>CM023455.1:76962804-77280304 GCA_013339765.2 Haemaphysalis longicornis | reverse complement strand
CCTTCATACCCTTCTTCGTACGTTTCAATGAGGGTATTTCAGGAGCGGTTACTCAACAGCCGATTCGGATTTTAGTTGTGGTTTCCGCTGGTTTCGGGTTAATTTGAAGCCTGGTATTAACACTTTTATTGCAATAAAAGATATGTAAACAGCTGTGCTCAAAATTCTCGTTACAAACTATGTTCTCTGCATGAGCTCTCAGTGCCGGTATTGGCACTGGCCGCACGCCTACTTTTTGGTGTTCACAGAAAAGTTGGTGTGCCGCACAGTTGGACATTTACACCATTTTAAGAGAAAATATTTTCGAATAGCTACAACCAGTCAGCTGCTTTCAACAGTAACTTCATGTGACACTGAAATTGGCAGCCCTTGTTGCAGTAAAAATTTTTTTAACAGCAGAGCTGTTTAAGCTTTTAGTTCTGCCATCCAGCATTACCAGAAAAAAAAAAATACAAAGAAATACTGAGCGCAGGTGCGGATAGGATAGGAATAACTTTATTAAAATGCCGGCAACAGTAGGTCGTGACGCGTCGTGACGTTGGCCAAGCGTCGACCCGCCCCGGGGTTATGTCCTACTCTGCACTACCCCAGTTCGGCCCGTTTGTGGCGGGACCTGAAGCTTGTGCTTTTCGAGCGCACCCCGGGCCTGCTGGACGCAGGGGTTTATGCAGAATTTCGATTTTGGGGGGGTGTTGGTGGGATGTTAGGGGGGGGGGGGGTTGTATAAATCCCTAGGCAGGGTGCTTGAGGTTGTTGAATCTTTTTTTTTTTTGGGGGGGGGGGGGGGCGGGTGTCGAAGTCCTTCTGGGGGGGTGTGGGGGGTTGTTAGGGGGGGGGGTGTATAAATCCCTGGCCGGACGGCCCATAGTTGAGTGTCCTCGCCTGTGCGCCTCGTGAGGAGCGCCCGGCGTCGGCCAGCTCGACCATCGAGAACACTCTGCCCAGCGTTTGTGGCGTGATCTCTCGTTGTCCTCCTTAGTTCACGTGCGTTCGCGCCTGGAGTGGGCAGCGCAGACGTCGAGTTCGCGAAGCCGCTTTTCGCGGGTGCTGACGCAGTCCACCTTGGGGGAGATGTGAAAGGCTGCGGACAAAACGATCCGGGCCTGCCAGTGGTGGATAACTTTCTGCGGCAAGTTTAAAAAATCCATGTGTGGTGCAACAGCCGGGCCTACGACAAAGGTAGAGGAGCCGGCAGCTCTGCTGTTTCTTTAGCCTTACACCACTAGTGCGAGCTGCTGCAATTTTTTGTGGCGTAAGCTACACTGGCCGAGGTTGAGCGGTTTCGCGTGTGTCGTGAAGGGCCGTTCTGCGCAAGCGCGAGAAGCATTGGTTTGGATCGGATTGGCTTGGATTAGATTGTGTTGGATTGAAATCCAATCCAATCACAGTACGGGTGCTGAACCTTAGCTCACGCTACGTATATCCTGGCATAGCCGAGCTAAGCCACTGCTAATTTTTCTTAGGGGCTAGAGCTGTTGGCGTCTCCTGTCGTCGTCGTCGTAATCGTCGTTTGTCTCATGTAGTCACGTTACTAAAACACCGGGAAACTCGTTTATGCCTCGCGCTAGAACGTAACGCCTATTGAAAAAAAAACACCGGGACACTTGTTTACGCCTCGCGCTAGAGAGCTTCGCGGGCTTCAAAGACAAGAGACTTGTGCAGCAACGCTGTATTATACCTCTACCTCCCAACGGTTTGATCGCCGTTGGCAAAAGCGCCAAGGTACACTTACACACTGCATGCTTCGTCCCTCCCCAAGTTTCACGTTAGTAGAGATGGCCCGGAATTTTTTTTTTGTTTTTGTATTTGAAGAGTATGTTGTAGTTGCTTCTTGTTTTCGAATTTCTCATGTGGCTTTGTTGTGACACCTCCAATCCAGAGCATAAGCAGTGGGAAACTAAATTTGGTAGCCAAGAGAGAGAGAGAGAAGAGAGAGAGAGAGATGGGTTAGTCAGGCGTTGCAGTGCAATCGTACAAACTAATCTTGAAAATTTATGGTGGGTGTTCTGGCCCCTCTGTTTTCTATTATACGAGAGGGGGCCGCTAGGCAAAGAGGGCAAGAACCTTTTCTCGGTACACATGCACTCACGCATGTAAACATTTAAGGTTCATTTTCTACCTTTCAAAATGTCCTTCAGAGGTCCGTGCAGGATATTTTTTTCTATAAAAGTGTTTAAAATTGAAGTCTCCAATATCTGTACGGTATACCTTCGAACTTAGGCTGCTTTGACTCTCTGCTAATTTCGAACAGCTGGCTAAAACCATACTCGCTGTTTTTCCAGCTTGCGTACCAGTCGGTTAACCTTCTCCGTGTTTTTCTCCACAACCACACAGTCGCTGTGTCCTCTTCTTTTTTTTTTTTTAATCGTCTATGATTGCGCTGACATCGCATCGTTACCTCGTTCCCATCCCCCCGACCTTTTTCTTCTGGCGTCGCGTAATTGCTCCGCTAAATTGCCGTCGTTTCGGTCTGGCCTGGTCGGATCGTTGCATCCCTCATTACCAGCTGTTTTTGCTGCGTGCGTGTTGCGCCAAATGATTCTCGAAGTGGGCGTGCCCCTGTCTCGTTTTCTTAAGCCTTTTTTGCGTGTACACACGTGTAATCGGAATGTGCCATGTTTGGGTCTAGTCTCTCGTACTAACGTCTGTCTTTGGGCTACCGTCTCCGCTGCTCGTTTTCCTCTTCAACCCACGCCTCGATTTTCGCTGCTTCGTTTAAAGAGTAATGCGTAAGAGTAATTGCGGGCGATTTGTTGTTTTTCTGGACGAATTGTGCGCAACAGTAGTAAAAACTGCTCTTGCATGCCAGGTCAGATGGGCAGGGGTGTGGAATTGAGTGTATAGTTCCACCCCTTCTTTTTTTAATGGTTTTCTGTTTGCAGCATTATTTCTGAAGTGGTTTTATTGTGTGGTTTTACTCTTCCCTGTTAGTCCGCACTTGTGTCTCTTGAGGAGGTAGCCCCAGTCACTTGTTCGTCTTCCTCCAGTTAGCAACCGTCACTTCTACGACATCTTCAAAGATGACATTCGTGTTAATGCGCTTGCCTTCTGAAGCTACTTGTAAACAAGGCAGTCATTTCTTTTTCTTGTGTGGTGGTGTTGCATATGCAAGCGGCCTTTCCTTTTTGTGAATTTTGCGCGATGAGCGGCTTATCCGTACTTAGTAAAGCCCGCTTCAAATGCATCATGCCTTGCAATGCACTTATATCGCCATAACTTAATTATACGCGTAGGATCATATCAGCGTTTTTTTTTTCTTCTAATTTTGGTGTCCGTAGTTCACAGACAACTGCAAGTCGCCCTTGGTGAAAGTTGAATTTGGTTATCCGAGAGCAGTGCGTAGCCAGAAATAAGTTACGGGGGGTGTATACGCCACCAAAAAAAAAAAAGAAAAAAAGAACAGAGGCCGTGCCGGACGCCTAAGCAATGTCATTTTTCTGGATGCATAAATTTTGGGGTCCCGGGAGGGGGGTTGCTTTGACGACCCCCCGCTACGCCCATGTCCGAGAGATGGGGACAATGTCTGTAACAAGGCAAGGTTCGCAAATGGATTTTGTATACCCACAGATATGTTGTAGAATATAGAAGCCGGTGTGCTTTGCCAAGCTCGAAGATGAATCCATTCCGAAAAATTTATTCCGCGTTTGTTTATCATCTGCTTGCGAAATTGCCCTTTGGGATGGAAGCTCTTACCACAAGTCTAAGGTGTCCTCGTTCAGATTGCAGCGCTTGGGGAGGAATTTTATATGCGCATACCTTGACTTCTGTGATCCCTCCATGAATACCACCTCGTCTCTTCCATCAGCAATGTAACAAGCGGCATAAGAGCTGGTTGCTGCGATGTGCGCGGCGCTCTGCTTTGCTTTGCCAGATCTGGGAATTTCAGTGCGCTGAACCTAAAACTCACCTCTCGCGATCTCCATCTCGTTTGTATACTCACTTCACCGTCTTCAAGGACGAAAATAAAAAGGGCATCCAAGTCCCCCGACGTTTCTCAAGTTCAGCCACAAGGGCTTCAATATCAAATGAAGGCCCATTGATCGGCGGGTGAAGAGAACGGTAAGAAGGTCAACTGCCAGCCCACGCCCACGGCGACCCACATTCAGGGAGCAGGCGCGCTCTCAAAGACCCTTCTGCTCTCCTTTTCTGTGTTCGCTGCCTCGATTTCGTCTCGACCCCCGTCGTGTTGTCGGTGGTGGTGTCTTGTCTCGGAGGTCGTACGTGGGACGTTCCGTATGCGCTATTGCCGCTTCCTAGGTCAGGGTTGCGCGCTTTCGCCCGATGGAACGATACAGATGTGCAGAAAAGCGGGGTCGGTTGTCGTGGAAAGAGTTGCGTCGCTTGATTCTAGCTTTCGGGTGTCCGTATATCTTTACCCTTGATGTATCGCGTGTGTGCTTGAGAGCATGTGGAAAGGTGGGCCACTTTCGCCTAAATTTATTTTTTGTGGGCCTTTTGATTCGGAGAAAGCTGAGTGGCCACTTTTGGGTCGTTCGTGCTTTCGGCGGCGAGTTTGCGCTGGATAAAATCTCTTGAAGGCGGGTTGCCCCTCGCTGCAGAGATAGCATGGGTCAGGGGCGAATTTCGGGCCGATTTCGTTCTTGAGTCAGCTTTTCTGGGTAGTTGGATTTTGTTTTGTTTTGTTTTATGGTACCATGTTTGCTTGTGATTGCAAGCCTTTCGCGGGCGCAATCGCCTTTGTTTATACCCGGTTAAAACTCAAGAACGGCACCACCTCATGTAGTGTATCACTCCGCCAAAGCGCCGGACCCGTGACGTCAGTGCGCGCGCGTTTTGAAAGGGGTCTGCTATGAATGCGTGATATCGTCTGTCTTGTCCCACGCAGTTTGTTTGTCGTCACTGGAGTCATTTATAGGCATATTAAGTCCACAAAATCACGGGAACGGCTCACGCCATGTTCAAAATATTCCCAGTAACGCCCTACTTGCGCCGCGCGGAGAAACATCCGGCTACGGTGATAAGGCACAGCGGCAACTTGAGGCTAGAGCAGGGTGCCTGCGAACTAAGAGTTTTGTGGGGAAGTATTCACAAAATGATGGGGTATGTGTGGTCTGCGGAAAAGAAACAGAAACTATGCGGCACATAGTGTTAGAATGTGAGGGTATCCATCCAAATCTACATGAAGGAAATATTGGGCTTCCAGAAGCCCTAGGATTTAAGGGTATCAGTGAGGAAGTTAACTTCAAGGCTGTCGAGGGGACGAAAAGATTAGAATGCTGGTGGATGAAAAGCAGAGAGGGGAATATTGCCTAGGACAGTTACCACCTGTAACAGGGAAAAGAAAGTATTTCGGGCCTAATAAGCCTTAGGGCCTGCCAATAAGCAGCGCTAGTATTAAACCAAGAGTGTAAAACATGGTTATATTAGTTCTTTTTGGTAAGATGACATGTCATCACCCCGCTTCAAAGGGGAAACCAATAGGGATCATCATCATCATCATGGTGCCGTTCTTAAGTTATCACCGAGTATAGTAATGCTTACGGTGGACTTTGCACATATTCTCTAAAGATGAATATGTCTGCACATGTGAGAGATGTGTAAACATTGTACACTCTTTTTATTGGGTAGTGTTTTGAATGCGTAGTCTGTGTTTATTTTTTTTCCAGATAATTCTTTTTTGCTATTTTTTTGTCGAGAAAACTAAGCTTGAAAACAGCGTTCACTTTCACTTCCAGTTTTTGTGCCACTTTGCTAATGACTCTTTAAAAAAAAGCTTTAGTTATTTTAGCGTCGCCGTAAAAAAACCTTCAATATATTACTTCAGCATCCGTGTAGTGAACTGTTGTTTTTAACTTAATTTAATTACTTTAGTGAGAAGGAAGACTTGCTGGAGGTACTACTCAATATTTCCTTATGAATCTCGAGACATTTTTTTCCGCAGTTGAGCAAGGTTGACTTAGTTTATTTTTTCACATTTTTTTGTATTGCCCTCTGTTTATACGTTTTTATGAATGATGTACAGGTGAAACAATAAGTAAATGGAGCACGGGTTGGAAATTTTGAGGGGATTTCTCTGCCATGTGTGGCTAGCCAGCAACCTCAGTGATTTTTTAAGAAAGTCATTCTAAAATAGAATCCGGCTCCACGTACTCTATTTATACGCCTCGAGCTTTGTGATCGCTGCGCCGCCTGCCGCCGCTTCTCCGCGGCGTTGACGGGATTTGCGCTGCGTGACTGATAGGGGCTCGTGCAGTGTTTTGGTTCTATTTCGCTTCTTTTCGCCTTTCCGCGCCCTAAAGAAAACTTGTTATGGTGACGACTATAGGCAAAGAGTACGTTTAGGTCACTTGAAAAGCAGCTGCCTCTTCGTAGAGTACGCGATCGCCTGCAAGAGCTACCCGGGGACGCGGTTCTGCGCGCTTCGTCGCCGCTCTTCCGGGCGGCGGCGACGGCAGCAACATATCACCCCTGTCACCTCCAAAACATCAGGCACAAATTAATTCTACTGACGCCTCGTTTAGACCTGATACTGGCACAATGAGAGGTTGGCTTCATTTTGCAGCGTGGACAACGAATGCGGCTTCGTTTCGCGTATATACGCCGCAGAAAAATATGTTTCGGGGATGTGATTACCCAATCCCGGACAACAACTTATGCCTTTTATAAGAATATAAACCATGCGAAAATGTAAAGTATATTCCAAGCCTGTGCGTCGTTAAATATGTGCCCACAAACGCCATATAGCAAGAACCAAGGAAATGAAACCACAGAAAAATAAATGCTGTGCCAATGCGCAATTTAGAAACATCATAGCTCTAACGGAAATGAAAAAAAAAAAAAAAAACAGCGCAGCTTCTGCCATGCTAAAGACGTTCGTCTAAACTTAAGCCAGGTTGGTTTCACTAGACCAACTACACGCGAAATGCACTGCTATTTCGCGAGAAATTGGGGGGGGGGGGGCGGGGAGGGGGACGCCGTGTACAAATGCGGAGCGGAATCAAGCAATGAACGTTTTAGTAATCCCACACATAAATCTCGCGTTCACTTTTCTTTTGTTTTTCTACTTCAACGAAGAGCTGATCGTACGGCGGACGCATTTTTGGAAGTATACAGGGTAGGCTGTTCAACAAGCGATGAAATGTATCGTTGGAAGAGTGTGGTATGTGTTAAGGCCCTCTGATTTCAGTTTCTGGTTTATTCTGCAGGCTCCCTGTGCCATATGACGATTTTTCGAAGAAGCATTTAGTCGCGGACGTGGATTATATTGTAAGCCCGTCTCCGCGCTGCTCGCAGAGGATATATGTAGCAAATGAAGGTCTGCGGGCGCGTACCTCACGACAAGACGACTCTGTCGTGTGCTGATCCCCGAGTATAATTATGCATTGTCCATCATACGTTTGTTGAATATTCCCGAAATTAACACAGACTGGCTTGTAAATGGTGGTGATCAATATCTGAGGTATAATATTGGCAAACGTAACTGGTGTACTGTCAGGTATGAGTGCTCCGCTGATTACGTAAGCGCACAAAACCGATTTAAATCGTAGTATATAGCCGTAGCATGAACATCTGAGGAACCGGTGGTTACGGAGACACGGCTAGTAAATTCAAGTCAGTGTAACTACAATCGGCTCCATCATACGCCGGTTCCGCGACGCTGGCCTGTGACACACACCTGGCGCTTATACAGACCGAAAATACCACACTAAGATCGCGTCTGAAACATTTACACTCTCGTAAACACACCCCATTTGCGAACAGAGTGACTGCTCCACACAAACATGAATTTCAAACGCCCACAAACGGTAAATCTCAGTCGTGAACGTGCCGCAAAAGCAGCGGCGGCACTGGGCAGCGGGGCGCGGACTCCCGCGCCTGCTTTCGAAACGGGCCGCTAGGGGGATTTCAGTGGCGCCCCTACAGGCCGCGCTCGAGGCGTATTCTGTCTGCTGCATAAAATAAAAATTATTCTAATTTCACGAAACCGGGCTTTGTTTACTTTTTGCTTCACCTGTACACTGCTGCAAAGGTGAGCTAAAATTTATTGGCTCACATTAATTGGGGAAGTTGTTATAAAACCAAACTCAGCCCAAAAGCAATCCTTACTTGAACTTGCATTCCACTTCCTTACGGGAAAGTCGTGAGATAGCAGAGCCAAAAAACGGAAGCTACAACGACCTTCTATGAGGCTGACTTTATTTTACTTTGCAATGTGCTAGCGGCCCGTAGCCTTGACTTGGTGTGCTTTGTAGGTTTTGAAGTTGGTTAACTATTCAGACTAAGCGAAAGAAGTTGGGTGGAGCAGGTTATGTAATGTGAGAGTGAGGAACAACTTTATACGAAATGGTTGCGAGCGAATGGTAAACAAAACAGGAGAAAACCAAGGAATCGATAGAGGGATTGACTGACAGTTTGGGGAAGGAGAGTAGGCTTGGTGGACTTGGGATAGTGGGAGAGGATTTGTGATACAGTGGGCACAAACTGTCTGATGATGATGATAATAAACTGTTAACCACGTGGCTTCCAATACTCCTTCAAATTCTGCAGGTGTGAACTAGAGCTCATTTAAAACGGCTGCAGTTTTTGAAACTTTCTAAACTACTTTTGTTGGAATGCTGTTACGGGTTCCACCATAGACATCAACTTGTTCTAATAGGATTCTCATATGTTGTAGTTCGTAGTCCAGTGAGCTCGTACGGTAGATCTGGGTTGCTTCTTAGGTGGATAATAGTTAGTGTTGTACATGACACACCTTTTGCTGAATGCTCTTTAGTTGCTAAAACATTGCTATGAGTGTTGATGGGCCTAATTTTGTCGTGAGGGGGCTCTTCATTCTTGGTTGTCTTAGAGAGCATGGAAGTTTGAAGGCATGTTAGTGGAGATGTAGCTCCATTCATCTAGGAGTGCAGAGGTAACACAGACCCCTAACACTTGAAGTTATGTTCACCTATTAGTGCAAAACCATCCACAGTAACACTGAGTGATGTCAACGGTACCAAAAGTTGCTAGCAGAGAGTATAGTACATTAGGAACACGACCGAATGGGCAGCTTCTTTTAGTGCGCAGAACTTTGGCCGCCGCTACTGCGGTTTGGCGTCGGCATCAGCGTCGTAACCGAGCGAGTGAAGACAGAAAGAAAACGGCGGAGGAAGGTGTGGCAGAAGTGTGAGGAGGAGGGCACTATGCTGAGCCCGCACGAGAAGCTGCTTGGCGAAGATGCGCGGCAAAAGTGTAAGGTTGAGATGGTGAGAGAGACATGCTGGGCGGTGACGACGCGCTGCGAGATTGCGCCATAGCAGCGCGTGCTGTTGTGCACTTTTTGAAGGAGTACTGACACGAAAATTTTATGTTCCACTTTTATTGCTTTTATCGATGCCTAATGGTCTGGCGAACCCGAAACAACACTTTAAATGCTTCAGCGCGCGATAATTAATTACATTGAACGGCCGGAAAATCGTTTGGTTCAAATTCCCGCGCCTTCATCTCGAAAGGCGCATATGAGAGAATCCCGGCATAAACCTCACTGCTTTGTGCGGATGTCAAAACACTGCGGAGGCAGGTGGGGGCGTTGTTTCGACCACGCCGCCGCCAGAGCTGAACGGCTGAGCTGCCTGAAGGTGCTAGGCCTACCATTGTGGCAGAAATTCGATGACCGCCTTCAATAAAAGTCCTGATGGCGACTTCTATTGCGATTCCGGGGTATATTATCGCTTCCTTTCCCGTATGTGGAACTTCATTTTTGACAACAGTGCCTTTCTGGGCAGCGGCTATGCCTGTAGCTCTGGCTACTAGCACCCGTTTGTAAATGCGCCGGCGCCCCTTCGCCGCTTGCGGGGCCGCGCGCGCGAAGTGACGTCACAAGTTTTTGGCGAGTGCTGTCCACGGGATGATTTCACGCTGATGTCCATTTGCTGAGTGCCGCTCCGCTTGTGGTTCTGTCGGCGCGATAAATGAGATGCAATTGAGGTATGTTCTTCGCGTCGCAGGCCGCTCATATTTCAGCCAGGGTATTCTGTTGAGTAAAGGAAGCGAACTGTGCAATAATATTAAAGCCGACTCCTTTAAGATGACGCGTTCACTTCCTGAGACACTTCGCGTTGCCGATGGTTACCAGAGGCTTACCAACGATGACATTTGCGCGCGCGGGAGGTCAAACACGCTTTACAGAAACATGCTCAGAGGTGGCGAGGCACTGCGAGATAGCGGCCGAGTAGCACACACCGCCAAGCACTCTCTGATCCCGTGATCACTTCCCGAGTAGCAGCAGCTATGCACCGTGATTGAGAAAACTGAAGTTCACGCTGCGCACAAATTTTGCATTAGGGAGCACAGTAATCATCAGCCATTTTTTTTGTGCCACTCTTGCCCCTTGGCACCATACATTTTCTGCACTTTCGGTGAAGAAATGCTTGTGCGCTTGATAACCTGTTGGGAATGTCACTGGTCGTAAAAGGCTGTGTTTTGAACAGTGTCTTTCAAGTGAGCTGCCGCTTTACGGATCAGTTTCCAGGTAATTAGCATTTGTGGTACTAATTGTGTGTGCACTTTCCCTGCAGACTTTAAGGAGCTCGCCATCGACCTTTACAAGAAGGGCATTGAGGAGCTGCAGAAAGGCATCGCCATCGACTTCTCCAAGGGCAAGGGTGAGCCCCTCACCACTAGAAAAAGGGAAAAGCTTTTTTGCGGGGTATGTGTGATGGCCTGGTACGATTTGAGGTGCAGTTGAGCGCAGCGAACTGATAGTTGGTGTGGACTTGAGAACGTGCCCGCAAGTGAGGACAAAGATATAGTAGAAGAAAAAGCGCACTGGAGAGGGGCCCGTGGGCTTCTTCAAGCTCATCTCTTTAATGAGAAGTGGTCGACTAATAACATTAGGTTGAAAGTCTGGCGCCGTGGCTGAAAAAGGGCACACAACCAGACAGACTGCTGAAAGGAAAATGAGAAACACGTCAAGAACGTGGGGTCGACGCCAAACTTCTCAGGGAAGCTCCTGCAGATAGACTTAAAGGAGCCATGAAGACAAAATACAAGTTGGATTTATTAGAAAGACTGCTTAGTCCCGATAACAATGATACCAATATCATCGCAATCTTCGAAAAAATAACGGAGATTTTAAAGAAAACGGTGAAGCAGTCGCAACCCCTTAGCCAATTTCCCGCAACTTTTCTATGACGTCGCGGAACCTTGTTTCTGCGATTGGCGACCGCCTAACCGACCTGTCGCGACGACACATGACTGGACGTCTGTAATGGGGCCTCTAGTTCCATTTGACCGCATCACTTGAATGCTAACGTGCAGTTGACGCACTGAAAATTACGTTTATTTGTTGGCACGTATGACGTCATCCTTGCTCATAAGACGTCACTGTGGCACAAAATTTGAAAGTTCTTAAATACTTCTTGCTTTTTTTTTTCGTAAAAAAAACATCTTTTGTGGCTGTAATGGAGCTCAATGAGTTACTGAATACTAGTTCTTCCAAATTAAACGAAGTTGTATGTTCTCTTCATGGCTCCTTTAAGCAATTGAGTTGAAAGGGGAAATTGGGTGGATATGTATCTTTGCTAGGAGTCAAACCTGGGGCCCCTAAAATTCAAAATGAGCATGCATTCGTTACGCAACCTTACAGGTGGGCTTAGCGAACATGTTGTGGCCTTCAACTGGGACTTGTGTACACAGGCCTGCAGGAGTACTCTGAGAATGCCAACAACAGAAGTAGCAGTTATGCGAGGATATTCCCGCCAGATGTCCTCTATTCTTGGCAGCGCGAATGCGGGTATGCGCTGAGTCGTGGTAACGGGGAGAATTAAAAGTGCAAAGGATGGTAATGATGAGGCATGTTTGGCCCATTTTATGCTAATCCTTTCACAATAACTACATCATAAAGGCTGCTTAAGTGTCCCCGTACTTTTCTTTCGCTACTTGTAGCCACATTTTTGAGAAAATTATTGCGTGGAAACTTTTGTGACATCAGTTTCGAAGATTGTGGAGGCGCAAAGATTAGTTTGGCCACCATTGCTCGGGCAGCATCGCATTCTGGAATCAGCTGCAGCGAAAAATGTTGTCAGCCCGCTAAAGTGTGATTAAAGTTGCCCACAAGTTGCCCACAAAAATTGACACAGAATTCTAGCTGACCTAATGTATTACCCCCAATACCACCGTAGTCGCGCTTCTTGTGTTGCAACAGTGAGGTTGCAGCATCATTTACCTGTTTAAAGGAGCCATGATGACAAAATGCAAGTTGGGTTTTATTAGAAAGACTGCTTAGTCCCGACAACAATGATACCAATATCATCGCAATCTTCAAAAAAATAACGGAGATACTAAAGAAAACGTGTGAAGCAGTTGCGACCCCTAGCCAATTTCTCGCAACTTTTCTATGACGTCACGGAACCTTGTTTGTGCGATTGGCGGCCGCCTAACTGACCTGTCGTGACGACGCATGACTGGATGTCTGTAATGGGGCCTCTAGTTCCATTTGACCGCATCACTTGAATGCTAACATGGAGTTAACGCACTGAAAATTGTGTTTTATTGTTGGCCCGTGTGACGTCATTCTTGATCATAACACGTCACTGTGGTGCAAAATTTGAAAGTTCTTAAATGCTTCTTGCTTTTTTTCGTTAAAAAACATCTTTTGTGGCTGTAATGGAGCTGAGTGAGATACTGAATCCTAGTTCTTTCAAATTACACGAATTTGTATTTTCTCTTCATGGCTCCTTTAAGGTTGTTTTTTTAAAGGTGATATGTGCTCGTATCACGTTGTTTGCACTGCAGTTTTCTTAACTGTTCGGTTATATTTTACCCACCCACCTCATCAATGCGGTTGCCTCGAGGGTATTGAAAATAAACAAATAAACTAAACAAATCTGCCTGCGCCCTTCTCCCTCTCCCCCTCTTTTTCCTCCCCTCCTGCAGGACCGACGTGGGAGCGGGCGCACAGGCTGACGGACAAGATGAAAGGGAACCTGGACATGGCCAGGGACCGGCTGGACTACCTCGGTTGGTCACCAGAACCGGCTCTTTTCTTCCTTTCCTTTGATTCCTTAATTGCCACTCCTTCGGTGGGGCTTCGTTCAGGGGAAGCGGTGGGATGTGGGTTGCTGCGTGCTTTTCTTCCGTTGAGGCCTGTATCCTACATCTCACTGGTTTTTCATATGAAGGTCCGACAGGGCATTTCAGTGTTTCGCGAAGACCTTCCCGAAATTGTTTCTGGCCATTCTTTGCTGCCTTTTGCCAAACCTTGCCGGCAGTGCAAAAATGTGGCTTTGCTGCATGACGCGTACGTTTATAACTTGTGCACAACAGTCCAAGTTCTAATGTGGGCTTTTTGCACAACACGACAGCTGCGCGGAAAAGCCAGACACACAAAAGGCAGGCAAATAAGTCGGTGCTTGAATGTGTGCCAGTTTGTTGGAGCAGTGAAACACGGTAAAAACAGTGCAGCTAGAAACATGACACACAGGAGGAAAGACGCAGGATGAGCACTGGGCAGTTTTCTTAACTACTTTGTGTTATTAACCCAGGATTAGTCATATGTCTTTTTTTCTTTTGCGTCCTGTCGCTAGCTGCGCTGTTTTTGCCATGTTTCAGGCGTATAAGGCATAAAACCATTGTTACGGCGACTTTTAGGAGCAAGAGGGGAATTTTCGCTTGGCAATACAACACATCAGCATAACGGTCGGGCAGTAAAGGCAGGCATTGAATAGGTGTATGGGAAATATTAGTTGCTAGTTGCAAGTGCAAACTGGTTGGCATAACATGGTTAAAAAATATTCATTGTGGGATCCCACATCACTTTTGCAAGCATAAAACGGGTGCCCCGCCCACTCATGGTTGGGAAGCACTGCTGTATTTCATTTCGTTTCATTTGTTTTACCCTCGGAGTAGTATACATTATAGAGGGGATAAGCTACAGCAACGAACAGAAGGAATACAGGTGTGGTGCTTAGTAAAAACACTCTTGGAAGAATAATATAAGAATACAATTGAGGCACACAGTAACAATTGTATGCGCTTGGTAATTTGGTGTTATCGTTTTGTTAGTTGTCTGGGGGGGGGGGGGGGGGGAAAGCTTTTGCCTTGACGTTGCCAACTGCAACAGCCGATAAACTGTGCGATTTGACCTGGTTTTCAACTCTCCCATAGTAACTTTTATGTGGTTTTTGTTGGTTTTTTGTGACAGCATGCTGGCTGCAGGAAAAAGTGGTCCAACGGTATGTGTGCATGTCGCGGTAGATGTTGCAGCAATGTTGGCACCATTAGTAGTTTCTTGGGACTTGCTGTCCTGCCTGAAGTGCACATGTGGTTTGAAGCCACAAGCTAAGGGCAATATTGACAAGTAACAGCAACCCGCCGTGGTGGCTCAGTGGCTAAGGCGTTGCGCTGCTGAGCACGAGGTCGCGGGTTCGATTCCCGGCCGCGGCGGGCGTTTTTCTGATGGAGGCGAAAAGCAAAAACGCCCGTGCGTACGAGATTTCGGCACACGTTAAAGATCCACAGATGGTCAAAATTAATCCGGAGCCCTCCACTATGGCGCGCCTCATCGCCTGTGTTCCGTTGGCGCGTTAAACCTTACAATCAATCAATCAACAAGTAACAGCGCAACGGCGGGAAAAAAGGAGCCGGGGAAAAAAGAGCTGAAGTGGCGTGCATGGCTCACTCAATAGTGTAATGTCGGGTTGCTGCGGTGTTGTCGTCATAAACTGTGAGCAGAGCTGCACATCTTCTCCTCCTATTCTGAGTTTGGAAGGGGGCTTTTATTACACTGCAGCCATCAAAGAACATAAAGCTACAGTGTATGTACATTTGAACGACATAGACAGTGCTTTTTTCGGTTGTGACTAGTTCGTAGAGAGCGACTCGTGTCTAAAACATGAAGGGACGGTTCTGCATCAGTCGGGTTAAAGAATTGGGCTGCTTGGTTTTGCATTATATTGTAGACTTCAGTTCGGGTTACGCGGTACACAAAATTAGGAAAGACACATGAGTAAATTGGGCCCGTTTTGTGTGTGTGTCCTCTATAATTTTGTGTAGTGTGCAGTCTGCAGTAACTGCGCAACGGACAGGACATGAGAAAAGCTGACAAGGATATGGGCGCTGACTGAGGACTAAATTTCGTTGAAAGAAATAGCTCATTGTCAGCTTTTCTTGTATCCTCCTGTCCCTTGCTCTGTTTTAATCGATGATCCTTATCGACTCGCCCAGCTTCGCACTCTTGTTTGCTACCAGAACTGTTCTGTGTGCGTTCGTCGCATGCTTGTTGTCAACATTGCCAATGTATCTCGGTTATCAAGCTTCTTATCTCTTCAAACCCACCCTCCGCTCACATGTCCGCACTTCCTTTGAAAGAAAGGATATGCATGGTGTGGCACTTTTCGTTGGTGTTTGCCATGTGATAGAAATTGTCAGAATCCATGGCACGTGCTGTTGTTACTGCCTGCCCGTCGTGCCCTGCATTGTGCGCCCCACTTTCCTCCCTCCCACCCCCTCGCATGGAGCGTGCCTGCAGAATGCATGGTGAAGATAGACCACCTGGGAGACGAGCTTCCTTGGCATGAGGGCGTGGCACGACCGCAGAGGCGGCGTGCCTGGCAGAAGGCGGCGCCCGACGCGACCGCCACCAATCGGGACGGCCCCTCGTGGCTCAAGATGGCCGAGAGCAATGGGGGCGGACCCCCACGGTCTGGCGGCAGCGGAGCGAAGCGCTGCACCTCACCCACCCCGCTTGTGCCAAGGGCGGCCCCCGGGGGTCAGTGCTGTGCCCTTTTCTTTTCATTTTGATTTTGCATTCAGAGTGCTGCATTGGCTGATGCTGCCTGTGATCTCTTAGTTAGCCGTGTTTTGGTGCATGGCCACCGAGAAAGGGGTGGAGGGTCCTTGTGAATGTGGAAGGAGCCCGTCAAGACAAAATACAAGCTTGGTTTATTGCAAATACTGCATTGGCTCAGGAAGGCGGATGATGTAGTCGCCCACCCCGCTTGCACCAGGGGCGTGCCCCAGGGGTCAGTGCTGTGTCCTTTTGTATTCGTTTTTCTTTTGTTTTTACATTCAAAGTGTTTCCGACGGCTAGGTGTTCCCGTGACCTTTTATTTTGCCCATGTTGTGTGTGGGCATGCTGAGGAAAGGGTTCCTGTAATGTCACTAGATAAGATACAGAGTACCGTCACTGAAGCACGCGAGTGAGCGACGGCGGCCATTTTGGTGTTCAATTCAGTGTTGCCAGATTTCCGCTTCTGCGGCATCACCGCTAACTTGGACGAGGCCATTTGTAAACAACACTGCCGAAGATGAAGCAACACGACATCTTCGGATGCACTTCTGCAGCTGAAATGCTGCGAAGCGCGTTCCTTGACTCCTTGATTCCTTGACATCCTTGATTCGCGTTCGAAATGTCACGCAGAGCAGCAGAGCAGGGTGGGCAAGCTGAGACTATCACAGCTGACCGACAGAAAACGCATAAACAACAAAATGGTGGCGCCCATGAACCGTCGCAGTGTAAACAAGTGTCACGTAATGTGAACTGGCCAATGATCACGGCGGCGGCCTGGAACAATAGGAGAAAAGAGTGCCGATACTCTGTAACCTTATCTAGTGACACTAGGTTCCTGTATGGGCCCATACTGTACTTGGGTACAACCTAAGAACGATCCGTGGAACTTGCCTCTCTCCCTCATCACCACAGTTTGTTACTGCGAGTATTTTCAATTGGACAGGAGTCATTTCCGTGATTTTTTGAACTTGTTTATAAACTTGTAGATGCTGTCACACATTAAGTGCAATCTTCTTTCAAAACGTGCCCGCGCATCAACGTCCAGGTTTCTTGCTTCGGCAGAGTGATACACTATGTGAACTACTATTACTCTTGTACCCAAATATAGAGGGAAATCTGGCGTGCTGTCGTGGGAGCTGCCGTAGCGGCCGACAACATTCCTTTCTTTCCAAGCCTGGCTTGCAACATTCTTTTTTGTGGCCGCCGCTGAAGGCAAAAACAACAGGAGCAACATTTTTCCTCTTGTTCAGGTTGCATTAGTCCTTTAAAAATTTCGGACAGTGCTGCTTATTAGTTGTACTTTTATACTGATGAAATAACTTTAGTCTTTTGAGAACAACAATCGCAATTTGTGCCTCCACAGACAGCTTTCAAGCCTCTAAGTAAGCCATGCCAAGTAAAAATGGAATGGTTATCTCGGGTAGACCATGGCATGCTAAAGTGTAGTTTACCGAGACACGGGTGCCAGATTTCACTCTACCATATGTTAGTAGGATACCCTTGAGGTCCTTGTAGCTGTGAAGGGAGTTTAGGAACCATTTTAAGGTGAAGTCATCGAAGTGTTGGGTCAGGCATCAACTTTCATCCCAGTGGAGGAGTCGCTGCATTCGGGAATGCATTTTGCTTTCCAGGCAATCAGCGCTTTGTCTTTTCTTTGTGTTGTTCTGCTTGCAGTGCTCTGTCAAGCTGCATGTGGTCTGCGTTTTGTTCTTGAGCTTGCACCGTGTTGCAGCGCTAGCATTGTTTGTTCGCTTTTATGCGTCGCGCAGTTAACGCTGACCCAGAATTGAGAAACGTTGGGGGCAGCAGAGGTGGTGCCACCATTATTCTGATTAAGAAGTGCATACCAGAATATGTATTATCGGGTCTTTGGTGGCAGGTTGAATCAACTTCGTGTGTAGCTTTTACTGTGTTAGTGATGCAATGCAATCAGATGAGATGAGGAGGGGGAAAGAAAAAAAGGTAAGTGGTCTTTTGATGTGCGATAGCTTTTTCAGTACTCATTTCTTGAACAAAGCTCTCGTTGAAGGCGCTGCGGAGCCCAAGGACCTGGGTTCAATTCCAACCGCAGTAACTGCTTTTGCGGCGATGAACGCGAAAAGTGAGAACATCCAAGTGTTTGAGGTTTCAGCGCATGTTTAGGATCCCCAAATGGTGAAAAATAATCCAGAGCCCTCCTCTACAGAAAACCTCATAGTCCAGGTGTATCTTGGCACGTGAAACCCCCGAAACTGGAAAAATTTGAGAAGGTGCAACCAGCTTTGTGCATTGCATGTCCACCTTGTTTATACTCTATACAAGAAAGATTGGAAGAGTGGTGGCATTCGACGACACAAAAAGCTTCAAAAAGGAGACAATAACGGTGCTACCTTCTCTTTTTGGCTCTGTTTGGCAGTGCTGCTGGGTTCGCTTGGTCACTGTGTCTTGATATGCGTTGTAGCGGTCACCGCTTGAGAGACAAGTCTGGCACTCCAGTGCTTGTTAGTTTTGCAAAGTGTGCTCTCACGAGAGATGTTTGTTCGTTAGTCCTGAGAGAGGCCCAGTGAAAGTTCTTGTCGATGGAGAACTACCGTATTTTCGTGCATATAATCTGCCCCTGTGTATAATCTGCACCTCCCCTTTCAGCCCTTCAGAAGAGAAAAAAAAACTCTCGTATTTCCTCCGCTCATTTGATACAGGAAAGGCTGCAGCAAAGCTATTGCTCAAGCAACACATCACATACTATGTAGAGAGGAAAAGCGTACCTATATTTAGCAAGTAGAATACACTGACTGCAAGGCGAAAGTCACAATTCACTCAGTGTCACTGCTCTCGCTACAGCTATCTCTTGAGCCACAGTCCTCACTGTTGTACACAAGGTCATCTTCACGGCACGATGCGCATTGCCGTGAAGCTGCACTAAAGGAAAAACCTTGTGTATTATCCCTACCCATACTTCGGCGCTGAAATTTTCATATTTTGGTGCGGGTTATACGTGCGAAAATACGGTATCGTCTGCGAGACACTACGCACTTCATGGGCCTGGCTGATGGTCCTAAAGGCTGCAATTTTTTTTTGCATGAAGGTACCAGACGAGTGTTGTCACCTCGTTGTGGTTACAACCTGCAGTGACCCTGAGGAACCAGGGGAACACCACGTGTGCGCGGGGTGGTCCCGCATCGCAAACGGGTGTGGCCGCACGAGCTCAGACGCTGCCACGCAACACGACCGTCGCCAGGACGACCGCCAAGTCTCCGTCCAGGGTGCCGCCCACATCCAGACCGGCGGCAGGCTCCAGCAACGCCCCCAATCCGACTCCGACGGCACGGCGGAGGGCCACGCAGCAACCACCGCAGCAGCCGCCCCGAGTGAGCGTTCCGTCCACTCGTGGTAGTGAAACAACAATTTTGAACTTGTGGAAGTACTGTATCTGCGCGATTCGAACGCGCACCTTTTTTTGCTAAATGTAGGTCTAAAATTTGTGTGTGCGTTACGATCGCACACAAAAGTGAAATCGGATTCACAGCGAAATCCAACTCAATCTAATCCCAAACAATCCACCAATATCACGTGCATAGATTTTGGCATACTTATTAAAACGCCTTCTACCAGGTACATGGCTTAACGTGGTGTCATGTTTTACGTCTGTGTGGTAAAATCGGCGGCAAGCTATATTTTTGAATTTCCCCAATGTAAACTAACCTGCGCATTATAATCAAGGTGGCGCGGTAAAATCGTGCAAATACAGTGCTGTGTTGTTCCGTAGCCAAGGATGACGCAGGTTTTCTTCAAGGAACAGAAATTTATTGGAGTGAACTTGTGCTCTAGAAAAGCTCAAAGAAAATACAAGCTGCGTAGAAGCAGTCAACAAAGTGATGTGTGCAGGTTGGTGTCAACAAATCGAATGCTGCCGTGCTTGCCTTGTGAGCATTTACCTTTCGGTGTTAATCCTTCCAGAACCATTCAATCAGGTCTAGAACATTAGTGACCAAAGAACATTCAATTCCAAGGATGGCATGGTCATACTCTTTATCAAATAAAATAGCCTGTGTGGCATGCAAAGAAGGAGACTGAAACGCATTAACTTGGATAAGCAGCTGGTTGTGGCCAGATGTCTGTCTGTCTGTCTCTGTCCGTCTGTCTGTGCCTTGGCTTTGTCCAAGTGAGGAAAAATACTTTTTTGATTAGTTTCCGCACATCCTTGAAGTTTGTCATAGGCTGAAAGTGGTTTTGTTGGGTTCACTTGAGTTTTCATTGTGGTCGTCTCCTAGTAACCATTAATAATGGGGGAAAAAAAAGGAGTTTACGATTGTTTAAATGAGTTGAAGGGACATTGTGTGCTTTCAGTGATTGGCCACTACCTAGCAACTGTGTGAAGAACAGTGCCAACTTTCTTGCGGTGACTTTAACCCTCTCACTGCCACGCCTGAGATAACTCTGGCAACCACACACACTCACTCCCTGCTTCTCCCGAGCCAACTCTTGTAAAAAGAAATATTGCGGACTTGTCATGACATCTATTGAAAAGTAACGTAAATGCATAGATTGTGTCGGGTAAATTTGATACCACATATGGAGCCCATGTTTCTTCAACTGCACCACTCCAGCTTATCTCAGCAGCACGGCTCTGTTGGCCATGGCGAGTCAGATGTGACCAAAGCGGTGAAGGAGGTCTCGCGGTCTGTGTCTTAGCTGCAAGATGTCACCTTGTGTGGGCCATTGTTTTGAAGAGGATGATACCAGAAAGTTTTCCAAATATTTACACATCCTTTTTATTAGGTAATTTTTGTGTAAATATTTGTCTTGTTTTTCTTTGTATTCCATGCAGCATTTTTGTCGAATATTAAGATTGGGAATACGGTGTTTACACACCACGCAGAGCATCATAGTGCATTATGAGACTGAAATTTCCACCGAATGTTGCTGAAAAAATAAAAGTGCTGGGAGTAAGGACCAGTTGTTTAAAAAAAAAGACTGCCACCTTTGCAATGGAGATGTGAAGACTGAGGAAACAATGGAACTGGTGGTCTTGACTAGCTTTAACTTGGCTTTTCTTAGGCCTGCCCCTTTCTTAAAAGACGAAGAAGATGTTTGAACAGCAAAGCTTTCTCCATACAAACTGAGTCAAATCGCAGTCCACAATTCACGCTCGTGAAGTCCAAAATCCAAACTGCCTATGTGCGAAGTCCACTTCAACCCCGACAAACTCCAAAACAACACTCGTGCTATGAACCCAAAATGCTGTACGTCCTGAATGCCATGATAGCACATCGGATAGATGCTGGTTTCATACCGCGAGTGACCAAGGTTCGATTCTGACCATGAAAAGCGTGTTTTTTCTTGTTCTTTCTTTCTTTCTTTCTTTCTTTCTTTTTCTTTTTGAGGTGTGCGCTTCCAACATCTGCGCATGGGATACTTTCCCTTACACTTCTTGTCCTAGCATTTTCCTCCTCTCCACTTTGCCAAGCAGAGTTTTCTGTCAACGATCCTTACGGAGAGAGCTCAAGCTCATTAAACAGCCCCGCTGTTAGAACTCTGCAGTGGAAGGGTTAATCAGTAGTAATCTTCATACGGCTAGTGGACATTGGTGGTTGAGCAGTTCAATCGTTTGACAGGGGCCTTATCATCCATAATGCAGTTTCAATGCTTGTTTTGTGGTTTCTTTAAACAAATTCTGAGCTGTATGCTGTATGCCTTATTAGCCTGCCGCATGCGCTTGGCGTCTTTGGCCTTGGTGCCTTGGAGTTTTTGCCTACAAAGATAGTTTTTGCCCACAGCGATGAAACTGCTGGGGGGTAGAGGTATACAGCTTTGCTATAAAACAAAGCTTTGTCTTCTGTATTTCTATGTCCCCGTCTTTTTTGTGTTCTGTTTTTATTTCGTTCTTCTCACTGGCCTCTTCTTCCTTTTTGTTTTCCTTTGTCAGGGTCGGCAGCCTCCGGCATCCGCACAGCGGCCGAACAACAGCCGTGGTGGCGGTGGCCAGCAGCAGCAGCAGCGCAGCAGCCGGTCAGTGGTGTCTTGCCTGAAGGGGGTGGAGCCCGCCTGGCGCACATGATCTTGGACGAGGTGGTGGACGGTGGCCCCATGGTGCTGTTCAGCGACATTGCCGGCCAAGATGTGGCCAAGCAGGCCCTTTCCGAGATGGTCATCCTGCCCACCGACCGGCCAGAGGTGGGTGGGGCTTGGCCGTAGGGCAGGGGTGAGACAGCGCACATGTTGCGCAGATTTGATACAAATTTGTTTTCCTGCGCCAGGCTGCTCCAAAACAGTCTGAGAGCCAAGGATTTTAACTCTCCGGTCAGTTTAGCGCGGAAAAATGCTTACTGATGGCATACTTTTCCAGCACCCCCAAAGTGATGCTGTTTGTAAAGGTTTAATTGATTGACCATTCCACAAAAAACCTGCATAAAATTGTCCCCGAGGTAGTTTTTTCGAAAGTCATAATGTCGGGTTGCACATGTTATATCCTGTACGTTTTTAAAGCTTTCCCATCAAAAACCATTGCAAAGTCCTGTAGAAAAAATGCTTATGTGTACTGAGGCGTCAAACCGCTTGTGCAAGTTGATGAAAAAACGGCAATTTTTGAAGCGCCGTATCTCCAGAACGACATTACTGGGCACCGCCACCTCGGTGTGATGAAGATGTGAAAACATGGCCACCGGGCGAAGCAGCTCCTTGTGGTTCAGGCAGAGTGCTCTTCGCCAAATTTTACCAGGTTTTAGTTATGGGGGTGGCTGGATTTACATATAGTCGTTTGATCAGTTGCGGGAAGGGGCGCGACTCAAAATATGGGAGCTCATCAAAAACAACATGGTGTGCGCGAATTTTCCATGTTTCGGCCTTGAGTGTGAGTCCGATACGTGCTTGAAGTGAAATTTCGGACTCATTGCAGTGTTATAAAACACCGAGTTATTTCGGCCTTTTCCAGCGGACTTGCGAGCGACAGGAATAGGACGATCGACGCTGCAGAAGTGGCAGCGCAGGCTACGCCGCAAAATGTGCAAGCAGTGTTCGATAGCGGGACGGGCTATTATTGCACGCTAGTAATAATAGTTCATGTATCTGAAGTCAAATTTAATGCCAAAAGGGAGGTGGCTAAACATACCAATGTTGTTCATATAACGTTTGGAGTGAGCGTGCACCTTGGGGATTGAAATGGTGGGGCTGGTGGGCTGCGGTGACTGTCGCCTCGGTTTGCGCAGCTTTGGCCGTGGCTCTACACTTGTGTGTTAAGCCGAGTCTGGGATTACAAAAATAACAATTTCAGCATCCACATGATAATAAAAATGCCTTACGATTGCTTAGTTTTCAATTCGATATTATCAATGGACCTCCACGCTATCTATGCATAGAGCCTAAGAATTTAAAAATGGCTAGTGAAACGGTAGTGTAGTTCGTACCTTGTGATACTCTGGTAGAAAAAAACTTTATTCAAAGGTTCAGTGTTGTGTGCTTCAAAACCGGTTAAAAAGTGCACTTTTCCCCCGTGAGTTGGCAAAAATTTGATTTTTTAGGCTCCTAAGGTGACATAATAACTGCCGTTCTTCTGCTCCAAACTCGATATTTCGCTGCTCCAAAAACTGCTCCCAAATCTGATTCAGCTGTCTCACCCCTGATAGGGTGAAAGGGTGTCGGGAAGAACACGCGGGGCATGATGCTGTGGGCTCTTCTCAGCCGCTCATCGTTGTACATTTGAGCCGACCTTACTAATTCAAGCGATGACGAGACTGTGAACAGGAGGCTTAGTGTTATGTGGAGTAAGATTTGCTGTGGTCCTTTGCAGCTCAACATCAGCAACACCATTGTCGCTACAGAAGTCTTGTGGCAGCATTGTGGCAGGCTGCCGTGATGTTTGATGTAGACGTGTTCTTGGAAGAGTGTGCCCTTTTTCCACCACTATTTATTAAGGGGGCACATGGGTCTTTGATCAAAAAGTTTATCTTTACAGTGATGGCAATGAAAATTGAGGGACGTATGTAGTTTTTAATTTTGATTGTAGATATAAAATTTGTTTTTGTGTAACATGACCATAGTCAAATTTATTGCCATTTTTATATTTGATTGTTTGACAGCTTTTGTAAAAAACTACATAAGGGATGCAGCTGAACAAGGTACCAGTGAACTGTGCACAAATCAAGGAGTGCAGTAAGACTAACATCATCATTCTATCTGGTCTGTATTATAAGTTACGACCGTTTGTTTGAGCTTCAAAGGTGGGAACCAGAAAAACCGGTTTTGCCTTCCAGACCGAAACTTGAGGATCACTGATGGCATCATTCGTTTTAGGAAAACTCGCTGCAGGAAAGCTAACTTTGCACAATGGGAGGACATATGATGATAATGATGATGAAACAAGAAAAAAATGCTTCCCGGTCGCAGCAGTTTGGATTTCGGACTTTGGTTTGGACCCATCTTTGTTAGACGAACGGGTGTTTGAATGTATTTTTTTTCCCCGTTCATTCCACCGCAGCTGTTCACCGGCCTGCGGGCTCCCCCCAAGGGCCTGTTGCTCTTTGGTCCCCCCGGTAATGGCAAGACCATGCTGGCCAAGGCAGTCGCCCATGAGTCCAACTCCACTTTCCTCAACATCAGCGCCGCCTCGCTCACCTCCAAATACGTACGTGCCCACCTCTCTTTCTCTCTGATCTCCAAACATGCGGCTCTTTTGAGTGGAGGGAGAGAGGGGTTATTGTGGATGAGGTCTAGATTTTGGATTATGTCTGGTTTATGTCTGGGTGAGGTCTGGATTATGTGAATATGAGTTGTTCACAATCTCTTTATCTTTATCTGTTGTGATGAAATAAACCTTGTTGTTGCTAGTCAGCGCCTTGTCTTGGCAATCTTTCTTGCGTCCTGTTTAAGCGCTGTTATTGTCTGTCAAGTTCGGGATACTGTTTCTCTGAGCTTTAAATGCCTGTCAGTTTTGAAGGGGCTTACTTAGTTTGTATCAGTCGGGGAGGAGTTGAAAGTTTTTTGTGACAATCTTTGTCAAAAGTGTATAGGCCATGCCAAAAGGTTATGCTCCTTAGAGAATTCAAAATGCAGGCATTCTTCTTCTGCTTCTTTTTGTTTTTTTAATTGCGATAGTATGCCCGTTGACATAAATAAGCGTTCTTCTTGAGGGATACTTTGTGCCAAAAGGCTGGTGAAAGCACTTTGTTTTATGGATGTTATAGACTAATTTGTCACAGCTGGACATTAAGCTCTTGCTTTGAATGTTTTGCTGCCCAGATATACTTTCGGCGTGGCCTAGAAACTTCTGACACAGGCTGACACTTCTGACACTTTTTAAATGCTGAAGAACATTCACAGATTCTGTAACTACGAATTCAGCGGGTACTAAAACTAAATTTTGGAGCTTGGTTTGGCCAGTCGGAAAACATTTGCCCATCCAACCGGACTGGGGTTGAGATGACGAGTCGAACCAGTGTCACAGTCGAGTTTTATCTGGGGCTGAATTTTGAGTCCTGCCCTGGGACTCGAGGGCAGAAGACACGGCTATGATGTGAGATGAGCATGGCGGGGATTGGTTTCTTTGTAGTGGGTGGTGGTCAAAGGCCTCCCAACCACAACTTCACCATGTCAAGATGTAGATGTGAAGTGGACATTAGTGAAATGTACACAGCTCGCAGTTCAGCCCCTCGTGCTGTTTCACCTGGAGTTGCGTTTAAATTGCAAAGTAGCCAGCTAGGGGGTCGCTGATGCTGGCGTTAGTGTTGAGCAACACAGGCTGAAATTTTTCCTGTTTGAGCTAGTGACTCTATCTTTGCATTAAGGGGGGACACTACTCTTAAAACAGCTTCCTTTAATTGTTAAGTAAACTCTGTGAAACCTGTCAGTCTTGCTGCTTTTTCCCCACTGATTTCAAATATGGCACTATTTTTTGAGTAAGTCAATCGGTTTACCAAGATAATTAGAGGTAATTAGCCACTTTTGGAGGAACAGTAGACAAGCCTGTGCTAGTCACATAACTGTGATCTTTATATTTTCCGATACTATGAACCCTGGTGAGTGCAATAAGAGAATCGGCTTTTTGATGCACTGCTTGGAACTAATGTTACAGCTCATTAAACTTTGGCGTTTGAAATGGGCACTCAGAATGGTTCCCTGCTACTGGTGCCACCAAAGTTTTAATGAGCTGTAAAATTGCTCCTATGAGGTTCATCAAAAAGACAATTCTCTTATTGCATTCACCAGGGTTCATAGTATTAGAAAATATAAATATTAGTTATGTGTTCAGCACTGTTTTGTCTATTGTTCTCCAAAAATGACTAATTACCTCCAATTATCTTGGTAACTAGTTGACCAACTGAAAAAAAATCGTCGCATATTTGAAACCAGCGGAAAAAGCAGCAACATTGACATAGTTTCACAGAGTTTACTTAACAATTAGAGGAAGCTAGTTTAAGAGCAGTGTCTCCCCTTAAGTTCGTCCCAGTTTTGCGCTAAAATTGCATTTCAGATTGCAGCAAAGTGGTACAGTGAGCAGCACCCTTGTCTATAACACTGAGTTTGACTTGAACTGGTCATCTCTCTAAACTGCATACTCAAACTTGTCACAAATAACGTTGAGGTCAAAATATATGGTCAATACTCCAGAATGACGCAATAGTTTTCTTCAAATGTCTTTCGACCGAGGCAACCTAAGGCTATAAGTACGAAACCTGTGTTATAGACAAGGGTGTTGCCCTCTATACATCGTGCTATGTGTGCCTCGCCACGTGAAGCCACAATTGAGGCATCGTGTGTTCTAAAGCAGATCATTTCCTGCTGCTCTTACCTGCCACAGTGGCTCGGTAGCTACGGCCTTGCCACCAGTGGGCACGAGACGCAAGATTCAATTCCTGGCCGCAGCTGCTGTTTTTTTTCAGCAGAGGTGACAAAAACATCCGTGCGTTTGCGATAGGTCCCCAGACGATCCCAATCTGTCCGCAGTCAGCTCCACTATGGCATACCTTGTAGGGCAGCTGCAACATGGGCATTTCAAACGCCATTGTTGTTGTTTTAATGTGCTGCTGTTTTTTTCTCTCTCTCTCTTGGACCAAGGTGGGCGAGGGAGAGAAACTGGTGCGAGCCTTGTTTGCTGTCGCACGGGAACTCCAGCCGAGCATCATTTTCATTGGTGAGTGGAAACTGCGTACATTTAGATAATTTGTAGATGCCTTTACTTGGGGCTGGAAAAGCTGTTTCATGGGTTCATTCTTTGCTTGCTATTCGGGTCTTTGATGGTTTGATGATTGATTGGGCGCACTTTCAGTGAAGGTTGTGGACGCACTTTCAGCTTCCAGGCTTCACTCAACTTTTTTTTAGGAAAAAGTGGTAAATTTTTAGGGGTGAAGCCATTTAGGGGCTGGGGCTGTTGGCATCTCCTGTTGCCGTCGTCGTAATCGTCGTTTGTCTCGTGTAGTCACGCTACTAAAACAGTGGGAAAGTTGCTAAGGCCTCGCGCTGGAACGTAACCAATACTAAAAAAAACCCCGGGACACTCGTTTATGCCTTGCGCTGGAGTGCTTCGTAACGCACTCTAAAAAAACACCGAGACACAAGTTAAACGCCTCGCGCTAGGGAACTTCGTGCTTCGAAAACAAGAGACTTTTACGGCAAAGCTGTGTACCTGTACCACCCGTCAGTTTCATCTCCGTTGGCAAAAATGCCAAGGTGTTAAGAATACACTTATACACTGCGTGATTCGCCCCTCCCCAGGTTTCACGTTACTGAAGATAGCCTGGGTGGTTTTTGTTACCGTGACCGCCGCAAATCTCCTTACTTCCCACCAATGCCCTTACTGACTTATTAGTGTTCAAACTGGTTCGTTACAAATCCAAACAGCTGCCACTGAAACAGCTGCCACTGCTGCTTCTTGCCCTTCGTCGTCTTGTTTGTCTTTTTTTTTTTTTAATTAACCAAGGGATCACCTAATACAGTCGAACCCGGGAATAACGAAACCGCCGGGGAAAGCCAAAAAATTTGCTTTTGCGGGAACTTCGTTGCTGCGAGAATGAAACGTAAACGACAGAAAAATCGGCCACAAGACGAAAATTTATTTCCGAAAGTCAGTTTTAATTTACTTTGCGAGCCTTACCTTGCAGCAACTTCACAGCCCAGTTCTCACAACTAGTGCTTCATTGCTAGTCGTCGCGCGCGTGTCTAAGAACGACCGGATCGTGTCAAACGCATCCAAAACAACCCGCAGGTTCGCCTTCTCTGCACGTTTTTCTCCTTGGCCTTTTTCTCCATTTGGGATGTGGTGTCAGGGGGAGCCTCAACTTCAGGGCCACAGAGGTGACGAAGAGGTGGCTGGAGTGGTGGTGGAGAAAAAGTAGGGAGGAGAGTGGGACGTAGGAAGAGTACTATACCGAAGTAGAATGTAAAACAGAAGGGCCGGGGGGTGGAGGTAAACAGGTGTGCAAGGGCAGGAAGGGGGGGAAGCGATGGGACTTTAAAATCGGTGGGGGAGGGGGGCTAACCCATTAGGTTACTCAAGGGTAGGGTGAATAAGTAGAATAATGCAGGCAAGTCAGTGTCCGATACAAAGGGGGGGGCTTAAATCATCATCATCAAACCCTTGTTTTTAAGAAGCTTGTTTTCGGGGTTTTGAATGTCCTGAAATTTTTAGATACTTCAGAATCTTCGAATGTCTCGAACTTTCGTGCACTCTAACCATAACAGCAACATAATGCTGCGTAAAGCTCCGTTGGGTGTTTTGTGCTCGGTTGACCTTCTTATGAGAATAAAAGTTCATATTTTGTAACGCACTAAAAGTACCTGTCTGTGGAACTCTTAACAAAGAATGATGGTAAGTTGTCGAAGGAACAATTGTCGGTGGAGCTGTCGTTTTGAGAAGGAGACCGGTCTGAGATGAGTGCCCTTTGTGAAAGATTAGCTTCCAGCCACATTGCTATTTTTTGACCATTCCTGACCATTTGAAGCCTCCATCTCCCCCTGGCCATCGGTCATATTTGGATTTTTAACTACATGGTCCCTGAAAATCGGCACAGCAAGCCTTGAACTTCCCTGGAAGGCTCTTAAATCTTCATCATGTAAATGAACCCGAACTGCCAAAAATATTCAGTTTCTACTGTAATTTGAAACTCAATCAAGTGTTAATCAGCCAGATTTGGGGGAAATCCCCAAGGTGGAGGAAATTTCTGTAAAAAAAACGTTTGACATCCACTTCAATGCAGCTGTATGGCTACAAAGGAAAGCTGTACAGCTTTCTCAGAAACTTCGCAGTTGAAGAAAAAAAATGGCAGCATCTCCACTTCATAGATGATGGCGAGGGTGCGGAGTACGGGGACTCGAAATGATATCCAAGTTGCGCCCCGACCGTCATTCGATTTTAGTCGTTTTGCATCCGCTTGGCGCGCTTTCGTATTCGGGGAAGCTTTGTAGACGTTGAGCAGCAGCATGATGCTTCTTATGTTTGTTTCCCTCCACGGCTGGGAGAGGGGGTGTGATTTCCGGAACCCGCTTATTAAAAACGCGGTGCACCGCGGCGCCATGTTGTGTTTATGCGTAGCGCCATCCAGCGTAGTTCGATGCAGTCACTGTGTATTACAACTTGATCACAACCTGACTACACTGGTGTTTTTTGCGCGTTTTCTCGTTGCTGGGTTATGTTTGTGCCTGTTTTCGGGTGTTTTGGAGTGTTTTTGCACCGTTTTAGGTAGTTTCCGCATAGATTTTAGCTTGATGGCGGTGTGCGCACGCGGACGGACATTGGGAGGTCCTAATGTACTCAGCACCGTTACAGGCGAGGGAGTAAGCCGGTTGACTCTCGGGTACTAACTCACGGTCGTAGCCCAGTGGGTAAGACGACTGGCACTAACTCTGTCTACTCTACCAGACACAGGCTCGAATTTGCCGGTGCCTGTGTGATTTTTTGCGGTTGTAAATGCTATGTGCACGGACGTGGACGGACAAAGTGAGGTCCTAAGGTGCTCTGCACCTAAAATTCGTCCTGGTCCAGGATTCCAGAAAAACTCATCCTGGTGCTTCACTTGAACTCAGTCGTAACCTCGTTCCCGCTGTTCACTGTCCCTGCTGTACAGATGAGGTGGACTCTCTGCTGAGCGAGAGGAAGGACAACGAGCACGAGGCCACGCGCAGGCTCAAGACAGAGTTCCTCGTCGAGTTCGACGGGGTGAGTGCGCACTGCGCAGGTAGCCCTGGCACCCACCATACTTCTTTGCAAAGCACCAACTGCGCAAAGCAACGTTCATTGAGACTGTGTGGCAGAGGGTGCTAAGGTCGAGAAGGCGTGCAAAGATGCGACGAGTGATGCTTAGCCTGTTGCTGTCGCCAGCTACATTTGCCGTGTCGCAGTACGAGTGAAGTTGACACTCTGGAATGTTTGCAAATGTATTGTTGTTCTTGCGAACGCTGCAATATTTAAGGGGGGATGTGGCAAGTAAAATGACGTATTTATTTTATTTATGGACCTAAATGAATCAAATTATGAGCTTTTATGTAACTAACCATTCTAACCAACAAAACTGAAGCTGGTTTAAGGCTACCTTCTATATAAGTTAGAAGACCGATTAATTGAAAGCTGCATTTAGCATAACTAATTAGGCAAGAAGTTGACCAGATTTTTATGTCGGCATAATCAGAAAGGCCTATTCTGTGCAAGGAAGCTATCAGATTATTGCATTATATCCTTTAGGCATAACGAAAGAACAAGAAAAGTTTTGCTTTCCTTTCGAAATCACCAAAAGTTTCATGTAGAAAAAAACTGAAACTTCTTTCTTTTTGGACACCTAAAGGAAATAAAGCAAAAATCTAATAGCTTCCTTGCACAGAGCAGACTTTTCTGATCCCACTGATGTAAAAATGTTGCTTAGTTCTTGCCTAATTAGTTAATTAATCTTGGGGAGACTTTGTGAAGGCGATTAGCCTGGTAACTCAAGAAGTATAGGAGATATTTTTAAACTGATTTGAGTTTTGTTATCAGGTTAGTCAACTACATAAATTGTCATAATTTGACTAAATTGGGCACATAAATAATGAAAATTTTACTTGTGACGTCCTCGCTCAAGTTGGAAACGTGGCATCTGGAAGAGGTCATAACATTCCGAGTGGTGCAGCCAGTGCCTCAGAGGCACAGCACTTGCAAAGCTGTGTTGGCATAGAACCTGCGTTGTCTGTGAAACTTAGCAAATGCTTCATCCCAATGTGCGTGCTTATGTCATCACACAAATTCTGCATGAAAGAAGAAAGGCTGCCCAGGTGACTACACTCATTTGGTGTCTGGAGAGGTCACACCGCCAAGCACAGCTGGTTTAGGATGACCTTATATGGCATGACTGTAGTGTAAAGGTGTTCTGAACGTAAGGGTGGTTCCAGTATTGCCACAAACTGTCTCCTTCGATTTGTTTACTTGCGTTTGTTATGTCTGCACTTGTCTAGATCATCCTGTTTTTCGAACTGAGCATGCATCGGCTCTTTTTGTCGCGGGCCAGGCCAAGCAATTTTTGTTTGATAGGGTTTTTGATTGATCGACAATGTTCTCCGTTCTGTTCAGTGGTTCCGGAAAGAATAGTACTGAGAGATAAGTACTTGCAGGGAAAACGCCACGGCATTCGTTTCAGCGACGATCATCTGTGCACGTTACTTCATTAACTGCTTCGTGACAGTATTTGTTTTTCCAATTTAATGAGGGGCACAAGTTTGCTCTGGTAAACTTCATTTTCCTTCACCAACCTGGCATCATCTTTGGGTATGGGGCAGTGTGTCACCAAAATGGTCTTGTTCCCAGCTGTAACATGCATCTTTTCTTTTCTCACTGTTTTTTTCTTGTGCACAAGGCATGCCAGTTTGATTGGGGCATTATTTGTGAGACAGTGTTTTGTCTTTAAAGCTGCGGTGGTGGGATCTTGTGTGGCCCAGGCTTGATTTTGTTTTCTTCTGACGCCTTCCCCTCAAATGCAGCTCCACTCGGGCAGTGAAGAGAGGGTGCTCGTCATGGGGGCAACCAACAGGCCTCAGGAGCTCGACGACGCTGCACTCAGGTGGGCACTCGGTGTACACTGAGGGCGATTCTGAGACTCTCTCGCTGAGTGTGTGTGTTTGTGCTGCTGTCAGACATTGGGTGCGTTCCAACTTTCTCTTTGGACGGCTTCGTTGCCATCTTCGCGGACAGTCCGCCATGTTAAGCCCCGTCCCAATTCAAATCAAAACAGTAACAAAGACTGCTTCACAGAGACAGCATCAAAGTCAGTAACGTTGCAGGCTACCTTCATGCCTAACTAATAAGTTACACCAGCACCACCTTCTTGCGTATTAATCGTGACCGCTGAAAAATGGTCAATTTTGATTGCTTCCAGAAAATGTTTTTTTTCTCTTGAGCTACTGGACACATTTAGCATTGCTATGCATGAAATTGTAGCTTATAGTTTTCTCTTCCGAACACATAACAGCAGTTTTGTGAAAGATACAATTATTTTCAGTTTGTTGGTCAACATAACAATGGTCAACATAACAAACGAAATGCACCAAAAAAGTATACACAAAACACAAATAGGCGGTTTTACGGAACCTAAAAATTGTTTTTGAAATTCTAAGGTATGTGAAATGTTTCTACGTTCCTAAGCTCGGAATCAGTATGTACATTGAGGCTGTACACCAAGTTCTGCATTTTTGCAAGCCCAGATGGCGTCAGTAGTACGAATAGCGCTGTTTTGAGTTTTTGCGGGGATAAATGGATAAATGGATGGATGAATCATCACTTATCCATGAACAATAACCTATGGCAATGGCCGCGAAAGAGTTAACGTTGCTACAAAATAATTTGTTCTTTTATTAAAATATTTAGTATAATTAACTAGTGAGGAAGATGCTTTTTTTATGTTAAATCACGTAACGTTTAAATAAATAACGATATTTATGAAACCTGCGGCTTGCGTTTGTCAGCATGTCTGCTACTTGGTTGTCGTCTGCATTGGTGACTGCTGTGCCATTCTAGTTCTTCCTTTAGACACCTAATACAGTGGAATCTCGATGGTATGATTCTGGGTGATACGAATTTCGGGATGATACGAATTTCTGAAAAGTCCCGGCGAAATCGCATTGTTAGCAATAGGAAAAATTTCGGCTGTTCCGAACGGACTTGCGCGGCCCGGCGGATGATACGAACGAGCCGGCGAGGGGCCCCGACTGCCGAACGAGCAAGTGACGGCTCTCTCTCCCCTCTTTGTCGCTCTTTCTCTAGAAACGGCCGGGCGGTTGTTTTCTGCTTGCTGACACCGCTGCAAAACCCCGCACGCTTCTCGCAGCGTCGCCGGCTGCGGCCGCGAAGTGGCGTGGCTGCTCGAGCGACCGCTCCTAACCGCTCTTTAAAAATGCCGCTCAAGGCAGACGCCAAGTCGCTTGTGCGGTAAAGGAGCTGCTTATGCATGCGAAAACGGTACTATAAAACATCATCTACAGCGCTGGTGAAAGCGCCCTCGAAATATCTGCCGGGGTGCTAAGCCTAACCATCTCCGGCGGAGCCAAGCCGGCTGTCTCGAGCGCTTCGGAAGTCGTCAGGCTCCTCCATCCTGCCGCGCACGTCGTGTGTCATTTTCTGGTTTAGGTAGGAGCTACCGCGGGCGCGAAATCGTCAATACAGGCGTGAAAATACAGTGCGCGCAAAGCCGAGGTGCGCGAATCGCGTGCAAAAACGCACCATGCGGTTCACGCTTGACTTGCGGCGTGTACTGAGCTTGGGCACCGCGAGTGAGGTGACGAGCGCGAAGCGTTACGCGCTCCAGAAAGGACTGCTTTGCGACATGGGGATAAAAAATGCAGAAGAAAATCATGAATTTCTTCAGGCGAAAGTAAGAAAAGAAATACACGAAAGCGTTTTTCAGCACACACATTTTTTGGTCTGTATTGGTTCATACGAATATTTTTCGCGGTTTCGCGAGATTCGTATCATAGAGATTTTACTGTAGTCTGCTTCGTAAGCTTTCTACCAAGCTATGCTCGAATTGGAATACAGCCTTACTCAGCATGGGCTTACCGCGATTAATTTCTCACTTTAGTAAGAGCTCGTGCCCCTCAAAACTTTATTTTTTGTCAGCAAAGTTATCACGCTGAAGTTTGCATGAATTGTGAAGAATCTGTCCGGTTCCAGTGTGCTGTTCATAAAGATTGTCAAAATGCCGGCTAGCCCACCACTAAACACTCATTCCACTTGTTATATGCGCAATCATATTTTGAGATACAGTTGAACCTCGTTATAAGAGACGCGGATGTAAGAGACAAATGGGTATAAGAGACACTATTCACCCACATGGTTGGCTGCCCTATCTTTCCCATTAAATTGACCTCTTTTATAACAGACATCGGATGTAGAAGACAGTTATAAGGGACAAGTCACCCTTGAACTTTAATCAACAATCTCGCTTGTAACAGACATTTTAGGTAACTTCAGATGCAGTGCCACCAGTCACTAATTGCAGTTGCTTCCATTGTGGAAGCACAGGTGGACGACAGACGCCTGTATTATAACTTCAGCAAACACACAGCGGTTCAGTCAGCTATGAAGTGACGATGAGAAGCCCTACCAATGGAAATGCAACTTACAGAAGTGGTTGAAGCTTACTGCCATCCATTGGAGTGCGACCGCACATGCCGGCTCTCCCACTCACGTAGCTCCCAGTCAAGAAGCATCGCAGATGTTGAGTCCTGCAAGCGTAATGAATAGCCTGAGCACACAGCGGAAGAAGCTGTGTACTCTGGCTATTCGTCAGGCTTGTGAACTCAACATCTATGATTCATCTTCCACAAACAGTGAAAAGAAAAAAAGCTTGTAGAATCGGTTGTAAAAAACAGTGCAAATACAGTCATGAAGCAAACAAAGATTCAGAACTGTTGCATAAATTCTGGGTGCCAAACATAAATTAGAATGAATCTTTTGCAACATGCTGAAGCATCCTTTTGGGCTTATTTTAGTCATACGGTGCCCACATTAAACTAGGGTCTGATCAGTAAGTGAAAACATGGTTCCCTGCTTATAAGAGACATCTCATATAAGAGACAGAAACTGCTCCCCGGTACGTGTCTCTTATAAAGGGGTTCAACTGTAATGCTTTTTTTGTGTGTGCACTATTATATATAGCAAAATTTTCTACTGGAGATTCCGAAACAGCTTTGGTGGTTCCTTGCGAACTGCATAATAGAGAAATCTGCCTGAAGAGGTGTCATCTCCATTTTCTCCAGAAGGAGAAAAAATAACATTACTTGCAAGTGGGCAAAATAGTGTGCATAAACCCAGAAAATAAACAAAGCCCCAACGCACGATGGTGGAGTTCGCCAAATGCCAAGGAGATAACAGGTGCTGCCCCACAGGGCCTTCTAAATCGAAATCGTTCTAAATCGTCGTGAAAGAGTTTATTTTGCAGGAGATTTGAGAGGCCGTTTCTCGTCTTGAAGAAGGCATAATTTCATGGATCCCAGTTTATCGAAACAACTGCCAATTTGCATTTTGGAACTTTGAAAATGCTCTGACAAAGTACTCAAAATTTATAAAGTCCTATTTGATTAGAAGCAGAATTGAATATCATGTTATTGGCTGTGATATCACAACAAAGTTTTCAACTATTCGGACACCCTTACTCAAGATAAGTCACCATGTCAAACACAACATTCTCAAAGTTCGAAAAAGCTGCGTTTTTTTTTTAGCCAAGTTTTATGAAAATTTTTCTGGTGCAAACGTTTTTGCATGAACCATTCTCATACTATGCCTTGCACTGACTTTGGGGGCCAGAGTTGTTGCGTGATATTCACCCCGCCCCCTTCCCCCCTTATGCGCAGGCGTTTCACCAAGCGGGTGTACGTGACACTGCCCGACGAGAACACGCGAGTGGTCCTGCTGGAGAAGCTGCTCAAGAAGCAGAACAGCCCTCTCTCCCTAGACAAGCTCAAGTACCTGGCCAGGTGAGCGGTGAAGTCCGAGGGTCACGCAACACGGCAGGGTCACTTCACTGTGCAATAGCGCTCTTCTTCCCCTACAAAAGTGGCATTTCTGCTCAGTTTGCTGTCTGGTAGGCTGGTCTTTCGAGATATATTATCCCGGAATCACGTAGACACTACAGGCCTTTCCGTACACTGGACTGTCGTACAAAAGACTCCTTTGGCAATCGGTAAACTCGAATGTCTAGTGACCAATGCTGGGCATACCTCTCAATTCAAAGATGCACAGTGGAGCCCTAATAACACGACTTCAAAAAATGCCTATTTTGTGCCCTCTTCCCTTCCGCGGCATCTCCGCTAGCCTGGCAGCCGTGCACCGAGAGCCACGTCATCCTAAACGAATGATATTACAAGGTAGCGATGGAAGACGGTGAGAAGATAAGGAGTGAAGCAACAATCACTGTGGAGATGTGCATGTCTTTTCACATTCGTCGGCTCTGTAAGAGCTTCAAATGATGGTCTACCATTCAACGTGACCTGGAATTTTGGCTTCTCATGGTTGGCACATTGGTGCTCTGCTGTTGCGTGGCGCTGCTGAAGGCTCTTGTCCGCCAGTGCCCGCCTGCTCGCTTGCGTCTGTTCAGCAAAAGGTCGCTCCCACCGCTGACTTTGCACATCAAGCAGTGTTAAACGGGGGTTCAGAATAAAGAAAGGTCAAGACATGGCGGCGTAAAGGTGGAAAAAACACTGGCTTATGTCCATCAGAGTCTGTCATATGAAGTGGACCATGTGCACTCGAGTGTCATGTAATCGGGTTTTTATTAATGCATTGTTTGTATGGGTAGTTTGCCGGTACCGCGGTGATCTGTCGTAAAAAGTGGGGCGTCATATAACCAGGGGACGTGTATTCAGGGTTTCACCGTACAGTCTCTAGGTTGCCACCTGCCCGGTTTTGGACCGGCCCGACCAGTTTTTTAAAAACAGCGGGCCGGTTGCCGGTCCATACTTGAAACCGGCCGTCATTGGCCGGTTTTTTTGGCATTTGTGCCGTGATTATGTCCGTTTTGGCGTTTTATAAGCGTCAATTCAACAGCTAAGACGACAAATATGTGTCGACAAGCTGCGCAAAGACACGTGAGCAGAGAAAATACGTGGGTGAGTGCGCTGTCTGAGATGGAGGGGGACCTAGAAAAACATGGAGTCTTTTTCCAACACAAATTAAACACTCCCCCCCCCCCTCCCCACCCAGGTTAGCAACCCTATTTAGACTTGACGCTCGAAATTTCGCATTCACACGTCATCTTCCGTTATTTCCCTGTGGTGTTTTAGAAATTTATCCCTGCGGCTCCACTTCGCCCTTCTTTCTCACAGTCTGGTCGCATAGGGTTTGCTTTGCTTGCGCAAAGCTGACGCCCCGAATCAATAACAGCAAATGGTTGCTAGTCAGCGCAAGTATGCATCTCTTTCTGTCGGTGTCCTGTCCATCACACTGTTGTTTTCACTGTAACAATTATGTACCAAGCATCCAATATTTAGGACCATTTATGGTTTCAGCCTTGGTTGGTGCGCAGTGCATGCACCAGCCTTGCAGCCTGGCTGCCACTGCGCAGTCCCAGCAAAAGCTGGGCAAAGTTGCTCTTTCAAGTGCCGAGCACTTTAGGGGCTCACCTTCTCGTCGTACCTTGCTTGCTGTTACGTTGCTCAATGTCGAGCGACTGCTGGAATCAGGCGGCGCAGCGAGATAACGGACCTAAGTAGAGCCCCACGGCGTTCCGTTGTCGTAGCATACCCCAGAGGCTTCAAAAGCCAAGCGGTTTATGTAGTCATAAGCGTTTGGAACTCGTGAAACGCTGGCGCTTGTCATACATCTTCCCGTTGTTTAGCGCAAGGAAAACTACAGGTACATTTGAGGGAAAAAATACGCAATTAACTGGCAGTGCCCATATCGCAGACGTTTCAAACAGAGTGCTGCATTCAATCATTCCTCAGAAAAATACACCCGGAAGTGTGGCTTCAAGTGTTGTAGCCAAATGTGATGTTTCCACTTTGATGTGCAGGCTAACCAGTGGCTACTCGGGGAGTGACCTGACTGCACTTGCCAAGGACGCCGCATTGGGGCCGATCAGAGGTGTGTACTTGAAATGTTTTTCTTTTCTTTAGGACCACTGTTGCTTCATAATCAATGTGGCAATGATCTGACAAACAACCTTGCTGCATTGTACTAGCATTTAGTGCACTTGTTTTTTTTTTTAAAGCCAATTGCTTTATATGGCTAGGCAAAAGAAAAAGGAAAGTATGGTGGCCCTGTATACGCAGAAGACCCTCCAGCACAGCCCCGTGCGCATGCACGAAAAAAAATAACAACAAAACAAAACAAAAAAACAGGTTGCACGAGAGTTGGGGAGAGACTAGCTCAGTTTATGGATGACGTAGCTACTGTCACATCTACCGGCACTGTTCAGTGGGAACAGCACATCGGAGAGAGTGACAGAGAGCCTCTCTTTGCAGCAGAGCATGCAGGCAGGGGCGGTGGTAGTCTGGGCAGAACTGTGCATTACACCTTTGGTGGTTAACCATCTGTACAGAGTGCAAGGGCGCACATTTTTTTTCTTCCTTGTGTTGCCTGTTAATATCTAGTGTATCCACCATTTTTATGATAACTGATAATGAATTGAACACTAAATCTGCCCCACTTTCACTGTGTTCTTTGCAGAGCTGAATCCAGAGCAGGTTCGATGCGTGGATCCCAAGAAGGTGGGCATGATTTCTGACACATTGACCCCCCCCCCCCCCCCCCTTCCCCCTATAAATATGTGTCGACAGTGTTGAGCCTGTTTTGGTGTCTGTGTGTGTAAAGCTAGGGGAAGGAGTGTGCTGTTCACCCAAACTTGCTACAGTAAGACCTCATTACAAGAGACTCATTACAAGAGACACTCAAGCCTCAATGGCTGAGTTACAGAAAAACCTTGTACAAAAGACACTCAAGGGACCCGAAAAACGTGTCTCTTGTAACCAAGGTCCCTTGTATGCGGTGTTTCTAACACTGCAAGCGTAGGAAAACCAGCCAAAGCGTTTTCATTCATATGTCTGATAGCCAAGTGTCTCTTGTGACAGTGTCTCTTGTAGCGGGGTTTTACCGCACTTCCCCAATCCCGACCTTAGCAGCCTCTCCCTGGCACTCTGTTCTGTTGTTTGGCAGACAGCACGTGGGTCGGACTCTGAGTTGAGCCGGAAGCGATTCCGGAGGTGCGAGATTTGCTTCCTGGAAAAGCAGGCAGGTGGACAAACAGCCTCTGCAAAACTAGGCTAACCTAACCTGGCTCAACCGACTCGGTCTTCTCGGGTGCTTTTGAAACCATAACAAGGCGATACCCTTGATGCGGCCTAAAAAAAGCGCTGCTTCGAGGCAGTCTTAAAAGAGCACTGACACGAAAATTTTATGTTACACTTATTGCTTTTATCGATGCTTAATGGTCTGGCGAACCTGAAACAGCACTTCAGATACTTGAGTGCGTGATAGTTAATTACATTGAACGGCCTGAAAATCGTTTGTTTCAAATTCCCGCGCTTTCATCCCGAACGGCGCATATGGCAGACTCCCTGCCTGACCTCACCGCTTTGTGCGGACGTCAGTGGCACCCGCTTGAGAGGGTGTTGCGCCCGCTCGCCGCTCGTGGGGCCACGCGCGTAAAGTGACGTCAGGAGTTTTTGACGAGCGTTGTCGCGTCACTTCGTTTGGCTTCACGGGGTGATGTCACACTGATGTCCATTTGCTGGGGGCCACTCCGCGCCCTGCTCCGTCGGCGCGACGAATGAGATCCAATTGAACTATGTTCTTCGCGTCGCAGGCCGCTCATATTTCAGCCAGGGTATTCTGTTGGGTGAGCGAAGCGAACTGTATTAACGCCGAAAATTGGTGTCAGTGCTCCTTTAAGCAAGTTTGAACTGTAGGGCATGTGGTTGCTGGTTGGAATCGAGCGCAATACTCCTAGTTTTACAAGGAAAGCATCGAAACACTTGAAGTATAAACAGCTTGGGAGTGTTTTTTCCACTCTCTTTACATCGTGTGTGTGTTGTTCCCTTTCCTTGTACAAGTTCAAGGCTTGCCATTTAACTTGATTCCGATAATTGCAGCCTCATGCCCTCTGAACCAGGCTGCTTAATCGGTAACAAAATCTGGCCATAGCTTGTTCACATATTTCTGAGCTTACAGCTTATAACTTAGCCTGCCGCAAATTAGCACCAAGTGATGCTTAGTACAGCGGAAGCGCTATTAGAAATCATGACTTACCCAATGCTTGGACTTACTTATTCTTCTTCTTCATCTTCTTCTTTTTTTTTTTTTTTTTGTGGGTACTTTGCTTGCCTACAAGTGCCATGGGGGTGCTGATGTGGGACTGTGTACTCTTCTATGGACAAAAGCGGAGAATATTGTCAATGCGTTGGGCGTTCTTTCACTCCAGTTGTAGGCCAAGTGCACAGCCACAACTGAAATGCATTTTTGATTTGTAAGGTTTGTGTAAATATTCAGAACTTGTGAATATCAAAAGGAATAATGCAATGGCATTTGGCTTGGAATCAAATAGCACTGTCACAAAACAAATTTCAGTGTTTTAGAAGTGTTCTCAAAGGTAAAAAATGCGCGTAGATACTTGTTTCCGTGATTGTGAAAACAGGAAGTCGGGGCTTAAAGACGGTGAATACCTCGCTAAAGGCGGGCTAAATACTCGGTAGTGCCCAAAGCTCCTCCCTCGCTCTACAACACGCAGTGCACGCAATGTGGTGGTATTTGACAGCACAGTAAAACATCGTTACAAGAGCGACTCAAGGGACCCAGGAAACATGTCTCTTGTGGCCAAGGTCTCTTGCATGCGGAGCTGCTAACATGGCGAGTGTAGGCAAACCAACCAACGTGTTTTCTTTTAAATGTCTCTTATAACCAAGTGTCTCTTGTAACAGTGTCTCTTGTGGCGAGGTTTTACTGTATCATTTCTTCTAGTCAGTGTCTGACATTTGAGCTCTAGGAGTGCGTATGTGGTAAGAATAGGACTGTGCAATCAAACTCAACTTTTTCAACTGGCTTTGATGGTATGCCCATAAAGCAGAGAAGAGACCTGCCGCGGTGGCTGAATGGCTGAGACATGCTGCTGAGCCCAAGGATGCGGGTTCGATCGCAGCTCTGGTGGCTGCTTTCTTGATGGAGGCGGAAAGTAAAAATGCCCGTGCGTCGAGATTATTTCGGCACACGTTTTAAAGGAGTACTGACACGAAATTTCAAAGCTGAGATAACTATGTAGAACGCTTCCTTTTTATCAGGAGATATCTTCCAGCAAGTTTCAACAGCAACCGTTCAGCGAAACACATTTAAAATCCATTTTAATCTTCGCCCGCACAAGAAAGCCCAGAGCGGACCGACATGACATCATCCGCTACTAGCCCCGAACTGCCGACGTCGGGGCTCCCGTGACGAAGCCAACGCGCTGACAGTGGTTGGCGTGCGCTGCTCGGGCATGTGTACACGTCATGGTTTTGAGATGGACGTTATGCTGCCCGGGCCTCTTGGGGCGGCGAAAACCTCGGCCGGTCTGGGCGCGCGCGTGCGCTCGCTTCCAGAGCAGCAGCGATACGGCAAGAACGGTGACGTCACATGATACCTCCTGTCATGGTGGCCGCTCGGCGTTCGTTTTGTCGAAGCCGAAACTGACACGAATAAACAATGCCGTAAATGAGTTTTTGCGCTGCGCTCGACCGTCTAATCTGTCATTCTATGATTAGTGGGCTGGTAGGCACGCATAGCAGCGAAAAAAACGTAACACGAAAATTTCATGTCAGTACTCCTTTAAAGATCCCCAGGCGGTAACAATTAATCCGGCGCCTCCCACTATGGCATGCCTCATTGCCCATGCATAGTTTCGACGCATGAGACTCTACAATCTGAACCTCTGATCAGAATAGAGAACCGGAAATTTGGCAAGCTAATTTCTGAGAAATGTCGAGTGTAGTATTGGCATAACTTCACACAGTCACAAAATGTAACACACAAGCATTAGTGATGTGTGAATCACTCTTTCTTTGCTTGATTGCTCAGAATGTTGCGAGAACATGGTTCATTGTTTTTTTCTTCTGTCTTTGTAATAGCGCTGTGCCATGACTAAAGTTTGATTACCAAGTGGGTCCTCATTGTTCCTGACGTGTGGGTTTCATTCCTGTATTTTTCAGCGAGACGAACCAACTTATTACAGCACTCAAAGCAACCAAAACGTCATTCTTAAAACTGGCGATTGTGGCAACCTCGTCAGGCAGAAACTCAATTTTTTAAGCGCATGGTGCTATTTATGCAGCGTGTAAAACACTGAAAATGTAGCTACGTGTGCTGCCCACACTCGTCAATCTATGAGCCATCTAACTTGGATCTGCAGTAATGTCTTCCTGCTAGGGGGAAAAGCCTCTGCATCACATCCTTGACTTCCTTTCACTGGCTGGCAAGTTTCATATTACTGGGGAAATTTTTTTCTCCTAAGTCTTTGGAATTAACACCAAACTAGCTTGGGGGTCTAGTACACGAAACTGTAATGGTCCAGTGCTGCGGCTTGAATTTTATCTAGAAGGCATTGAAAAGCACTCTCTACCCTTTGCCCGAGCCTTCCTCTTTTATCTCCTGATCCAGCTGGCTATGCAAGATGAGAGGGGTAGTCTCCTTTATGGCTAGTTGGGACACATAAAAGGCAGTAGTCATTGCTTTTTCTTGGAGTGGGAAAGATCGAAGATTCCATGCAAATAATGAGCCAGGTGACTTCTTCCGTGTTTTTAAGCATGTTACACACTTGTGGCAGCACTCTCTCCTAGATATCTGAACCGGAGTGTAGATAATATGATCCTGTTGGGCTCAATTAACTGTTATAGTGGATGATGAGAATAAGTACCATTGCAATGAGAGGGTTATTCTACCATACAACATACAGCGAAGGTGCTGGTGCCGCACTTGTTGGTGTTTGTATCCGAGATATTGTTGTAACCGGTATTGTTACTAGTGGCTCAGACTGCAACACCAAATTTGGCACTGTTACAGAAAAAAAGTAAGTTTGATTGTGTACCTAGAATTGGTGCTCTTATAACAGTTTTAATCGTGCACATCCCATTGTGGAGCCACAATGGTGAAAAGAGATTGGATATTTTCTCCCCCCCCCCTTTTCACCATTGTGGATCCACAATAGTGAAAGAGATTGGATATTTTCTCACCCCCCCCCCCCCCCCTTTTCCTCTCAATTATTTCTACGTGTTATGTGGGCAAAAATACGGTATTTGCTTTCCCCGTCAGAGTGAGATGCCGTGGATTTTTTATCTTTTTCTTCCCATAAAAAAAGAGAGGAAATTTCACTGATTGGATAGTGGAGTGCCTTGTAGTTGTGACTCGTGCCGTTGCTACCACCACAGTCACGCGGTAGAAAAAGACCCATACAATTTTCTCGCCATTTTTCCCCCCACGCTGTTTCCGTAGATGCGGAACATCACCGTCGAGGACTTCATCACATCGCTCAAGAAGGTTCGCTGCAGCGTGACGTCCCAAAGCCTCGAGTTCTACGCGCGGTGGAACCAGGAGTTTGGCGACATCACCGTCTGACGCCGGCTTTCTCTTTTCTACTTCCTCCTCTTCTTCTGCCTTCGGTGCTGCAGTCAAGTCATCTTCCGGCTGCGACCCAAGACTTACCACAAAGCCTGCCTGTACATAGCTGTGCGAAGACTGTGCTTCGAGGCTGCCATACGGTTTTAGTTTAGTTTCACGCGCTTATCTGCATTGGAACCTCTGTTTTCCAAGTCTGGCGGCATCGAGTGTGATAACATTGGAGCTGTTGTGATATAATGCAGTGCACTGAAATAGGACTGTGATTGAGAAATTTGTTTAAATCCATTACGAATAAAATAAAATTGCCGTTTTAATCTTGCGTTTGGTCAGTGTAGTAAATTTACTTGGCCTCTTTATTATATTGTTTTGTCTGTACTGATTGACGTAAGAATTGCCTTGATACGCTACACCTTGTCAACACTGGCAGATAGCATGAAACGTAAACGTATCATTATAATTCCGTGCTCATTGATGTACTTTTGTTAATACATCCCGGTTTTTTTTAGGAAGTTCTATTCGTATTTTTGAGTTATGTAATCTTAACCTGGGGAAATATTCTTGATGCCTTTGACCTGTGCTTGATGACATCGGTTTATTAAAATTACACCCTGTGTTTAATGAGGAATTCGTATATTTTGGGCACTTGAAGCTTAACTTGAGGAAATATTCTTGGTGCCATTCATTCGTTTTGAACGCGTTCGGAGGTTCCACTGCAGAAGCATGGCCTATTGTATATACCAATCATAGCATCGCGCATACGGACAATCTTCCCGGGAAGCGGCTATGATGATTGAAATTTTTATTTGCGAAAATGTCCGTGCCATTCTCGAATGGAAGGCTTTGTGTGTTTTTTCTTTATATTTGAGTAGTAATATAGTAGCATGCGTAGATGTAAAAAGCCAACTTCTGTGTGTCATACCTGTATTAGTTTAGGGAGTGGAGAATGCTGTTTTCTCAAACCAGACCACAATTTAGCGTAGATCTCATTACTTTGACCTAGTTGTTGCGACTAAGGGGGGGATGGTAGGGCAAACGGGTTACCTGAAATCCAGATTTCTTTTAAATACTTCTGAAATTCTGTTTATCAAAAAATTTCTATTCCTATTTCTTGAAAAAAATGCATCTCGTGATATTTTGGGTCGTAGCTTACAAGTTTGTTCTCAAATGTTAGTTACTTCGAAACATTTTCTTCATTGTTAACCTCTGAGAAGTTTGCGGTTTGTTAGGGCTCTGTAATGCAGGGAAATAGCTTTGGGAAATTCCAGTCAGTTGGCAAAACCTTATTCACGTAAAATTGTTATTAAATTGTAGTGCACTGATGATAGCATCTCTACTGGGAAAATGAGACAAAATATCAACATATCAAGGCATGTTATTTGTAAAACACAAGTGAGTATTGTAAACATGTCTGTCATTTTGAAATACCGGGGCAGGGCAGCTTTTTTCGTTCGAAAACTGAAAAAAAAGCAATTTTTTTTTCACACCTGTTTGCCCTATCATCCCCTAACAGTGTGTAAGTCGGCTGTGAGCTAGTTCTTCAGGTGGAGATATTTTGACTTGTCGAAGGCAGGACCTGAATATGTGATTAGTGTTGACACTGCGAACTCTAGACAGTCCATCCAAGCGTTAACCACCAAAGAAGAGGTATTTTTGAAGCATCTAATACAGCTTGGCTGCTTCACCACCAGGCTTGTTTTACATTGCAATATGAGGCTTTACAGCCAACGTTTTAGCCGAACTATAGGTTTGCCTTCGAGTAAAAACGAATTGTCAGATTGGTGCTGTAGTGTTTTGAGTCAGTGGCCAAAGTTTCGCAATGTGTTGAAAGTATTTCGCAAATTTTGCCAGAACCCATTTTCGGAGACTAAAATTCGTATTGCCACCCTGTATCTGTACAAGATATGGTCTGTGGCTTCTTGTTTACTTTCGTGTGTACACAACATTCGTCAATATTCGCACGATTTCAAGGTATGAAACACATTTTCTCCGAAACGTTCTCGGTGTTTTATATTGTCGAACCATCTTGGGATGACTAATTTCGCATAATTTTCACGTACTAATGGTGAGAAAATTGTTTTTTAAGACATTCTTCTGCCTGTGGTGTGTTTTTACAACGTGCGGTGTGTTTTCGAAGGAAAGTTTTTTTTTGTGCCAAGTTATGTCATGAAATGTGTTCTTAAATTTGTTCATGCCACGTTTAAAGATCTTTAAGCAAGTCGGTTTTTTATTTGGCTCTCAAAGGATTGGTGTTGTACAGGGAACAAGAAAGCATTACGGTTTCCCCAGCATTATTTTGTCAGCACATTTTAGTCAAGTTCATCACCGCAAATTGTTACCATACCAATTTAACACGCTGTTCCAGTAGCTTTCTAATCCCTGCTCCCCAAGCCATTGTCAGAAACCGATGCAATTGTACAGTTCATTCTCATATAACAGAATTTTTCCGTATTGTGCGAGCGGTAATGGTGTGTCGAGAACACCAAATCTTGTTGATGCCGTTCCGCTAAGATTTGCATAGAATAGTGCTGCTATTTTTGCTGCTAGGGCTATTTTGGTTACCGAGTGCCGGAGGTGTTGATATTGTGATATTGCGACCGAAAGTGACGTGTTAATAATAATATTTTACCGCAAATAACGCTCGCAATAATAGTATACGGTCCCTGCTTCATTTCGTCAAAGTGTGTTAGAGGGCTTTATTTCTGAACAAAATTACTCGGACTGCGAAACTTGTTAGTACCTACAGCTTAGTTGTATTGCTTTGGTGAAAAAAAAGTCATTTGGCAACATTGTTGCCGTGAAGTTTGAGATTACACTAGCTAGAAGTTTTGGGTATTCAAATTCGTCGAAGTTGTTCAACGGACCTTGCCCGTACCGCATAATTATGGCTGTATGTTTTCGGACTCTCTGTGATGAGCTCGTGCCCTTTGAATTTGTGAACTAGCAAACGAAGCGTGCACTCGAAGCGAGTATGACGTCGACGTGTTGTGCTTGCGTCCGCTCGGTTCTGCATCTCGCGATAAGAGCAGAGTGCGACCTGCGCACATCCAGTCGAAAAAGTTGAGTGATAGTCACACGAGATTTGCCGGAACTTTTGCGTTGTAATATATTCGACCGGGAAACGTGTACAGGTTGTTTGTTTTGTTATTGCTTCGCGGCGTTTCGGTAGTTTCTGTTCTGCGAGCATGTGTTCTGCTGGTCAGAGTTTGTTGTTTGCTGCCGTGAGTGCTTGGAATTGCTTTTTGTACAGGCATTGCTTTGTTCACATATTGGCTTGTTGGCATGCTTGTAGTATAGCATGAGAGAAGAATGTTTTTAAAATAAATTCAGATTTTACCACTTGTGGGGACGTCGGATGTGTTTCGTTTTGGCGCAAACATCTCTTGTGCAACGTGGTGTCCTTTTTTTGTATGTTTGAAGGCCGCCACGATATGGCACTTGGTATCCCTTTGTGCCTTCGAATCAAGGTAAGGATTTGGGAATACCTTCCACGGCGGCTCTGTGGCTAAGATGTTGTGCTGCGAAGCCCAAGGTCGTGGGTTCGATCCCAGCCGTGGTGGCTGCTTTTTTGATGGAGGCAGAAAGCAAAAATGCCCGTGTTTCGATATTTCGGCACATGTTAAAGATCCTCAAGTGGCTAAAATTTTCTGGAGCCCTTCGCTACAGTGAGCCTCATGGCCAAGGGGTAGCTTCGGCACATTATACCCCATAATCTGACAGGTACAGTGTAGTCCACTTATAACAATATCCAAGTGCTAAGGAAATCACGTCGTCGTAACCGATAATTGTTATAAGCGGATTGTGAAATAAAAAGAAGTAACAGAGCTCAAAACATTATATTCGGATGCCAGCAAGGTCGTACTACTAATAATTTGCAGAAAAGACGCCACAGTCAGTCACCTATGTTTGCCATGTGTGAAGCTAGCGCAAACCTTTTCCAAGACTTTTCCAAGAGCATCTATAAGTGCTTCACCTAGCTGAGGTAAATGTCCTTGGCGGAAACAAAGTCCCCGGGGGACTGTGTCGCGCATTGGCTCTCCTATAGTATACGTACGAAGGCACTACCTGAGTAGGCTGCGCAACCGCGTCATTAGAGTCGTCACTGTTGCACTTTTGGTGCTCAATATAACCGGATTCAATCGTATCCGATATCATGGCACTGGAGCATTGTAACAAGCGGTTTATTTTACCATAGACAGAATACAAAAGTTGACGGTGCCATAGCTGTTCATCGATATCCGATATAGCATTGTTATAAACGGTATCATAAGTGGACTCGACTGTATTAAGAAAGCAATAATAGTGCCAGCACTGGCATGATTGAATGCCGCACTATGCTTTAAATTGGTGATCTAGGGGGCTAGGTGCGCCCCAGAAGGCAGTTGGTGTACGCAACCAGCCCAAAATAAAGGGTATGTTCTTGTTCTTGAAACAGTGGGGATTACAGTTGGTGGATGCATCTGTTTGTATTCTGCGGATATTAGCAAAATGTGAAGCAGGGAAGAAATGGTTGCAGGGATGTCGCCTTTATAGCTAAATTTGTACATAATCAAAAAATATAAATATAAGCCTATTCGTTTTTCTATTGCTTTGGTGGCATTTTGTTTCTGTTGGAGCCAGCGACTATAGTACATGATAAATTGGCTATGCATGAAGCTACGACAGTGGCCTGATGAGACTGATATGGAAATTAAACAGTGCTCAAAACAGATCAACAGGAAGTCCAACAAGCTGCCTTTGCCTTCATACAAGAAAATCCCAAGCATCCACCATAATTCTTTTATTTCACTATGTTATCCACATTGAACATGGCACATTTGTATTTTTACTCTGTCTTATCTGCGGATTTGCCGTACACATCTTGGCGTGATACCGGTCGTCCTTCCTTAATAGTTTTTCTAGTGTTGCGCTCCTTCTTTGGAAGTTTATATTGCTGACATAGAACTGCAATTGGGCAACATGTTATGAGGTAATTACCTCATTGTTTTACGCATTGCAAATCGTAGCCTAGTGATGCAGCGCTAATGGACCACTTATTTTTTGCATGTAACCTCCTTTACTCAACTGAGTTTCCGTAAAACACTTTATACACGTAGGTACACAAATAAAACGGGGTTGGAATGCCAGGCATTTTGCCAGACATCTTATGCCAGGCATTTTATGCCAGGCATTTTGATTTTTTTCTGCAGCTTGTTCCTGCCCATGCTACTTTTAGCTATCATAAGAAACCAGACAGCCCACTCGATCGCCCTTTTGGTTCTGGCGTTGTCACTTTAGGCCAGTCCCCGGGGCCGATATGCCAGGTGTTGCGAAAGCATGGATCTCTAGCCGCACTGGCATACGTTTTGGCGTTATCACTTGCAATTGGGGGAGGGGTTAGAGAGGGTGACTTACACTGTATAACTCGCTCTCGTAATAATGTACACCCTATTATAAAAAAACCCGCCGCGAATGCAGTCTTCGCAGACCACGGGGCGGCCTCTCTCGCATCCACCGTGGTCCCACGTAATTCGCGCCAGCAGCGCCAAATCCTCCCCTAGTAGTACGTGGCCTCTGAGAAACGTTGCATTAATCGCCATGGCAACGAGTGGCGAGGGGGAAAGGGCGTTTGCTGACGTCGCAGACGCTGCTGACGTCATTTATCCCGCGGCAGCCAGGCCGTGCCGCCGCGCCCGGCCCCTGAAACCGACGCTCGTCCAACTTTCGCGTCTGCCGCCGGTCGCTGCCTCATGGGCCGCTCGGCAATGGCACCAGGCGCGAAAGTTGGACGAGCGGCGCCGATGACTCGAAATGGCCGCCGCCCGTCGTTTGTTATGTGTGCAGTAACGTGTTTAATAATTGAACGAAGAAAACATGTAGGTAATAGTACGTTTTCTGGTGTGGAATTGTTCTTTGTGGCGATAATAATTGTAGTGTTACACAAACATTATTTTTTGCTATGCATTTATTCAAAATTCATATGAGGACGTCTTTGATTCGAAGTCATGAAAACACATGTACTACACCCATATATTGCACATACATTTTATGTACACAGTATTGGACTAAGCAAAAATATGACATATGCAAATTTAGGCATACAATATTGTACAATAGGGAAAAAACGTGCTACATACACATTTACAATAACACGGTTAGGCGGGCTAGTTGGTATTCTGAATTCATGCTGTAACTTTTGCGCAACTTTAAACGGTGACAGGTACTAGGTCTTCGAGTCCCTTTTTGTATCGGTCTCCGTCTAAAGTTGCGCAAAAGTTACAGCCATGAATACACATTTAGGTACACAATACTTGATTACGAAAGAAGAACTTCGAAGCTTCCTAGTCCCCCACACAGATTTTTTTTTCGCGCACACCTCGGCGGGAGAAGAAAAGAACTTGGAAGTTCCCACTCAATGTATACTTATGTTTGGCTCACTCGAGACAGGAATATTCTTTCGACATTAAAAAATTCGTTTCAGTCAGAGACACAATAATTGGGAATCTATATGTTAAAGAAAGCACGCACACGTAGCTTCAAGCCCTGCCTTCGGGCGAGTAACGCAAACTCTGAAAGAAAGCGTTGACCCGCCATTAACCTGCATACACTTCCAAGAAATCATGTTCACACCAAACAAAATGCATCCATAAAAAACTGTTTGCAACACACGACCGTACTGTAGACTACTCTTTGCTGGATTATATCTACGTACAAAAACATGCCCAACCTATGTGCACTTCGTAGAACACAGCACACAAATCGAACGCACCCGTCTTCTTCTTTTAATGGCGCGTGAATTAACAGTCTGCTTACCGGGGGTGGAGGGAAGGCGGGGGTGGGGTGGGGGGGGGGGGGGGGGGGGGGGGGGGAGAGAACGGGAGAGAATACACCCAGAAAAAAAACAGCTTTTTCTGTATTTTAAGCCGCAGATATCGGCCAGGTTGTTACAAGCTACCCTCTCACTCGTGTCTGGGCAGCGCCTCTTATCTCATTCCTGTCCGATACGGCATGACCATCTATAACTTCAGAACTATGGAACACCAAACCCATCGCGATGATAGATGACAAGGCGCGGGCGCGCAGTTTAGATTGAACAGCAAAGCCGGCAATGCTACTGGTTTATTTATTTTTTAATTAGCGAAACGCTTGCAATGGCGGCTGCAGACAACTCATGTATTTCGGTTTGGCCTTCCACTGCTTCATGTGAAAATCGACTTGCATTGAACACCGCGGAGTTACGTCAGATTTTTCGGAGCTCTGAAGCAACTCTTGGCAGTAGTTTCGCCGCAAATATACGTTTTGGAGCAAGACGGGGGAGGAAAAATGCTTAGGGCGCAGCACCTCCACGCCATCAATTCGATGTGGTAGTATGTACGCCCATGAAAGGCAAGAAGCGCGTACAGTTGAGCTTGCCTTCTTTGTGCAGCAGGTGCGTCGTGATGACATTGGATGGATTGAGGAGAGTCACCGGAGGGAAACGTCCAATGAAGTCGCAAACCGTCCTCGACTTGGGGCCCAACCTAGACTCATACCTGCTGCACGAAACAACAAAAATACCTTGATAAGTATACTGAATCGACGTTCCAGCAGTTACTAAGGCAATCATCAAAAAACGGCAATGCCACCACAAATTGATCTTGCGAGCAAGTGTGTGCGTGCCAAAGGCGCGTTTACTTCTACTAAAACTTTGCGTACCTGCACAGCTGGGATATATTTGCACATTAGTTTCCACTCCAAGACGAGTGACATGTCTCATTAACTTCACGTTACATGCGCGAATTATTTTTGAAAACAGAAGAGTGCAATCAGTTGTCTTTTAAGGAATTCACTATAACTTGTACAAAGCTAATTTGCTTACCTGTCGTCTTGGTAGAAGGCGAGAAAACTTGGTCGAACTGTACCGCCCCTGTGTTGCTGCACCACAGACCTGCGCAGGAGTGGTAACACTCCTTCCTCCGCTGCCCCATATTCAGAATACATTCGAATGTATTTTATAATGCAGCGAAACTTTCCGCCCGTGGAAGCGTTTAGGCAACCCGCGCAACCCTTCGCACGCCGGCTCGCTCACGCACGTACCGAACTGGCCCGCCGTGCGCGCCGAGAGAAAGAAAAAAAAAGATTGGCGCCGGTGAGCTGTTGCGCATGCGTGAGGAGGCGCGGAAGCGTTGACGGTGTGGAAAGAAAGAAACACTGAGGGAAAGGGAAGGGCCACGCCGCAGCACCGTGCCGCTAGGATCGCCACAATTTGGGAAACCGAAACTAGCCAAAGTCGCCGACCAGTGCGCAGACGACAGCGGGCCGAGTGCAAAAATCAGTCACGTGGCATGTCAGCTGTGCCAACGTTGTGCGTGGCTATCAAAAAGCAATCGTAAAAAAATGTATATACAGTGTAAAAAACGTCTTTTTTAGTGTTTGCCGCTGTTTAAAGTATTATAATTGGAGGAACAATTTGACTTGGCTACGGAGCTGCGGTTACTACTATGGTTTTGTTGTCTTGATATTTTGACCATTTTTGACAGGAGGCCGAAAGGCGCGATTGGCGCGCACGTTGTTTTGGTAACGCGTGCGGATCGCGGTCTTTGTCCCGCTTTGAGTGCAAGGTGAGTAGTAAACAGCAGAGTCAACTGACCATGCATGCTTACGATGTTCTATTTTCTTACAATACTTAGATTTGTTCTTGTTAACGCGGTCCTCAAACTTTGTTCGAAATACAAACGCGCATGTTGCCTTGTGTGCTTGCATCGGTCTGCAGTCTCGCCACCGCCACGTTTTGTTATCGCTCTCTCAGCGAAAACAAGCCCTAATGCGGCATGCTGTCTGGCACGAGCAACTCTGATGACATGACAGCTACTTCTCTTTCGAAGAAACTGAACGAATGAATGTTGCAGCGATGAGGTGTCTCGAAAATGTGGCCACGAAATTTACAGCGCTCCCCACCTCCTCTCTCCCCCTGGTCGCACTTGAACACTAGCCGTCGCAGCACGAAAACGTCGGAAGAGAGCACCTTTATATCCCTATTTAACAGAGGAGTTGATTCTGCCACAAAAAAACTACCAGCAGAAAGTGCCTTCTGAGCTTTTTGTCTGCACACCATACATGCGTAATGAGTATGGAAAACAGGATGAAGTTCTCGAGAATCTGTCCGGATAATTCGCTGTTACCGTGGTTAGGATGCATGCTGTGTTCATCCGGAAGTTGGCCCGGTAACTGTTTTCATCAGTCGCTTCATATCCGAATTTTTACGACGCCGTTGCAGGATCTCTCTCATGAATCGGGCAGTGGGCAATGGTGTAATTAGTGTCGCATTATGGCGGCGATGGGAGCAGTCATAGTTGATTTTACCCTACCGGCCGAAATCCCTTCCTCTCACTGACTAGCCAGAGTCGCTGTAATTATTAATAATGACTCTGGCTAGTCAGTAAGCGGAAGCGGTTTGGCGACAGGGCGTATATTCAGAGGTAGTTGTACTATTACGCTAGGAGAAACCAGTGAACCTGCCAGCTGTCGCATAAATTTGTACGACACGCATTGGAAACGGGCGTATGAAAATTTCAGAGAGCCTTGAAAGGGCCCATGAAGACAAAATACGGGTTTAGTTCACTAAAGACACCGCTTTGTCCTGATAACAACTATAACAAGTTGGTTGGAAACTTCAAACTTTGGAATAATTAACTTGCATATGACAAAACAAAGTTGCCTAGTCGGTTGACGAGCGACGATGAAAAAGTCCAGCCGGTTCGGGCACTTGACAGTTGGCTTGACCTGGTCACTCGTGGATGATGGTGACATTGCTGTTGTTGCAGCCGATGCTTCGGTCTGTTAGTTGCGCTGATTTGAAATTATCCCACCCCTTTGGTCCCCAAAGCTTTCGACAGTCACTGCTGGTGTTTCATCTGTGCTTGAACAACTGTCAGCCGCAAGGCCATCAGGCGTGCTTGCACCGTTGAATGGCACCGAATGGCGACGGTTGCGCTGAATAATGCCTGTTGGTGTTTCAACCACATATGAGCACGGTCGTCTTGCTGGACTAAGTACCTTCACTGGGCATGACATATCCTGCACCCACACATCCTCCCTGCCAGCGAGTGGGCGGCGTGACGATGGTTGAAGTCCTGGCTTTGTTTGCTTCGGATAGCTTTATCCTTGGCTCTGATTTCATCGTGTGATGGCCAGTCTGGTTGCAAGGTGCCTGGCATTTTGGGCGCTGTCGTTTGCAGGCATCGGCCCATTAGGAGCTGCGACGGCTGTATCCGCTCGCTCCTGGCGTGTTGCGGTATGCTAGAAGCACCTTGTGTAACTCCTTGATTTTCGTGAAAAGATCCTTCGTAATCCGCACCATGCATTCTGCCTTGCCGTTTGATTGTGGGTAGCCAGGGCTGCTCTTGATGCGATGAAATCGATAGCACTGCGCGAATTCTGCGAACGCCCGTGACGAAAATTGCGGGCCATTGTTGGACACAAACATTTCATGTCAGGCGAACATGCTCTTGATAGCCGCAATGACAGCTGTGGAGGTGGTCGACGACAAGCTGATTACTTTCTCAAAACGATAGTAGTCCACTGCGATTATGTAGTGAGTTGTATCAAGTTCAAACAAGTCGGCACCTGCACGCTGCGACGGCCAATTCGAAGTCGGTGTTGCGATTAGTGGCTCCGAACGCTGAACTCTCGTCTGAGTGCATTTCTCACACAATGTTAAAAGCTGCTCAATTTAGCTCTTGAGGGTGGGCCACTAGACTGCATCCCTCGCCCTTGCTTTGCACCATCCAATGCCCTGGTGGCCTTCGTGGATTTGCTGAGGCACCTCGTGGCACATCAGGCTTGGAATAATGATGCAGCAATCTTTGAGCAAGAAGCCATCACATACTGTAATGTTGCCTCTTTCCTTTCGGTACTCCCTTAGATGAATTGGAACCTTTAAGACGTCTTCTGGCCATCTTTTTTCACAGAAGCGGAGTAGCCCAGAACAGGTGCCATCTTCCACTTGGTGCTTGCATAAGGCATCCATGCGGGAGGACGTGAGGTTGGGAGCTGCTGTCACTTCACCGACTAATACCTTGATTGAGTCTGTCTGCCGTTTACTTTGCCCAGGATCGTGTCCCTGAATAGGAGCCCTTGACGTAGAGAACAGTGAACTGATAGCGCATGAGATGGATTTGCAAGCGCTGTATTCTTGGCAGAATCTTGTCGAGGTTTGCTGATCTCAGGAGCGTGAATAAAGGACGATGATCCGTTTAGACTTGAAACATGATGCCCCTCAGAAACTTGTCGAACCACTCGACAGCCTACGTCGCAGCCAAAGCCTCTCTTTCTGTTTGACTGTAACAGCTTTCAGTGTCCACTAGAGATCATGAGGCGTAAGCAACCGCTCGTCGTTGTGATGGTTGATGTCAAAGCAACACGGCTCCGAGGCCGCACGAACTTCTGTCGGCTGTCACAACCTTGGGGTACGATGGGTCATATTTAGCCATGCAGACCTCAAAACCGAGCAAGCTTTTGAGCTTGTTGAAAGCAGCTAGCTCATACGGTCCCCAGAGCCACGAGTTTCTCTTTTGGAGCGATGCCCTGATCGTGCTGTGATTTCGGAAAGATGAGGAATGAAGTGGCCCACATGGTTCGCCATTCCCAGCAGTCTTCGGACACCACTGATATCCGATGGCGTTGGTAGCTTGGCCAAGGCTTTGACCTTTTCTGGGTCGGGACTGATGCCTTGTGCACTAACCATGACTCCAAGAAACTTGACTTGGTTTGCAGAGAACGTGCATCCCTTGCAGTTCAGCTTGATTCCTGCTTTACCAAGTGCTGCAACACTTTCTTGATGTTGGTCATGTTCTTGCTGCGATGCTCCAAAGACGGGAATTTCATCAATCATGCTCACAACTCCTTCCAGGCCTTCCAGAATTCTGCTCATCTGTCGGTCAAAATATTCTTGTGCTGAGCAGATTCCAAGAGGTAGCCTTTGGAAACAGAACCTTCCCATTGGTGTTATGAATGTAGTGAGTTCCTGACTTTCTTCAGAAATCTTCACCTGGTGAAAGGTAGCAGTAGCGTTGAGCTTAGAGAATACCTTTGCTGTTTGGAGGCGTCCCAGGATGTTCTCGACTGAGGGTAGTTTGTGACGCTTCCGAAGCACGACTTCGTTGAGTCGGGTGAGGTCAACGCATATTCGGTAGCCTCCTGCTTTTGGAACAGCTACCATACCGGAACGCCATGGTGTGGGACGGTCCACCCGTCGGATGACTCCCTGGGATTCCAGCTTGCTGAGTTCCTCTCGAACTGGTTTGCGATGCGGAATCGGTACTCTTCTCTGCACACTGAGTGAGAACGGTTTGGCGCCTGGTTGGAGACGTATCACGTATTCGTCTTGCAGCTCGCCCAAGCCATTGAAGAGACTGTCCTTCAAAGTGACGGTAGAATCCGTTACACTGTCCATGAACCGTATAACTCTGAGAAACTGTATCGCAGGGAATACAAGAAGCGGTGCGTCTTGCGAAGGCACAACATACACTGTTTGCACTGTAGACCTGCCTTTTCAACTCAGTTTCACTTGAAATGTTCCGAGAACGATGAAGGATTAGCTTCCTGGGCCTGCTAGCTTATCTTCTGGCTTCTGCAGCTGTTTCAGTATGCCTGGAAACGAGTCCAGTACCACTGTCACCTCCACGCGTGAGTCAACCTTGAAGTTAGCGTTGCGATCGTTGACGGCCACTTTTACGAACTTGGCTCTGGTGATGACTGCTACGGAGTGAAGTGTGGGAGCACCCATGTTCTTCTTGCTTTTCTTTTGCAGGCTGCTTCGGAGTGTTCAATCTGACTGCACTCTTTGCACTTGGCTTGCTTGGTTGTGCAGTCTGCTTGAGGATGCGTTGGTCCACCGCAGTATCTGCAGCTCGTGGTGGTGTTGCTTGTGTTGGACTAGGTAGTCGCTTGCCGGTGCTCCCCTGAGAATTAGAGTTATGTCGCAGCATTGGAAGTGCTTTTGAACTGTGGCCTAGCTCAGTGACATGAGCAGGATTCGGCTCTTTTGGGAACACCGCTGCACGGGCTTTCACGGCATCTTCATTGATGTGAGCCTGTAGTCGTGCTTCTTGATTGGTAAGCTTTTTTGTTCGGCGCAGTTTGTCCACAAGGTTAGAGTCCCGGAGACCCACGACGAACCTGTCTCGAACGAGTCGTTCTTCCACTTCCGCTGAGGCGTAGTTGCACTTTTTGACAAGTGTACGCAGCGCAGTGTAGAACTCGTCTACGGTCTCGCCTTCGCCCTGGGTTCGACGGTGGAAGCGGACACTTTCGTAGACCTCGTTGACCGGGTGGATGAAGTGATCGGTGAACTTCTTCTTGACTGCTTCTAGTTTTCGCTGGACAATGCTAGGTTGTTGAGGACGCAGCGGGCATCTTGGGAGCCCACGGCGTAAAGAAGCATTCTGGCCTGTATTTTTCCCAGCACTTGGTCGAGCCCAGATGCATAGCAATAGTCATCAAATTGGTAGACCCATTCTTTTCAAGAGCTTGGGTTTGCAGAATCGAATTTTGGTGGTGGTCGAAGCCCTGCTCTGCTGAACTGGATCCTTTATCTATTCACCACCATAGCATTTTGCAGGCTATGCACCTTAGACTGATTGCTAGCAAGAAGTGATCGATGTATCGCTCACTTCATTCCACTTCTTGCACCAAGTCTCGTTGGTTGACGAGTGACAATAAAAGCTTACGGACCGATTGGTTGCTGGAACTCAAGTCCTTTATTAAGCGAAGAGAAATGTCGACACCCCCCTTCCTCCCTTCCTGGTACCCAATGGTGCGGTGGTGCAGGCGTGGAACACGATAAGTCACGCGTCATACATCCGGTGGCTCGGTAACTCAAACCACTCAAGCGCAGCGTTGGAAAGGCACCTTCGATGAGCTGTGAATGCGCATCCACCACAGTGGTGACTTCCCAGCCATGTTCTGGGGGGGCCCCCTGTGACATCGCAGAACTTGTGCAGTTTGCGGCGGCTGCCCTATGCCAGCACCAAGAAACATAACTGGGCGATTGTAGTGGGGCCTCTAGTTTCGTTGGATTTTGGGCAGTTGCCACACTGATAAGCATGTAACGTTTCCCTCCTTTGGGTAACCGTTGACATCTATTTGCCGAAAGTTTGAGAGTTCTTTAATATTTCTTCTTTTTTTTTTTTTTTTTTCAGTGCAAACTTATCTTTCCTGGCCGAAAGATCTAGTCAGTTACCAAGTTCTTTGAAATTTATCAAGACTGCTTTTGTCTTCATGGCCCTTTTGAAAAAAAAAAAAAAAAGAAATCGTCCAGCCTGGCCGGTTGCATGTCTTGTAAGTCATAGTAACCTACCTGACGCAACTTTCCTTGCATTCTCCTTCAGATCGAAATTCCCACCTCACTCAAAGCGATGAACCCCTGATGGTTGTCCACGAGTGATTGAACTGCAATGGAGCCGTCAAAACGTAAGTAGCATGTATCACCCTGCCGGCGTGGCTCAGTGGCTAAGGCGTTGTGCTGCTGAGCACGAGGACGCAGGCTCGATTCCCGGCCACTTTTCTGATGGAGGCGAAAAGCAAAAACGCCGCTGTGTACGAGATTTCAGCGCACGTTTGAGAGCCCCAGGTGGTCAAAATTAATTCCGTAGCCCTCCACTACGGCGCGCCTCACCGCCTGCGTTGCGTCGGCGTGTTAAACCCCACTATCAACCAATTGGTAGCATGTATCAAAGCATTCCCACCACATTACGCCTCCCTGCAGACTGAAGTGCTATCTGCCTATCTACATGGCTGGCTTTCACAGGGCTTAGTTGCATTTAAACAGCTGCGGGAGTCTTGAGGAAAACGTCCTCATGCATTGCCTCAAGGCAGAACTTTTAAAAAGCCGCCTCATTCTAATCATTCAAATACAACAAGGAAGTGGTTTTAATGATGCAAAATCATAGCCCTTGAAAGACTTACGTGTCAGGGTTTTTTTAAAGCTTCACACCAGGTGAGCAAGGGCGAAAATGGTACTCTTATTGATTTTGGCGTGAACAGCCAAAAGAAGTCATGTTGTAAGCCTGACCAAGTAGAATGGGACTTATGGTGGCCTCCATGGCGGCACGCAGTCTTGGGCAGTAACTGATTACTGGTAATGCATGACCGTCAACTAGTTACTTTTTTATGCTGTAGCTGTAACAGGAAATACCGGTAGAATTACTTTCGTGTTTTTTTTTTTTACTTTTTAATTTTTTAAGGGCACCACTCGTTAATAGCTGACATAAAGTTTGCGCTTTCCACTTATTCAGACTTCCTTCGTTTTGATATCCTCTCCACCTTTCATCTTCCCATAACACGGCTACCCTCACGATTTAGGAGAGGAGGTAGCTAAGATGATTATCTTTCCTGCAGAAAACTGATGTTGGAGGTTGGTGTGAAAGATAATTTCTTAAAGCCCTTTCTTCGTCTTGAGTGGAGCGGAAACAAGAAAAAAAAAACTAGGAATTAGGCATTTGAAAAGGGGGAACCCCTTGAATGCAAAACTGAGAAATAACTCATCATAAGTTATAATGAGTTTTGCAAATAAATTCCCCGACACAAAGGGTGCAACAACAAAGCAGTTGGTGCAACAAAATGAGGTGTGACGCTCCCCGAAAGGGAGATGGCATCACGCTACCAACTGGTGGGTCCACGCAGAGTTGAGGGGAAATGAGACAACGCAGGCTCAAATATAACTTTAATTTCATTATTAGTGCTGGTGCCGGTGCCTCACCCGTTGAGAGGCTGGGACTCGGGAGAGGTGGGTCAGGTGGGGGCTGGCGCCGGGTCATGGAGCCGGGAACTCTTTCACAGGGCGTTGCGGTGTGCAGTCTCGTCTGGGCCCTTGAGGGTGCCGGAACTCTCGTGCCGGCAGCGCAGGTGGTCGTACTCCGCTGGACCGTGGAGCAGTCCCGAGATGAGGCCGTTGGCTGGCTGGTCAACGAAGTTCGGGAGATTCGAAGCCGGAGGTCCCCTCGTCGCAAACTCGGCCCGGGTTGGGGAGGGGGCGCGCGATCGGATGACGTATACGGGCGGCTTCCTCGTTCGGCCTGGCCGGATGGTGCCCAGTTGGGAGAGAGTCCTGGTGCCTCGTTCGCTCGCCTTCTTATACCCTCCTTCGGTTGCTACAGGGAGGGCAAGGACGAGCTCGTTGGGGAATACTGGGAACTGGCCGGTCATCGCCCCGCGTGCGGGCGCGCCAACCTGCAAGCCTTCCGGGCGCTTCAAGGTCAACATTTCTGAATACGCGGGAGGGGGGGGGGGGCACGTGTTGTTCGCGGCAGCCAGTGGCGACGTCCGACCGTCACAGAGGCGTACACAAGGATAGTTGGTGTTGGCCATAAATCTGCTCTTTTATGGCCATATATCTGCTTCTTCTATGGTTTTACCATGTGTGCTCATGATTTTGGCTACTCGCATGCCTTCGCACGTTTCTATTAAACAAACTCCATTTGGTTTGTGATCCATTAAGCCCGTACTACATGGAGCGATTTCGCCTGCGAATTCGCTGATGCGGCGCCGCTCGTGCGGCAAAACCACCTTTTTTTGTTGCTGCGGCAAAGTGCTAAACATTTGAAGCGGTCGAGCAAACGCCGCTCGTGCGGCGTGAGCGGCGTAGAGGGGCGGACCTGCGGCCAATAGGAGCACAGCTCGGCACCACTTGCACGCTTGGAAACCAGATGGCGTTGCTTGTATGAGCGCGACAAAAGCGCGGGCACCCAAACGTTTTTTCTCTGCTGTGTGTGCTTATTGATAAAGAATTGGCGATTCTATATAAAGCAAAAAACTTATATTTACCGCAAACCAGGCAGAAACAACTTGCCAAGAAAGAAATAAAACCACCCTTGATAAAATCACAACAACCTTTGCTGGTGGCAAATTAATTCAGTCTGCAAACAAGCGCATCTGAAATGCGAAAATCGCGGCGTTCGCAGGCCCCATGTAGACGACAATTCCAGGCATTGCGAACTTCGCAAGGCCAATATCGTTCTATTCTTAGTGTTATACAATAATGAAAAAATAACAACATTACTTCTTCACAGTAACTGTAACAAGTTACTTTTAGACACTCCTTTAACTGTAAGAGTTACTTTTTTGACTCAGGTGGCTGTAACACTGTTACTTTTTACCGGTAACGTGCCCATGACTGGCAGTACAGCACTTATGTGAAACTGTGTTACTTCAGAATTGGAAATGGAAAGTGGCTTCCTGCAATGCGTAATCTTTTCTTTTTGCTCGACAACAGCGCAATGGCAGCGGCTATAAATGGCCCACGCAAGCTGACGAGCCTTCCACCAGGTAAGGGCTCTGTTCTTCCTTCTTCCCCCTGTTTCTGTGTATCTGGTCCCAGGTCTTGTAAGAAGAAAGTTCAGAAACAGCCAGGGTGCAAAAACCTAGGGCCATGTCTTTTAAACGTTGCTGCGTGTATTGGGCAATTTCCCATTCCAGGAGTGCTTTTGAAGCTACCTTGGGGGCCATAAAAAAATAAAATTGGGGTTTATTAAAAATGTTACCCCCATAAAAATACCAAATATCCCCCCAAAAAAATAACAGAATAAAAAACTGTAAGAGTCCCCCCGGTTTCCCGAATTTTTTTGGTACGGCCTTGTTTGGAAATTCGGCCCCAAATGACCTTGGACCAAATGGATTTAAAAGGGGCTTTTCCTTTCCCCCCCTCCTTTGCTAACGGCATTAAACCCCTAAAAAGATTTATTTTCCCGGGAGGGTCTTCTTCTCTCCGTCCTGGGGGAAAAATTTAAAGTTTTTAAAAATTTTTTTTTTTCGAAAAGTTTTTTTTCCAAAGGGCAGTTTAATCCGTTTTTCTTTTTCAATTTATTTTCTTTAGTCCTTAAGGTTGTGATACGGTAGTGTTAGCATTATCAAATAAACCGAGATTGTGCGAGGGGAAATTTTTGCCTGCTTTCCAAAGCATGGAGTGGTTGCGTGTTTAGAAAGGGGATTTCTGAAATCTCGCCCCCATGCTGCCAGTATAGGAAGGGCAGGAAAACGCTGTTCATGCCATGTTCGCGTGGTGCACTTGGCTGGAGTTGACAGCAGTGGTGCAAATACCGTGTGGCAGAAGAAGATTTGTCAAAAAAGTTTTACGGGTTCTGATTGATCATCTGTGGGGTTTAACGCATCAAAGCTACACGTGGGGGGCAAGGAGCGCCAAAGTGGAGGGTTCTGGGCTAATTTCGACCACCTGGGGATCTTTCACGTGCGCCAAAACCTCAGTACAGAGGTGTTATTGCTTTTTGTGTCCATGTCAAAAGCAGCCACTGGGGCCGGGATCGAATCCACGTAATTGGGCTCAGCAGCCCAATGCCTTAGCACTGAGCCACTGTGGCAGGTTAGGTGATGTGTAGGCCTATCTTTTGCACAGCATCTCTCTGAAGTCATGATATCGCCTCCAGTGTAGACAAAAAATGGCAGCATCTCCACTTTGTGGATGATGGCACGGGTGCGTAGTACGGGGACTCGAAATGACATCCAAGTTACACCCCGAGTGACATCCTATTTGAGCCGTGAGTCGCACCTTGATTATTCCTATAATGAAACTGCTACTCACGCCTCAAACCAAATTTCGCTTGATGGTGGTGTGCGCACGGATGGACGCGGACGGACAGTGGGAGGTCCTAAGGTACTCCGCACCATTACAGGTGAGGGAGTAAGCCGGTTGACTCGGGTACTAACTCATGGTCATAGCCCAATGGGTAAGACGACTGACACTAACTTTATCTGGTCTACACACAGGCACAGGCTCGAATCCTGCCGGTGCCTGTCTGATTTTTTGCAATTGTAAATGCTACGCGCACGGATGTGGATGGACATTGTGCGGTCCTAAGGTACTCCGCGCCTAAAAATTGTTGATCTAGTGTATCTTGGAAGAGCTTGGATGTAACTTAACGATAGTTGGTGGTTCTCAGGCTCCTTCCACTTTGAATACAGAGAATGGGCTTTCCTCAGCTTTCCTTGCGTTGATTACAGAGAAGTTTATTGTCATAACTGACCACCGTGTTCTTGTGTGCAGCGCAGATACAGGCCCCTTGGCATCCAAAGCGGGACCGTCTGCGCCACCGTGCCAGGAAAAGCGCAACCCAGCTGTCGTTTCTGGCTCCCTGGAGACAGCCGCAAATTTTGCTGGTGAGTCCTGTTGTGCAATGCACCTGTTTTGCTACTGAGTCTGTTCAAAATCATTCGTATTAAGTCATTATTTCAGTGCCTTTTGCTGTTGCATTGAAGGCATTTCTACTACAAGTAAAGGCATTTGATAATTAGCTTAGAAAATGTGCTTTCAAAATTAGTTTTGTTTGAATTGATGAAAAAAGAATGCGTTTAGTCGTACATAAGGTGCATTGTCATGTGTTTCTGTTGTCAGGGCACCAGGGGCGATTCGAAAGACGATTGTCAATAACCGTCCTAAAGATATATATATATATATATATATATATATATATATATATATATATATATATATATATATATGTTTGTAAAGTTAGTTTTGGAGTCCAGGCAGTGGTATTGCCATCGCGAATATTGCTGAAGGTCTCCTTGTTGTCCGAAATCGCACAGGACATGTTTTCATTTCGTTTCTGCATTTTGAAACTCAGATTGGCCGCTCATATACAGTTGAGCAATTTTGTGCTTACATTTCGTGGACCCTTCGTCACCCATTACTCATCCTCAAAAAAAAAAAAAATAGCCTGCTGATTGCGATTTCACCGTGACGGCACATGATTGCTGCTATAAAAGCTTCAACTGGGCCTTGAAAGAAAACACCCAGTTTGTTGCATATCATTAGACAAGGGCAGTACTTTATATACGTGCTGCGTGCTGCCAGCTGTTCGCTGGCCAACTTCCGTTTCATGCGCGGGTGCCTCGAGAGGTCAAGTGTGGGTTCTAAGTATAAATGCCGATACTGACAAAGTTTCCAGTAGGATTGGTTTTCTTTCTTTGCAAAACTGTCAGGTGGTGCTTCAATGCAGGAGGCTATTGGTACTGAAGTCCGGCACCTAACAGCTCATTGGTTAAAGCTAAAGCCCCTCCATCACGGACAAAAGCAGTGTGGAGGGGCTTTAGTGAAAGCTTCCTGGCTACGATTCTAGCATGTTGCGGCTCATTTCAGCAAGAAGGAGGGCTGCGAGAGAGAGCAAGATGGTAAAAAAATCACGAACCCCCTCCGTCCAATGACGACGATGGTTGAACGCAAAGCTTTCTCGTGATGGATTTTTTGGTTGGCCAATCTTACACTGCGAGTATGTGCTGCTCTGGAGGTGCGCACCACTTCCCTAGAATACCCACAGCCTCTCTTGGTTGTGCGCTCCGTAGACATAACGTTTGGGCTTGGGCTGTACAGTGTGAATCCGCCTCTTTCACAACACGACTGCGCATGCGCGTGGCCCTGGTGGAGGTCAGAAACAGGGTGGCAGGGGTCGGCGAGTCTGCTCCGCGGTGATCCGGCTGCTGTAGTGCTAGAGTATACTATAATATTCTAGGCACTATACTTCTGCTGTCTGCTGCTGTAACTAAGGCCGTGTAGTGAAAGCATGCGATCGTGTTCGGCTCCCATCGAGAAAACGGAATGCTGTACGCTTGACGAATGCAACTGTCAGTCAGACCATAACGCGAAGGGCGAAATATTTGTTTCTGTCGACACGCGTGTAACCCGAAACGAAAGTAAAAAAATTGGGAGCTGTCCATCATGGCACCATGCATGAACCTCCCGTTCTGCGTCCAGTCTCAGTGACACCAGGCCTTCACAATACTGCGGACAACAATCGAAGCGTACACCAAATCCCGAGATTGCCTTGTCATAAAATAGGCCGACAACGATACGAACACACCGACCGACCGAAAGACGGCATAGTATGACAGGCTTGCCGACCGAAGGTGACCTGTCGGTGCCAACGATATTCGTGCAGCGATTAATGTGCCTGTATTTTGTTAGTTTGTAGAGCATAACAAAATTTCGTAAGGTCAACAAAGCAACAGTAACTTCACACTACGTGTGCGATACGTATTTCGTCTACCGATGCTTTGCTTAAGTAAAACTGCATATGCGTGCATGACTGGCACGCCTCTAGAAAAGACGTGCTAAGTCTAGAGGAGGAGTTAGTCGAGCTAATTTAGGAAACGGGTAATAAAAATTAATCCAAGTTGGTATCGTAAAACGTGAAACTTGAGAATGAGAGGCGCGTGATTTTGAAGAGTGGACAAGCGACCTGCTGGCTAGCAAGCTAGGATTTGCGATCGTATCCCTGGCCTAAGCAATGCAGTCTCTGGGTATCAGCTATGCGTGGGGACTCAAGGGAAGCTTAGTGCACAAGCGCTATTTAAAGAATGATCAGCTTGGGTGCCAGCAATATTCTAAACAAACTTTTTTGGAGAGGTGCAACAAAACATAAGGAACTAAGCCTCACCTTTGTGTACGTGGCAGTTGGTCACGGTGCATTGCACCATTGTGGCCAAGCAGTTATGAGCGTTAAGAATGCCGCACCGGTTGGATGTGGAAGTTCAAATTCTGCAGGTTTTTTTTCTTCTTAGACCTGTTTTGTGCTTGAACTTGCCCTGCTCGTTGCGCCACTGTGTACCATGATAAGGTGCTGACCACGATCAACTTAGTGCTAACCGGTCAACGCTCCCTCGATATTGTTGCGTGAAGAAATTTTTGACAGCTGTACACATATATGATTTTTGTGTGGATTACCCACTAACACGCTGGTGTCCTTCCAAGCGTCGTTATGAACAGGTTGCTCGTACCGTTTATCTTGTGCGAAATCCCGAGTTTGCGTCCGTTTTGAGAAATTCCGTAGAACAGTGGTTCTCAGCCATGACTGCCCCGGGGACCCCTTTTGTGCTTGCGATAGTGATGGGGGACCCCACGATGGAGCGTATGTTGATCTGTGCCATAATGTCAAACAATTTGTACTTGAATCTGTAAGTCTTCTAGACACCTATATGCTGCCTTTTGTGGGTTTCTTTCTGTCTTTCATAGCTGGCATGTTGGACAAAATGGAGATGTCAAAATATGTGCCACGCGGAGAAGCTAAATGTACATTTAATCCGGCGGATCCACCTTTTTGCTTTGCAAGCAAATGCTGGCAAAATCGAGAGAGAAATGGCGGGTGAAACGTTTGGCGGGAAGCTTCGCGGACCCCTGAAATGCTATCGCGGAGCCCCATTTGAGAACCACTGCCGTAGAACATGACCAGCACTAGAGTAGAGGCTACACGGCGATGCTACTGCTTTCCGCATCCATTTCATTCCAGCTGAGGGGTATTTGCTCATTGCAGCCACTGGAATCGGGTGCCAACAGCAATTTTGCCTCGGAATGAGCCGTCGGCGCTTTTGTTGCGAAACCGAAACTGATGGCGCAGAAAAATCTGAAGTACATGTAACAACTGCCAAGTCTCAAGTTAAGCCAAGTTGGAAAATCACAGCTCTCCGTCACACAATCAGCTCCATGATGGTTGAATGATCGCAGCACCAGTGTCCCCTCTAGTGTTTAGTATGGAACTCTGTGGTCTCAGGCAGCTGGGGTGTTATAAGTTTTTTCTATATTTGACAAACTGTGCCACCAAGCTCATTTTTATTAAGGGCATGCTTCTGAAATGCTTACCAATGAAATACATGGTCTGAAATTTTTTTACTGCTGGCAGATTTTTTTATACACACCTTTATTTTTTTTAAATGTCTAGGCAGAAATTTTGCTTTTGATGACTATTTTCACGACCATTACTCACGAAAGCATTTTAAAGGCATGTTGTTGGAAAGGGCATTTAGACTACATTTTATATATCTCTAGTAGTACGTGCCTAACCAAAACTTTTATCACAAAAATGTTTTCTTAGACCCCTAAGAATAAGTCAATTTTCCTATGGTAACGAAAAAGTCAAAAAGGCCATGGAGTGTGGGCTAACGTACGGGATAGCAGAGGACCCCGGCTAGCTTCGCTAGAGAATGCTACGCGTCGTACACTAGCCCCTGTGGAATCCGATGACTCACGCACGGGTTTGGGTACTCACGTGCAGTGGACAGACTCCGGCAATCTAAAGTAAGGCTTTATTGCCTGGCAGATACAAGGCACATACCACACAACACGACTACCACTTGCGGGGAGACAGTGGCTCCGTTCGCTCGCTCAAGCAGCAGGGCTCAGACTTTGATATCCATCATCACGGCCGCGGGAGCAGGGGAGGCATCCCGTGCGACTGATCACAGGGCAGAATCTCTGAGCAGAGTCCCCGCGGAACATTCGCGCATCCCGCAGGTTGGCTTGGGGGGGGGAGGAGGTCTTCCTCAGCGGTCGGGGAGAGGGTGACGTGAGAGAAGGCGACAAACTGGTTCTCCTTCCCCGACGCCCTCCGCACACATTCACGGCGAGCCGAGTCGGCGCTTCGCGTGGGGTAGCGAGAAGGTCGCGACGCGCCGGCTGCCCAAAACAGTGGCTCCCTGCTCGCCAAAACCTGTACGGGCGAGGCATAAAGACACGAGGATCCCCACAGGAGACAGAATACAACCATGTATAATTTGAAAGAACAAGCCTTTAGTATTCCACGCAGCTCCATTCCAGTTCTGAAAACCATTCTTAACCGCACAAAAATGCAAGGAATGTTAAAAAAAAACATGTATTTCGCCTTGTACGACGTCAGCTGGGACACAACAGTCAACAGTTAAGGGTTTGTTAACTGCACGTAAGCATTGAAGTGATATAATGAAATAGAACTAGGGGCACGACCACGGCTGCACGGACATGCGTTTTGATGCTGGCTTTGGTTGGCAGGCACAACTCTTATACTTGCGTCACACGGTGAACTTAATGCTATTCAAAGTGAATGACGTTAGCTGTTAATGACATTTGGCTGGGCCGTGCGCATCTACAGGGCAAAATGAATATCATTTGGTGATGTAGAAGTGATAGCTAGAAAAATCGCGGAATCGTGACATCATAACCCTATCGCCTGTATAGTCTTTTTATACCCTTTAATGCTTTAAAAACAACCCAAATCACTGCTTCATAGGAAACAAAATTGTACCACTGCTTTCAGTGACACAAGTAGACGTCACAACTGAGACAAATCATCAATGGGTCTGTACTGGGGCAACAGCGGCATGGCAAAGCTTTAAGTAGGTGTTGTTTGCCTTGCCCTTTTTTGTAAAACATGTTTTGGAAAGAATATTGATTTGGTGATAGTACGATCTGAAGTGCTCTTCGGTTTGTTCTCATACTTCCGTGTTCAGTGACTGGCCGCTGCTGTTGAGGCTATGGAGTCATTTCAGAAGCTGACGCAAATGTGTTCCTGAACTAATTTGATCGTCAAATGCAACTTGTCTTGAATGTCATTCAGTGTTCACGTGTAACACTGAACAAGTGGTAATTACAGCTTTTATCATTCACTGTCGGTGTCATTAGATTTTCCGTGTGCCGGGTATTGCACACAACAAAATAATTCCGTGTAGAGGCACCACTGTAGTTGCACAGATGTTTTTTTTTATGCTGGATTTTGTTGGCAGACGCTACTCTTACAAACAAGAAATTAACCCAGTGTCTATTTCAATTAAAACAATGCTGCAATGCTCATTTCGGTGCTTGTGGCTTCCTTCATGTATGCTGAGTGTTTCTTTTTACGTAACAGCTTTGACTTGTCTGGACGTGCCTGCAGTTTAAGTAGTTTGGAGAGGCCTTGCTTGTATATACAGTCACAATAAAGCGTTTTTCCAACTTTTTGCCAGTCACCTAAATTGAGTGACAGGCGGGCGACCAAGATTGTCACGTTTAAGTAGCCCAAGAAAGATTATTGTCATTAAAGCTCAATGGTGCAGTCTTGTCCCATCTGCCTAACGTCCTTGCTGGTTGTATCGCTCAGTGAATGTTTTAATAATTATGTTCATTTGAAGATTGCAAGAGGTTCATGTGCAGTCGAAACCGAAAGCTATCTTTCATTCTCTGCAGGCCAGGAAGACAAAAGGTGCAGATCACATGCGGAGCAAGTTGTCGAACGGTCAAGCAAAGCGAGGAGCAGCAGCTAGCATTCCCCCGGCTGATTTGGAGAATGCGAAAGGTGCTTTCACTGGTGCTGCTATCGACTATCGCTTGCCCTGCACAGCATCCAAGAACACGACTTGCCAGATTGTGTGGCAGCTACCGACATGGAACGAGTTCCTCTGCAAGGCACACCTGGAATTGCGAGAGATGCCCGGAACACGCAGCCAGCTGTCTCTGTCCGAGTGCCTCGGGACAGCCACGTTCGAAGCCAGAGAAGAGGAGCTACACCAAACAGCTACGCTCGTGTATTGGCTTCTCAGGACACATCACTGCGTGGTAGCTGTTCACGTACCTGGAACCTTCTCAGACCCAGTGAACTCACCTCTGTTGTCCAGTGCACTTCGGGACAACTCGTCTGTCAAGTGTCTGACCTTTGGGGAGCTTTACTTCCAATTTCCCAAGAACCTTTGCAAGGTCATTCCTACTTTGGCACAATTAGAAACATTCGAGTTTGTGGGGCTAATCTGCTGGCCTGAGGCTGCTGGCCTCAAAGCCGCACTGGCGCTGCTACTTGAAACGACGGAATCACTGACTTGCCTCCGAATTCCGGAAGTGGACTGGAGAGATGGCAGGGGTGTGCGCAAATTCCTTGCCGCACTTGAAGCCAATTACACTTTGGAGGAGCTTTCAGTGCACACTTCCCTTATTGAGGATGTGCCCCGTGCTTTGAAAGAGAAGTTTAGAGACTTTGTAAAGTATAACTTAACCCTAACTACACTCACGGTTCACAGTTCCTACAACCCAGATAAGAACACCATGTATTGGTTTCTTTCTTGTATAGAAGGGAATAAGACGTTGTCAAAGGTCAACTTCGTAGGATTCCAACGGGACGTCTTGGGGCCAACATCTTGCCGGTTGTCTTGAAAGAAAACAGATCTCTCCTCAGCTTTAACTTGATTGAAGCCAATCTTCGCTGCAGCATGGACCGTAATCGGTATGATTCCTGGTTTGATGTTTTCGCCCATACTGAAACCCTAGAAGAGCTCACACTGCCCGTGGATATATGGGCGGAGGAGCAGTGGCAGCTGTTCTTCAATGCCCTGGCACAGAACAGGAACCTCAATGATGTCACCATCGAAGTAAATGAATTCAGCAGCATGGATACCTCTGGACTCTATGCCGCTCTGAAAGTGAGTGGTGCTGCCAGCAAGGTTCTTATCAAACACCCTCATATGTGACTCTCCCATTACATTCCCAAGCAAAGGACTTTCTGGCTGTGCATAGGACCGGGCCAGGGGTCATTCGAAGAACGCCTGTCGAGGATCGTGTGCCAGTTGCCCTCATACACTAATATCACGTCGATAGACTTGGAAATCGACGGGTTACGCTGGCACAGCACACAGTTCTCGGCCTTCAGCCAGTACATTGAGTCAACGACAACACTCAGAAAGTTGCGTGTGGCTACGTGGGAACCAGATCCCATGACCAAGAAGTTCTGGATGATCTTTGTCTGCTCGCTGGGCCAAAACGTAAGTGTGAGAGAACTTTCTGCAGAGATGTGTCGTGATGAAGAAGTTGCGAAGGCCCTGGCGGATATGATCAAGGCCAGCCAGAACATCTGCAGAGTCCACTTAGGCTCCGATTCGCGTAGTATGTTGGCCGCTTTCATTCAACGCTTGTCTGTCACCATCACAGACAACTACACACTCACCCGCGTGACAGTGGAAGACATTCAGAGGATCCTAGAAGAAGCCTGGTTTGCCATCAGGTCTGTGGCTGCACGCAACTCCAGTCTGGTGACACGTGCTGCCCAGTACGTGTCCGGTGCAGCATGCGACAGGTTTGTGTTTTCTGTCGGTATAACTTGCATTGATAGCAAGAGGGTGTTGATCTTATAAGTGTAAACACTCAGCTTGCCCAACTCTGCCACCTTATCTTGTTTGGCAGAAGAATTGGACTTTACATGTGTGTGTTCATGCTGCAAAAGTGAAGGCCCGAATATTACAAAAATTTCGATAACTCGAAGTTGTAAAAACCGCTTAAAATTTTGAGATCAGCGGAGTTTCGAGGTTAACCGAAATGTGGAAAATTTCTGGCAGGGTCACTGAAATGATTTAATGCCGGTAATAAAAGGTCTACTGAAAAAGGGGGCTTTCATAATAAAGGCAAAAATGTTCACAGGAAAAACGAATTTTAATTATTGTGAAAGAAACCACTGCGTGATGCTCGCCTGTTCTGTGTTTGCATCTGGTCACAGAAAAGCGTTCTTGAGCTGCTCAATGCATCACATCATTCTTGGTCACCACTGCTATATTCTTTGTTGCGAAGCAGGCGCAGCATCTACATTGTTTCTGTCAGGAACTTCCCAAAACTCTTTGTCCTCAAAATCAGGCTGCATCGTCCATAGCTCTCTCAAAGATGTATACCGTACGTGTCGGACAGAATTCTCGTCATGCGAATATCAGCTTCGTACAGCTTATATTTGCCGTTCACAGCCGTGTTTGGCGTGTACGGGGAGCTAAAACGGACACCTTATCAGCTGTTTGTAGCAGACTTTGCCTTGTGTCCTCTCTGCCAACATTTCGAGATATCCTCGGTCTGCCGAAAAAGAAAAGCTTCTTGAGATGGGGGGGGGGGGGGGGGCAAATACATGGCGCCTAGGGGGTGCAGTATGGGAAAACAAGTATCGACTTAACTGATAATTCAAGATATTTGTGTTCGAGTTGTCGAAGCATTATTGTACTGTCACGACTTCATATGCCAGTAAGGTAGAGGAGAGGGCTCAACTGTTGCCAAGGCACAAGTAAGGTTACCCCATCAAAACATTTAGTAGAGGAAGTATTGATGTCCAAAAGAGTGCAGCCAGTCAATTGCAGAGAAGAGCTGTACAGATTTCTCGAGTAGGTTCTTATAAAGTGCGAGTGCATTACTAAATCAAAATGAGGGGTTACAAGTTTTCACAGTGACACCTCTGAAGTAAAATGTGGTTACAAGAGACACTCAAAGAACCTGAGAGACATGTCTCGTGCAAGCAACGCTGCTCGTACCAAAAATTTAAAAAACCCTGATAGGTCAGACTAGGCCACTTTGTTAGGCATTAGCATCAAAGCGTGCTTAAAGGCTAACTGCACTCCAATTTCACCTCTGGTAAATGTATTTTGATAGAACAGTGCATACCATAAACCTGCTGCGACAAGATTGGTAGCCCCGTGAAGTGTGCTGTTAATTAGCCATAAGCACCTAAAATACCTTTGTTGCAGACGGAGCTGCACTTGCTGGCTGATCGCACCAACGGTCAGAAAGCGAAGTGACATTGTGGCCAGAATTTAAAGTCATTTGATCGACTGTAGGTTGTATAAGCCTCTCTTTAAACTTCTGGAGGTTTAGTAAATGCACTTTACAAGCCTTCCTGTTGCTCGCAATGCTGTTCCAAAGTTCTCTGAGGTGTTGGTCAGCCTCGACTGCCAACCCTTCCTGGCCTGCAATATCATCTTCCTCTGGTTTATATCCCCTAAAACACCATTCACATGCGTGATGATCACATCATCTGTAAACTCCTTGGAGAACATGAGGTTGACATCTCCAGACATACTCTTCAATATGTTCTTGAACCTGTGGGGTCTCTTGGATGCATGCCGAAGCTTCATCTTCAGGGCAGTTTTCTGTAAGGTCTTCCGTATAAGGCCCTTGGGCATTATGTCTCTTCAGAATAGTGAAGTATTTATTCTAGGGAGCCAAAGAAGTTGCCTTTAGCAGCAGTGTCTCTTGTAACCTTGTCTCTTGTATGTGGCATTGCTGGCATGGAAAACAGGAAAGGCCACCAAACCATTTTCAAATGTCTTATAACGACGTGTATTTTGCAAGTGTCGCTTGTAATGAGGTTTTACTGTAGTGCGGAACACCCACTTTACTACTATATACCTGGTGTGCAGGTGAACGGGAAGATAACATTTTGGGAGGTGCGATGTGTCTTTGAGCAGAACTTAGTTTCAAAAGGCCATTTGAATCGGAAGATGCGCGATATGCTTAAAAAGGCTGTGGTATCATGAAGTCATTCATCCATCTAGTGCTTTGCTTTAAGTGCCCTGAAGGAATAAGATGCGAGATATTTTCAATCCCTTGAACAGTGACCGGCAGTTTTGACCAGCACGTTTGGTGCCCCATGGAGAACTTTTCCTCGATGTTTCACATCCAAGGCTGGTGCCATCGTTGTGTGATGTGCAGTTTTGTTTCAGTAGCTTTAACTTGTTGAGTTTACGGGAAATGCCCAAGGTGGAACAAATTGTTGCAGAGGAAATTTGACATCCACGTGTAATGCAGCCACACAGCTATAAAGAAATGCTGTACAGCTTTTTCAGAAAATTTGCAGTTGAATCCTGGCCCAGGATGAATTTTTCTTCAACTGCGAAGTTTCTGAAAAGCTGTGGCTTTCTTCGGCTGTATTTCAGGCAGAAGTAAAATTCGTCACTGTAGTGGCCTTTTAAATCAAGCCACTTTAGTTATAGAAAAATGTAACGAACTGCTATTTGCTTTGCAGATTTAGCAAACGAGGTTTTGTCTTTTTAAGAAGGGGCACATATGTCAAGGCTTTGTACAATCACAAGTACAGTTAGTACCTAGGACGAGCTAAGTCTCAAAACAGTTACCATTGATTTCAATGCACAGAATGCTGTAGCAAGCAATTGTTACGAGGGAAAGGTCAGTCGATAGCTAATGAATCAACTTGGCGAGGAACCTTTTCTCATATTTTGTATGACAGTGTCACAGCCATTCCGCTTGTGACGTGTCACTCGTAGCGTGTTGAATTGCTTTTACTGGTATTTAGTGTGAATGGGGCTTCTAGCCAGTGTGTAGGCTGAGTTTGCCTGTGGTATTTGAAAAGTGTGAAACTGTGGCAAGTCTACATATATTTGTTTTTTGATGGAGTGAAGTGCTTTGCTTGCAAAGTCAGTGTTTAATGTTTGTTTTCATTTCTCCAATCTTGTGGCAGGTACCGTGCACAAGCACTGGAAAGGGTCTCCCTGTCTCCCTCGCTAATGGAAGAGGTTGCAGAAGTAACATTCATCAGCAGCTCCGAGATCGTCTCCCGGGTTCGAGAAGGGCTGAAGTGCTTTGAAGAGTTGCATGATTTTATGCGTCTCTGCGGAGTCGTGGAGGAAAAGGTCACGTGCCACCCGCGCAAAGATGGGCGCACTCAGTTGGACCAACTCAATGCGGACTGTTGGAGGCACATCAGGCGCTACCTCTTGGTTGAGGACATCAAGATGCCCACTCAGTCTGCCAACACTGGATTCTGCAGTAGCGTCCAGTGCAGCCGCTGACTGTTCAGATACACCTTTTGTGGTAGTAGGAAGTTTTCTGTGGTAGTAGGAAGTTTTAATGCCTTCAGGACATAGGCAAGAAGTGAGGGATGGAACAGCCTGTGGCGTAAGCCGTTGACACCTTTTCCACCCCGTCCAGGACTTTGTCTTGAACCGTAGGTGTGCTGTGCATGCCAGACCCCCACTGCCCTAAGTTGATTACTCGAAGAGACATTAAAATGCTTCGGTGTTTTCAACCTCATCTGTTGCATGTGTGAGACATTGTTGGACCATAGTGTGGTTGCTTTGAGCCAGAGTGTTTGCACGCTATAGGCAGAAAACACCCTGTGTGGCTACATGTCAGTCTGTTCAGTGGTCAAAGTTTTTGTAATGTAATGGAGGAGGGCACAATATTTTTGGTCAGTTTCAATAAATCTTGTTTTCTGGAAGACGGGATTGTATTGCTTTGTCGGTATAATCAAGCTGCAGAAGACAGTCTGTGGCTACCTGTATCCTTCCATTTTGCATACAACCTCGACCCTCGTATATTTCGTGTACATTTCACTTAAATCATCTGTGCATATCATGTGATAGGCATGTAATTTCAGGGTAATGAGTGCGTTTTTCCCAAAACGTTTGCTATTGAAAAAATTGTTTTTGATACATTTTTATGTGTTCAGTTCGTTTTATAATGTGCCATGCATTTTGTTAAAGTTTTCTGCTATGATATATTGTTGAATGTGTTCAAGCTGTATTTAAAAAAATTGTTATTTTGGTTAAAGAAAGGGAAGCTGAAGCGCTTTCCAAAAAAATTTGAGTTAGATTAACAGTTCTATAGTTTCTTGCGCGCTGATTCCTAATATCACATTGAAATTTATCGTACATGTGTCTAAGTGGCATTTATCTTGCAAAAAGCGCGGCCCCGTTTGAAAGAGGCGCGCTTTTCGTCTTTTGACGCCCCTGATTTGTTGCGCCCGTCATGACGTCAAAGGAGGACACCCTTCGGCCGCACGGGTTGTCGGAAGCATTGCGAACGATCGCACAGTTGCCTTTGCGGCAATTTAGCTTGCAGTTTAATTTTCGCACATGACTGGAAGTTTGTTGTTTTATAATTTCCCGTGCTGTTGGTTCAATTATCTTGGAGCTTATATTTGCTTTACACGACAGAGAACCCCAAAGCAGTAACTGTGACGTCGACTAGTGGGTTCCATCAAAATATTTTTGAATTAGGCAACCAGCATAGGGGGATTTTATAACTTCTGTTAATATTAGGTACTGCCTTAAATGTTTATTATACACAAAACCAGTTATGCCGAAGATTAATGGGCGTTTTATAAACAATCTACCAGCGAAAAGCACGTACGTGCACTACGCGAAAAAATAGCGTTCATGCGCTGTAAACGTATATGCGAGACACACCTTCCCGGTACATGCATAAACCAACAAGCAGACTCTGCTTCCGCATTTCCTTTGTTCGTTGTCGCCGACCCCAGCCCCGTTACTCATCCCCGTACACTGACCCACACGCGCGCGCCATTTCGGCAGCGGCGCTACGGCGCCTCCGCGATTGCTAGCTGCACTTCGATGAGCGAGTCTTACTGTTTCACATGCATTTATTCTGAACACACTGCAGCATACTAGTGCCTCAGCATTATTGGCTGTAGTAGGGCTTGATTTTCGCTTGTGCGTTGCGCATTCTGCTACAATATTACGGCCACCTGGTTATAATTAACAGACCAGTCGGACAAGGCAGTTACGTTGTAGTTACGTTACTTTAGGTAACAATCACCAAACGTTTGTGATAATGAATCGTTGGCCTGTTTCAGCATTTCTAGATTTAAGCATTTACCGCGCTAGTCGGACAGAGGCCGTATATTTACTCTTCGCTCCTAATTTTTTTAGTATCATCACTATATATATCACCGACTATCACTGGAGCACACTTGAGGTTCAGTGACAACAAGTGCTTGCCAGGTTATAATATGCAGCCACACGGAATCTTGGGCAAAAAATAAGGCCCCCGCAGTCAACACAAATTATGGCACGGTGATGGTTCGGAGTGGTGTTTTTTTTTAATTCCAAAACAAACATCACCTTATCGTGACATGTATACTTGCAAAATAAGTAATCTGGTTGTCTTGGTTCTTTTACTTTGTAGGAATACTGTTTACCTCTTAGCCGGGAGGGAACTTCTATCAGGATTGGCCCCTTGTTTTAGTTTCGCCAAAAAATTGTTTTTTTGAACATTGTCCTGAGCCCATAGGGAAAGAAAACCGACGCGTTTAACGAAACAAGTATGTCCTGAACAAATGTGACTTCGTTTCTAGAATTGAACGAAACATCCCCGGCAAAAGTACAGCAGTATTCCCCATCCTTCCTAAATCTAGAATCTAATGTGAACATTCACGTCCGTCGCATCAAAAAAAAAAAAACGCATTGGAGCGGTTTAAGTATTTAACGTAGTGTAGTATATTCTCTGTCATCAAGCACAGCCACCTCGGCTGTCGCTTCCGTATATTATCAAGCATCCCGGCGTGGCATTATTCTGCATAGGAATACAGCATGATAACGTATGCCTCGTTTGCCGTTCGTGCATACTTTTTGAACACGAAAATTGTACAAATGAGTGCTATCAACCACAACAAGTATCATTCACAAGGAAACGAGCATGGCCGAGGCGGCCGATCCGGCCGGAAGTCCAGGTATGACGTTTTTCAGCCGGTTTTCGCCCGCGCTCTTCGGTCTTCCGGCATCGCGCGGCGAGATGGGGGCGGGGCATCGGGCCACTTTTGTTTGCTCATTGCGCCGCTTCTATTGCATGTATTGCGAAAATATTTCGTACACGGGAGCTATTCAATGTGTACTTGCTGCTAGTCGACTTTTCTTTTAATTCTAAAACCGCTTCACCTTCCCTTTAAGACTTTTTGCCGTTGAGGAAATTGCTTTTTTTGCTCTTTAAAAGGTCTGATAGGTAATACTTTTGTGTTGCATGGTAAACAATAAGCAACATTACATTTCAGTGTATAGTATTGTCATTGTGTTTAGCCAAGCTACGTATGCATTTACACACGCGCAGTTGAAAAAAACGGGTTATAGCCGAGTAGGACCTGCCGGATATTTTGTGTTGTAATATCTGTGCTGAAGAACGTGTACAGCTTCTTCTTTTTCTTATTCTTTCGCAGTGGTTTGGTAGTTTTTGTTCTGCAAGAATGTGTTCTGCTGGTTTGTGTGCGGCTGCTGTGAGTGCTTGTACTTGCTTTTGTTCAGGCGTTGCTTGTTTTAATGGTTGATCAAGCACGGTAGGAAGACTGTTCTTAAAATAAATTACATATTTCCACTTGTGTGTTTTTGCTTTGGCCTGAACATTAAGAGGAATTTGAAAATGCCAAATGGTGCCCGCGATGATGTTTTGGGGTGCTATGCTATGTTTTAAATGGAAGAACCTGTTGTGGCTTGAAGTGAACCAGAAGGGAGTCGTCTGGTTGGACGAAGCAGTCATGACTTCCCTAAGAAAAGAGCAATGTTGAGGTGGTGTTGGCTTGCTTGATGTATTGGAAACAGAGTGTTTCTAGGAGAGGCTTAGAAACTTGGATAACAAATGTGGTGGGAGAGGGCACGGGTACTTGCATCTTAAAGAGACACTGAAGTGAATTTGTAAAGCTCCTGTTTTTGCTTGCATGCGCAGACTGGCCCAAATTACCACACTTTTGATTGTTTATCCGGTTGGTAAGGCAGTAATTATTTTATAAAGCCCGAAAGAAGACTAACTACCATGCGAGGTCTGCGGCGGCCGCACCAACTAAAGGCTCTGACGTCGGGAAGAGGTGCACAGTGATTGGACGATGTCCAAGATTAGAATTCAAACAAGTTTCGGTTCTGTAAAACAACATGCTTGACATACGACGTTATTGTTCGACGGGCATTTTCGATATCTCAATAATCGCCATACCGCGCTTCTGCCTTGTCAGCTGTAAAATGGCCAAGATAAGCCTTGGATGGCTTGGAATTGTAGCAATCACTAGCCGAGGCCTACGCAGTGGATGACCGCCCTCCGCGTTACCGCAGATGCTCAAATGCCATGTGCCTTTTCCCCATCCTTGGAGCTTGCCTCACTCATGCCTGTAGCGTAAAAAGCGTGTTCGCACCAGGCGAAGGGTCTGCTGATTCTGTCCTGGGCCCACTGCCCGCAAGCAGTCGGTTCTTATGGCAACAGCATGCCAACGAGAACCAGGGGCGGATCCAGGATTTTTCTGAGGGGGTCAGCTCCTATCAGTGATGATGAGGAGGAGGACGAGGATAGTAACCTTTTCTGTTCACCGCAATTTCATAAAAAAAATGAAAAAAAAACATCAACTAGACGTTTCCTAGACATCTTCATAACTAGACATCATCTTGGGAGTATAAATTCAAATTTAATAAGGGGGGGGTCAGGACATCTGGACCCCCCCTCTGGATCCGCCAATGACGAGAACTCTAGCAAGTCAGTACGTGTCAGTCTGCACGCGTTCTGCGAACTCGCTCGTGAAGCAGTGAACGTTATGGCCCAAAAACGGTGAACTCAGTATTGAAAACAGGTCAAAAACGACAAAAATCAACTTACCAAAAAAAAAAAGAATGTACCCTCGTGGATTCGAACTTGCGACTTGCAAAATAACGTGCCTAGCACTCCAAATTACCAGTTTACACTTTTATTTAATTTTAGCATTTCAAGCAGCTTAGGTGACATAGCGCTCGTGCAGTAAGCGTACCCCAAATTTCCACAATATATCGTCTAGAAATTGCATTTCTAAGACGGAAAAGTGTTCACAGAAGTGTGGTCATGCTGGCAGCTGCTGACTGTTGTGCTTGTTCACCAAGCGCAAAAACGTGCTTCCTCTCAGGTGAAAAATATCCCTTCTGGTTTCATCTGGTTCCAGTTCAACTGGTTTATTGGACAATTCCCAGATGAAACCAGTAGCCACTGGAACCAGTAGGTCCAAACCAGTAGTTCTGGGGCCAGTAGGACAAAACCAGTAGGACTGGGACCAGTTGGGGTAAACCAGTAGCATCTGGGACCAGTAGTGTTCAAAACCAGTAGCAACTGGTCGTAGTCCTTGTGGACCAGTGGCTACTGATCGACAAAAACACAGCTGATTCTCAGACAGGGCACTAGCAGAAGGCGCATGAAAGATAAACTGCTCAGGAACATTTCAGTACCAGATGGGAGTGATTGTAGCCTAGTTGGAATATAACAGAAATCATTCGCAGCTCATTGCAAGCTAGTGCCAGTCATGATTTATATTAAAGCAACAAGTACGGCAAATAAACTAAAACATTTTATTAGGTTGATAAACTTTATAATACAGTTTCGAAACAAGCTGTGACCTGTTCCTTCCGAAGCAGGATGGCTGGGAAGTGAATAAGATACACAATGTTTGGATATACACGTGGTCCTACCTTCGCGGTCTAGCAAACAGCAGACCTCAGGACATGGCACAACAGTAAGTGCACAATGACGCTTCTTCGGAGCAGGATGAATGTATAAGGAAGCACTTGTTCTGACTGCACAGCTGCAACACTTCTGCAAACCACTTGAATAAAAGTGGCTTGGAAGCACAAATGAACACTTTCATTGTCCGCTAGAACCACATTGAAGAAGCCTCATCGAAAATATAAGCACCAACAAACCAGCGCCGACATTACTCGACTACGTGATGCTGTCGCTCAATGAATAAATTGTTACTAACGATGCAGTTCACTCGTTTAAGGTACGGACCAACTTGCACTCTTTTTAACTCGGTGAACTGGACTTACAGCGCAGTCGTGCTTCCTTGCCATTTTGAATATGCAATCGGCTTAGCTTGGTTTGGCTTGACCATACTAATTTTTTATTTCTCTATGGCTTGACTTCAAAAACAACTCCTTTAAGACAATGTTGCCAGCAGCGTTATGAGGTCGGCTATTTTTTCTGCATTACAAGTTCTTGTCGCCTTGCGAAGTTGCGATGTCCAACATTTGTGCTAATTGGGTGTATTATGTTGGCCAAGTATTCACTGGTGGCCAGGAGAACATTACGTGTAATAAAATTATGTAAACGCGGCGCAGAAAAAATTCACCTAAATATTTGATTAGCTGCATGAACTGCATTTAAGGGAACATTTTAGAGCTGCTCAGGCCGTAGCAGGTTAAATTTGTGCCTGCCCAATGCAATTAAAATTCGAATGTGTAATCAAACAGCTCTCTTCTAATAGGATGATTGATTCACAACCAATTGCGGTGTGCCAAAGTTGCAAATTATCATTCAATAACCCCGCTGAAACTCTCTATCCTTGTAAAAAAAGCATGTTGGTTAAGAGGCTCGCCATAAAAGGTAAAAGTTATAGTTGCTTGAGAATGAGGGCCCAAACATTGTTTTATTAGCAGAGTTCTCAACAATAACCCGGACGTAACTGCAACTGGAACTATATTTTATCCCAAATACAAACATTTACATGACGTGTAACTTCAGTTTAAAACAATAACCTATCACCTGGGACCAGTTGAAACCACCCTAGCAAAAATTCCAATAGAAATTTGTATTGGTCCAATAGAAATAATGTATTGGTCCTATAGGTCAGGCTATTGGTTCTATTTGAGTATCTATAGGACCAATACAAAATCTATTGGTCCGATAGAGTGACATGTATTGGTCCAATAGACCAATTCGTATTGGTCCTATTGGTCCCAATGGGACCAATAGCTATTGGGACCAAAAGCTATTGGAATAGTGGGACCAATAGCTATTGGTTGTATCAGCCTAATAGACCAATAGGGGATATCTATTGGTCAAATACATTGTCCGGTGCTATTGGTTTACAGGCACTAATAAAAAGTAGAGCTGTTAGCTTTTTTTTAGGCGGTGTGCTGCTAAGCCCATAGCGTCACTAAATAAGGCTTAAGCCCAAGGACGGGGGGTGCGATCCCGGCCGCAGCGGTTGTTTTCCAGATCGAGGCGAAAGGTAAAACCGCCCGTGTGTAGATCTCGAGCTGCGGCGCTCAGTACACACCACCGCTGGTCAAAATGAATCTGCCGCCCTGCAAGCAATGTTTCTGCCCGAAAACATTCGATTCACGTTAGCTGCAAGCATTTTGCATTTAGCACGCCTCAAAAATAATGTCCCTGTAGCGCTGAAAAATTTCCTGGTAGCAACGAGTTGCAGCCGCCGGCGCACGGTGGTTGCCCGCAATGCCTGCGACAAGCAAAAAACACACCGCGCGTGTGATTCTGTGCCTGCAGTAGTTATAGATCTTTTCGCAAGCGGTCAGCGGTCGCCTTCATAACCATCGCCTCTAATTTTTCCAATCTCGCTGTGCCGCGGAGCGGCCATGTTTGTTTTGGGTGCCGATTCAACGGCCGATTCTTAGGATGAGTGTCGTACTTTATATGTTTGCAGAAAGTAAAGCCTCCAAATCAAAATTAACACCAAAATAATTAAGCCCGCATCATAAAATTGCATTAAAATTTTAGGGTGAAATACATTAATTAAAACTTCTCAATAATGCTTCTCTGACAATATGAACCTAGCGGAGGTTTCGTATGCCAAACAAAGCAAAATGGCTTCTTCCATGTCCGGCGCTTCGGCACGATCCCGCGGCGCGGGGCGTTCAATCTCAGCGGCCAGCCCACCTTGTTTGTGAATTTTAGTTTCACACATTGTATTTGTTAGTTTTAAATATTAAGCTACGAGGACATCATCTGTGGACCACTAGAACGTAAAGACACCTTCGGCGTCGCTCGTATTCGTATGTCTTCACGCACGGCGGCGGTGACGAGCGTGCACGCATTACGCAGCTCGGATTTTCGCATTTGAAGGTATGTATACATTTCTTTTCACCGTGAAGCTGTAGAAGCTTTTTACTTCCTGATAAAATTTCTTATTAAAAATAGCAGAGCAGGTCGGCAAGCGGCGCTTTTATTTTTGGAAAAGCCACTATCGATGCAACCACGTGTGAACTGAGTACAAATGCTTGTAGGACTTTGTGTTCCGATTAACAACGTGTCATAGCGTTTTGTACAGATGAAATGAAGTGCCGCGGGGTAATGTTTCATCCAGATGGCAATCGAAACGGAATGTCTAGCTTTAGAAGCGTTCCGAACCAATTCGGCGTTGTCACGCACTGTAGTTGTGGTCGAGCGGCGTGCTGCCGTAGCGGCGTGCTGCTGGCATGTTTCGCCTGGACGAAATGCCAGACACACTTATTAAAATGTGCAGTTATTGCGAAAGTTCCTAATTATTGCCATACTGTTTTTGCAGGTCTTGCAGCTCTGACTCGAGGAATATATGCACCGGAAATTCGACAGCCTGTTGGGCAATAAAAGCTGCAGTCAACCAGCACTTACGGCTTTGTGGTATTTGAAGGGTAGTGGGACCACGTTGCGTTTAGAAACTTGCTGAAGCAAGTGTAGCATGGCCAAATGAATGCAGTGAACTAAACGCCTTGTCATGCATTTGGCCATATTTCAATTGATGCTCCAGTGGGCCCATGATACCAATACACCTATAAGTACCAATACACCTATAGGACTAGACCAATACACCAATAGGTACCAATACACCTATAGGACTGACCAATACACCAATAGGTACCAATACACCTATAGACTGATACACCAATAGCTATTGGTGTCAATAACCCAATAGGCTATTGGTTTTGTCTATTGGTAATTTTTGCTAGGGATCACATCAAACTGCAGTTTGATGTGATCCCAATTGAGACCACATGAAACCACTAGCACACCAGGCTGTTGCAACTGGGACCAAACTTGAAACAGTATTCCTGGTAACTGGGCCCAGATGAAACCAGATGTGTATCAGGCCATTGTAACTGGGACCAGTTTGAATTAGTTATCCAGCAACTAGGACCAGATGGAACCAGTAGCACACCAGGCCACTGACAACTGGGACCAGTTTAAACCCAGATACACGGTAACTGGGACCAAATGAAACCAGTAGCAAACCAGAACACTGGCAACTGGGGCCAGTTGAAACCAGTAACCGAGTAAGTGGGACCAATTGAAACCAGATGCCCCACATGTGGGACCAGATGAAACCAGAAGAAAACCAGTAGGGCATTTTCACCTGAGCTGCTCTGTAGTTTTACGCTGTACGGTAAATGCCTTCAATTGGCCTTAGATTTTCCTGCTAGCGTACCAGTCAGCGAAGCGTCGCATGTGCGCTTGTGTGGAGCGACCTTGACTTGGAGCTAGATAAGTGTACAAACTAACAAAGTAGACGATCTTCCGTTCACAAACATGTGGCTTCGTTTCAACTGAGCGAACGAATTGCGAGCGACGGCCCGTCGGCGGCAGGCTTACTAAACGCTGGCCCGACTGACTGTGTCAGAAGGTCGGCGAGCCGTGCAGTAGCGCAGTCAAGCCAAGTCATTTCCTCCTGACGTAACACTAAAAGGCCACAGAAAATGTGCGGGAATGCAGAGAGAACAGCATTTTCGAATAGATATTTCTATATACGCGTAAACGCACTCAAAGTGGTCGAAACATGGCCTATGGACTCCGGACTACAATTTGCGCTAGTAATCCCGCAGTGTTTAGAAATCCCTTCAGTGTCCCTTGTATAACCCGGTGGAGGAGGATAGGAGAACTGACAACAAAACATAAAATTGGAGGGGGAAACGGATTGTTGAAAGCCACCAAAGCAAATTAAAGAAACAAACAGTTGGGTTGGCAGAAGGGATGAAAATTGAAAACAGAGTATTCGAGGGAGCAGACAAGAAAGAAAATTTCAGTGATTATGTTTCGGCAGTAATGTAGTATTTTTAAGGTGGAATCGCCCAGACAACACCAAACATCCTAAGGACATCCCAAAAAAGGCCCTAAATCCCATGTCCCAAACAGCACAGCCTATGGGCATCCCTGGGACTTCCGCACTGGGAGTGTCCTAAAAATGTCCACGAATGGCTGTGATTGGGATGTATGCGGAAGCGCATGCGTGCCTTTTGTTGATTCGGTCAGCCCAATGTTTTGTTTGTGTGCATAGATGAATAAAACGCATAGGCGTGTGTAATGCGCGTGAAGGAGGTACAGCCGTAAAGCAAATGCATGGAGGAAGAAAAACTTTTCTTTCCTCCATGAGCAAATGCCTCGCGTACCCGCAGGTAGCGCGTGATTGTTACAGGAAGTGCTTCAGAAAAAAGGCTAGCATACGGATTAAACCAACTGAAAACGCTGCTTTTGAGCACGGCAACTTTCTAAGGGAGGAAAGAACCGTCCCGCTCAGATGGCCTGGCCCGCTGCTTGGTTGGTTCTGGCGTTCTGGGTCTGCCTTATCGCCATTTTATTTCGTATTTATGTACAATATTTAAAACTCTATGTTAAAAACTAAAATTTCTATTTTATTTTAATTATATCTCAATACGTTTTTAAAGCTTCGTTGTTATTCTCCACCATTAGAGACGTCTGTGAGCTTTTTACGAAACTGATTCAGCCGATTCAGCCGATTTTATAAACATGGCCGCCCGCGGATGGAAATGTGCGCCGTGCTCCCATGCTGCTGGAACGTCATTTCGCAAGGTAACTATTGCAAGTCAATGTGATCATTCAAGTCAATTGCGATCATTCTGTGATGAATAGAAGTAGAATTTCAAAAACTGAAGCTCCGAACGGAGGAGCGGAAGAGAAGAGAGGCGCACGAATCGAAGGAGCGTATCCAAAAACTTCGCATCGAATCTGAACAGCGGTTGCGAAGGTGCGATTTGGAGCTGGAGCGGAGAAGGCAAAGTATTGTAGGGTCTGACGCCGGCGAGCAGAAACAATGGGGCATAGACCCAGCCAGTTGTATAACGACAGCGAAGTTGAAGGGCGCCGGCCAATGTTTCGGGTTTGAACTTGGCCATGCCAAATTATGCAGCCGTGACTCCCTACACGAGGCTAGCGTCTCCGCCGGGGTCGAACGCATAGAAACTGAAGCGAGAATGGCGATTATGCATGATTTCTTGCTCTGTGGTCGAAGGTGGGTGCTCAGTGCGGAAACGGTCGAAAGGCTTCTCCCGGGGTGGCGGGAGAAGCCTTTGCAAGCTTCCAGTTGCAACGCTTGCAGCACTGTTTCGCGTCGCTCAACTTGTTTTGTACCTCTAGCTGTTGATTATTTTACATGAATTTACTATACAACTAGTGTAGAAGGGCATCACTGCAACAGATAAAAAAAAAAAAAAAACGCCGCAGATGCCGGAAAGCCAAGCAACAACTCTAGACAAAGAGACATTATTGGGCCTCAATAGTTTGACTAACTAAAACTTTTCGCGTAGCTTAGTTCCTGGTTCTAGGCCTCAATCATCAGTCCCGCGCTACCCGGAACGAAATCACTCATTTCTCGCATGTATTTAGATAAAACCACGTCTCGTGTTTTGTCAACGCGTGAGACAGTCCAGTGACAGCCCTCGGTACTGACTGCGGTTTTTTTCTTTTTTCTTTTTTTTTTCAGAAATGATAGAGCGGCATAGCGCAGGCGTTATGCGTTATAATTTACGCGTTTAACATTTTTCACTGAGTAGCATGTCAGTGTGTGATGTGCTCAATTTACTCGGCTCGCGTGATCGCCTGCCCTTGTATGTGCTAATGACTGTGCTGCAATCTAAATGTGGCTTGCTGCTGTAACTTTGCGGCCGTTTGTAGATGGTCATGTTGGCGACTACACAACCTCCACAGCAAAGAGAATTCCGGCAAACTATGCAACAAATGGCAACGTGATCTGGGCCGCTTTGACGACTGTTTTAAAGAAGGGCACTGTGGGGGTAGTTGTGCATCATGTTTAAAGGGCTGCGAAGACTGACTTCACAGTGCGGTTACTCTTAAAAAGCCTTAACAATTTGTCATGAGCGGTAAACACAACCTTTCACTCATTTTGTTTGTAATCTTTCTCAAATTGCACGATATGCTCTGAATATAGGTATTGCAGTCAGTCTTTAACTTCCAAGCAGCTATATTTCTTTTTTTTTGCCAGTTTCTTGTAGTCTCTTGTCGGCAAGCAGACACTCAGAGATGCAGTTAGCAGTTTTTACAGGCAGCTTTAAATCTGGTGGGCATTACCAGAAAACTGTGACTCCCGTCTCTAGTGTCGTCCTTTTATTGTTACTCTGTTATATTTCATTGTGCTTTGCACCATTGGATCCCAGGGAATACTAATGTAATGGCGCATTTGACAAACGTTTAATGGTAAATGGCTGCAGTAGCTTGCATGTGTGTGATGCGTTGTGCCAACATGCATGATTGTAAGAGCCAGTTCAAAATCTCTTGACTGAAAATTATTTAGAGAAACTGTTTCATTTACATCTGAAGCAGTTGAAATGTTTGGGCAATCATGGAATGTAAAGGTCATGTCCATGAAACAGAAGTAAATAGCGAAATTTCTATCACATATCAAATTTCGCGCAAAACAACCCGCAAGCTCCTCAAGGTTTCGCGTGGCAGCGGGCTGCTTTAGTGTTGCGAGCTCTGGCCGCGAGGTTTATTTTGACTGTAGCGCAATCACGAGAGCATGTATCAGGAAGGGCATTGTGAGAGATCAGCGAAGCTCAGCGTGTACTCGTAAGCATGCCGTTTTACCCGTGGTGTGAAATCACTATGGGTAAATGTTTATCTGTACACTTCGGTAATGCTCGAGCTGTGTTTCCTTACTGGCAGTGTTCAAGCTAGCCGGTGTCTGCACTGTTCATTGAATTCATCACAAGTTGTTTTCTAAATTATGTGCAGGCAGCTTCATGGGCCATGGAAAGCCTCCCCAGCCACAAGGAACTCCAAAGGATAAGAAGACAGCAACACAGTTCTGACGTGCTGCAGAAAGAGCTGCGGCACACAAGAAAATCCTTGGAGCTCCAATGCAGTGACTGCCAAGGAATGATATGAAAGTCGTTTAATCTGATTTTATTTTTCTTGATTGCTCATGTATATTTTCCTGACACTAATCTAAACTGTTTTTTTTTTGTGTGTGTGTGTGTGGTAAGCTACTACGTGGTAAAAAAAACTACGGATTTCAGGGCATCATGCCAGAATAAGGTGCATGGCACCAGTACTCCCTCAGGGTGTGGTTTTTCATTTGGACGTTTGTATGGTCTCTGCTGTGTGTCAACTAACACCACATAAATGTACTATTACAAAGTGCAGCCTGTCTAGTTTTGAGTGATATCAATATTATTTATCTTAGTGTATGAGAGACAAATTCAAATTTAAAACTCGAGAAATCCTATTTTGCTTCACTTGCCTCTGTATTTTCGAAGTTATAGAAAACAATTCAGAAATTGGATAGATTGCTGTGCATTCATAATACATACCAATTAGTGGCTGCATGATGGAATTCAATGGTTTCGAAATTTCTTCATATTTCTGCTAAAAAAGTCTAAAAAGGGAAATTCTCTACTTGATATTTACATGACTCAGTGCAGAGCAGTGATAGTTTTTGTACATGTTGGCTGTAGACTGATTTTTTTTGCCGTCAAAATTTGGCTGCATTTATTTGGAATTTTTTAATTGCCAAGGTTAAAATGTCGCAATATACATCCTTACACGGTCCCACATTTTCAACGCTAACTCATAAGTATGCATGCACATATATTTCACATTTAGACCTCAGTGCGTACAATGGTAACAAAATGCAGCCAAATTTTAAAGGTAGGAAAATATGCATACAGCCAACACGTGCAAAGTGTTATTCTTCTGCTCTAAGCCGTGTAATGTTACCTGTTCATCAATTTTCTTCTGTTAGCTTTTATTTGCCTTTTAGCAGACAGGTGAAAACCTATTTGGCTGAGAACAAATTTGTCATCATGTGGCCAATTGGCATGTCTTCTAAGCACACAGCAAATGTCCTCCCTTTACGTTGAATAGTTCTACATAATTCTTTTTGAATATAGGTACACGTGATCCAAATTTTTATTTTATAAGTTTTTTTTTTCATTTGCAGTAGGATTTAGAACTGGTATTTTATATCAATCAGAACTAGATCAGCTGGCCTTTCGAATTATTTCTGTGTGTGTGTGGTGCAAAGCGATGCCTTACGGTAGCCCCGTATTGTTCAAAAGTGGCCACGCGGCCTGAGGAAGTGTGACTGCCACATTAAAGGGCCATGCAGACAAAATACAAGCTTGTTTTCTTCGAAAGATTTGGGGTTTTGTAGTGCCCTTTGCACGTGTCGGGCAGCAAATGATGCATTATTCGCCAAGAAATTAATCAGTTCAAGTTAAAATTTTGATTCTCCCGCCAAATCGTGTGTCTTGCGACATCTGCCATGACATCACAAGGAAGGGTCTTCAAGCCAATTTGAAGTGTGCCGTCCTGCCTGCAGCGGACTGCGGAGCCTTGTTTACCATCAATCCTCTTAAATATCGCCACCATGCTGTCTTCACCTTTGCTTTGTTTTTGACTGTATTTGCACCTGGCTTGGTTTTATTACGGTAGGTAATAATTGCTTCGTGAAACATGGGGTACGTCCACAATTAGGGATAGTAAGACAATGTCGCTTACACCGCTCGGCCAGTGTCGTCTGAGACAACCCCAAAGCGCCACAGTGCTGTGCTGCTATAGCAAGCATAGTGTGTGCAGTAGTTAACAGCAATACGCACTGGTTCTTCTTTTGTAACTTCCATTGTTTCATCCCACCATTCTTACTGCTATAAAATGAATATGCATTACACTTAAGCGAAAATAGCTTATTCTGCAAGCTTATAAGCCCTGCCTAACTTGCGTTTGCTTTTGCTGGCCTCAGCCAATCGCATGGCTATGCATATGGTGTCATGTGTCCTAGTGTGGGTTGCATGGCAGTTCTCTTTTTTCCGAATTACTACATTTGAGCAACATTTACATTTAAAGGGGCCATGGAGACAGGTCAAGTTTGGTTCCTTCAAAAGATTGCCTCGCTAGAATCAGGTTGACACCACTTGTAACGTAAACTTCACTCAAATAAGCTACATAATTAGGAAAAAAAGGGAATAACCATGCGACCCACTAGCTCATTTACCGCAGCAGAACCTATGATGTCATATGCCGAGCTGTGCGATTGGCTGAGGCCGGCAAACGCAAGTTAGGCAGAGTTCATAAGCATGCCCAAAGAGCTATTTTCATTTAAATTTAGGGCACATTCTTTTTATATCGGTAAGAATGATGGGACAAACAGTGGAAGTTAGGAAAGCACACGTAAACATTGAAGTACCTCTGTGTAGTGCTGTTGGTACTGCACGCACTGTGCTTCGTTTAGATGCATAGCACTGTGGGGCTTTGGAATTGTCTCAGACAACACTGGCCAACTGACGCAAGCGACGGTGTCTTACGTGACCATATTTGTCAAGCGAGCACCATGTTTAAATACGGTCACAAACAAACCAAAAACAAGACTGCTTTCCGTGGTGTGGTGGCGCCATGTAGGTCAACTAACAGTAAAGTCTCCGCTCTACACCAACTTTAGCTGAGAGACCTGCTCTTATATCACTGCAAACGTCATTCAAACACGTTTTGGCGTGAAAATCAAAATTTTAGCTTAAATTGATTAATTTCGCAGTGAAAAAAGCATCGTTTGCTTCTGGACAAGCACTGGGGGCACTATCTATCTTTCGAACAAAACAAACTTGTATTTTGCCTTCATGGCCCCTTTAAAGTCGTGTCAGTATGATTCTATTGAGGCAATCTATCTTTCTAATGAACCAAACTTGTGTTTTGTCTGCATGGCCCTTTTAATGGTTTTCTGTAACTTTCTGTGCACTAATGTGCTTTTCCTGTGTCATGAAACATTTTTCACCTTTTGGTATTTCATAAAGTAAGCACTTTCAGACCTTATTCTTTATGCCATAAATTGCTTAGAAAATTAGGCTCACTCTATTTTGTAAATGAATTATTCAGGTGCATGGCACATTTCTGATGTAAAAGAAAAGAGACGATTCTTATCTTTCTGTACATAACTCGTGCTACCTTTAGAAATTTTTCATGTGAAATTTCACTTCTGCTTCGGCTAGTTGAATTTATTGTCAGAAACAGAAGTAAAGTCATGCATCAAGTTATAAAGAACTTTTGTTTGTGGTATTAAAAGTGTATGGTGTGCCTTTAAGACTTAAGTGCTTCTTGATTTTGCCACTGATCTCTGTTATGTACGAAATTCGTCCAATAAAATGGTTTTGCAAGGTTTTGCACAGAGTTCTTAATTGTGCACCTGAGTGGAGGTAAAGCTCCATTGCAATGGAATGTTGAGCTATAACCACAAGCATTAATCAAACGTGTCCTGAAAAGGACCTACGAGCACCTTTTTGGAACATCCCAAAAAATTCCTTTCTTTGTTCTACATGGGATGTCAGACCTCCCAGCAAAGTCCTAGTCTGGGACATCCCAGCGAGGTCTTTTTTTGTATCACTTGGGATGTTTTTGGAACTTAAGCGGGATGTCCCTGGGAGTTCCCGAACTCCCAGGTGGGACATCCCTGGCACTTACCTAGGATGTATGTGCGTTGTCTGGGCGAATTCACCTGTTCTCAAATTTTTTTCATCTCCCGCAATAGGCTCCATGGCCCGCATCATGCCTCACTACGTCAACCTGGGTAGCCTGCTCCAAAGACAGCAGTTTAGTACGCAAGCCGTGTGCGTGCAATTTCGGAATCTGAATTGGCAAGGCTAAATGGCAGTGAAAGCACATGACCTCCGTGATCGGCTGCCGGCGGCGAGCCGTTGCTCCGGCCGTCCCATTCGGCGCGTTCCCCAGCAAAAACCTGTAATTTGGCAAACTCCGCAACGCGCCGCGAGGTGGCGGTGTTAGCCGATGGTTCGGCAGCTTGCACCCACTCCTCTCCACGGCTTTGCGGGGCCTGAGTTTCTGCGTGTCTTCGCTGCCGGAATTCGCGTAACTGTGTTGAAACTTTATTTTTGCTGAGCTCACCAACCAAACGATCAGGTCATGAAGCCCACTTGTCTCAGAAGCTTCGAGGAATAGCACGGTAACCGAGATATGTCACTGTACGGCGAAAAGTTAATCGCGTTTTGCTTGTTGGGCTTGATTTGATCGGTGCAGGACGTTTCGGTGCGCGGACATTTTGGTGCGGAAACTTTTAGGCGACAGATTTACCGGGTACTTGCTTGTTGGAACAGCCGTTATATATTTTTCCGCTTAGGGTGGGTTATGGAACAATCGAGAGCAGTCATTGCATTTTTATATTGACGCCGTGTTTGATTTTTGCCAGTTGTTTTTAAAAATTGACCATTTCTATATTTTTGTTTGATACCTCGTTCAGGGTACACCTGCTATGCAGCCTACTGATTATGTTCTTGCCCTCATGCTTTTTTAAAATTTACTACAAGATTTTAATTTATATTCGTTTTCTTGCTTCATGCAACTCAGCTAAGACAATTAGCCGCCGTTTACGATGGTATGATTCATAATTCTTTATTCAGTTTTCTCTAAATAAAAGGCGCACTGTCACTATCCAAGAAAAGCAGCTTTACAGGCATTCGGTTGCACCCCACACCGCAGAAAATCTTATGAGGGGTTTTATGTAGGTTATGCTGTCAAACTAAAATGATTTTGCAAACACTGTTGTCACCAGAATTTTTTTTTTCATACGGACAAGTCTACGATATTGTCATGGAGGAAGAACGGGCCTCTTTGAAAACAGCTGCAGCTTCTTTTTATCCTAAATGCTGATAAAGCGCATGCTGCTTGTGCCTACAAAGCAATGATTTTGCCTAATCTAAAACGTTGTCCTCTGTTCACGTTCACAGCAAGGGATGATGAACATATGCTACCACCACTCTGTCCATAGTGATTGTGAGGTCACTGCTTGCCAATGTTGGTGGAACTGTCACGAACAACGCTGTATTCAGCAAAAAAAAAAAAAAAAAAAAACTGGTTTCCAAGTCCCTGCATCGCAAAATGCTTCATGTGTGAATTATTCTGTTTGTCAAAAAAAGCAGATCAGAAATGTACGCTTTCAAGGCATCGATGCCTTGAAAGCGTACATTTGTGAATATAAGTGCAGTGTAGTTTGTAAATAGACGTTCAATAAACTATGCAGATCTTGGACGAGCGTTATTTCGTTCCGAACTTTTAGTGTGTACATACAAGTGGATATTGTCCAAAGCAAACATGAAAGCTGCATCATTGCTTAACACATGGACACACGTGCTTCGAAATCAGTAATTGAAAATTTAAATGTCTTGGCTATTCATTCCAAAATAGGGAAAATTGGGCTTGCCTGTGGCCACCGAATTACGTTTAAGAATACAATGAACTCGGAGTACGTCTGACTTCAAGTTATTTATTTGTTGCGACATAAATTGAAACCGTAACTTGCTTAACGCGCATGTGTAAAACAGATTGCCGCATTCTTGAGGCTATCGCTCAGGGTAACACTGTTAAACGTGTTAATCCTAAAAATAGGATGGGTCCTTCTACCCAACAGCCATTAATACAAAGGGTAGATAAAAGCACAGCCATTCGTCATGGGTATGACGCTCTAATGAACTGCATTGACCATGCAGATTATATAAAGTACATTATACATTATAACACGTTAAGTACGTTATAAAGCAAACTGAACGTTATTTAAGCGCCATAAATTTTCTATTGGCTGCAGCGAATATTGTCCGTGTGTCGAGGGCGTCATGCGGCACATATTAAAGAAGTCGCATAACTGCAATCCTACCTAAAATAAACGCATTATCAGTTTCTATGAGTCGCTTTGCATCCATGACATCAGGTATGCTTTGTTTTTATTCCGATACAAAGCGCGAAAGCTGACGAAACGCTATTTCGAGGAGCGCTGCAGCATACACGCCTTTCGTTTCAACCATCGGCTCCGCCCGCCGCGGTGCGGCGGAAAACGGCGAAACGGCCTCTTCGGAATTACGCTTTTCCGGGTGATTGGGACGGCCGTAGCAACGGCGCGCCGCCGGAAGCCGTATACGCCTCGAGCTTCGCGATCGCTGTGCCGCCTGCCGCCGCTTCTCCGCGGCGTTGACGGGATTTGCGCTGCGTGACTTATAGGGGCTCGAGCAGTGTTTTGGTTCTATTTCACTTCTTTTCGCCTTTCCGCGCCCTAAAAAACTTGTTATGGTGAGGAATATAGGCAAAGAGTACGTTTAGGTCACTTAAAAAGCAGCAGAGTACGCGATCGCCTGCAAGAGCTACCCGGGGACGCGGTTCTGCGCGCTTCGTCGCCGTTCTTCCGGGCGTCGGCGACGGCAGCAACATATCACCCATGTCACCTCCAAAACATCAGGCACAAATGAATTCTACTGACGCCTCGTTTAGAACTGATACTGGCACAATGAGAGGTTGGCTTCATTGTGCAGCGTGGACAAAGAATGCGGCTTTGTTTCGCATATATACGCCGCAGAAAAATATGTTTCGGGGATGTGATTACCCAATCCCGGACAATAACTTATGCCTTTTATAAGAATATAAACCATGCGAAAATGTAAAGTATATTCCTAACCTGTGCGTCGTTAAATATGTGCCCACACACGCCATATAGCAAGAACCAAGGAAATGAAACCACAGAAAAATAAATGCTGTGCCAATGCGGAATTTAGAAACATAATAGCTCTAACGGAAATGAAAAAAAAAAAAAAAACAGTGCAGCTTCTGGCATGCTAAAGACGTTCGTCTAAACTTAAGCCAGGTAGGTTTTACTAGACCAACTATACGCGAAATGCACTGCTATTTCGCGAGAAATCGGTGGGGGGGGGAAGGGGGGGGGGGGAGGGAGGGGGACAAATGCGGAGCGGAATCAAGCAATGAACGTTTTAGCAGAGTTCTGGTTTTAGTAATCCCACACATAAATCTCGCGTTCACTTTCCTTTTGTTTTTCTACTTCAACGAAGAGCATCGTACGGCGGACGCATTTTTGGAAGTATACAGGGTAGGCTGTTCAACAAGCGATGAAATGTGTCGTTGGAAGAGTGTGGTATGTGATAACGCCCTCTAATTTCAGTTTCTGGTTTACTCTGCAGGCTCCCTGTGCCATATGACGATATTTCGAAGAAGCATTTAGTCTCGGACGCGGATTATATTGTAAGCCCGTCTCCGCGCTGCTCGCAGAGGATATATGGAGCAAAGGAATTGATTGATTGATCAAACTTTATTATGCGAAAGAGTGAGCCCCCTCAGGTGGGGGGGGACCCGTCGATGGGAGCGGGGCCTCATTCCCAGGCCCCGTACCGGGCTAGCAACTCCCGCCCACGGGCCGCTAGGCTCGCGTGGACGTTTGCGGAGGGGCTGAGCCGAAGGATCTAGGTCTGCGGGCTGCGGGCGCGCACCTCACGACAAGACGACTCTATCGTGTGCTGATCCCCGAGTATAATTATGCATTGTCCATCGTAGTTTTGTTGAATATTACCGAAATTAACACAGACTGGCTTGTAAATGGTGGTGATCAATATCTGAGGTATAATATTGGCAAACATAACTGGTGTGCTGTCAGGTATGAGTGCTCCGCTGATTGTGTAAGCGCACAAACCGACTTAAATCGTAATGTATAGCCGTAGCATGAACATCTGAGGAACCGGTGTTACGGAGACACGGCTAGTAAACTCAGGTCACTATAGCTACAATCGGCTCCGTCATACGCCGGTTCCGCGACGCTGGCCTGTGACACACACCTGGCGCTTATACAGACCGAAAATACCACACTAAGATCGCGTCGGAAACATTTACACTCTCGTAAACACACCCCATTTGCAAACAGAGTGACTGCTCCACACAAACATGAATTTCAAACGCCCACAAACGGTAAATCTCAGTCGTGAACGTGCCGCAAAAGCAGCGGCGGCACTGGGGAGCGGGGCGCGGACTCCCGCGCCTGCTTTCAAAACGGGCCGCTAGGGGGATTTCAGTGGCGCCCCTACAGGCCGCGCTCGAGGCGTATAGAGGTGTGCGCCGTGTCGGTTTTGACCGGCGGCGGCGTGGTGGTCGTTTTTTGTCGGCGGCGGCGGCGTCGGCGGCGCGGCGCCGGGTATTCATCGGCGGCGGCGCACGGCCAATTTTTGTTGGCGGCGGCGGCGCCGGCGGCGCCGAAACCGGAACCGCAAATTAAAAAAAAGGCCGGCCATTAAAAAAATCGTTCCGCTACATCCAACGCGATTTGGACAACATTCAGCTGTGGTGTCACAAGCGGCACATGTCATTAAACCTGAAAAAAACCTGTACACATGTGTTTTACGAAGAAAAGAAATGCCTCGAAAAATTTTTACGCTATAGACGGGTACTCGTTGCAAACTGTTGGTGAATTTAAGTATCTAGGTGTTTTCCTTACTCCGGCACTGTGCTGGCATCTGCATGTTGATTTTATAGCTTCAAAAGCCTGTCGCATGTTTTCATTTCATTCTGAACTGAGAAGTCTGTCGAAATGTTCACTTTCAAGTTTTCATTTCTGCGTAGAAACACCAAAGAGTTCCCCCAAACCTACGTGAGAACGGTATTGAAATATGCATGTACTGCGTGGGACCCGCCCACAACAATGGATAAAACAAAATGAGAAAAAGTACAGAACCTAGAAGCTCGTTATGTTTCTGGAAATTACGCGGGTCTTCAAAGTATGACAAATTTAAAAGAGTCCTTGGTGTGAGAGTTGCCAGAACTAAGAAGGAAGAAGTTGCGGTTAAAGTTATTTTATATTTGCTACAATCACGTTGGAATACCCCGCGAGTACTTACTTTCACCGCACTACATTATCGCAGCGACACGACCACAAGTACGTGAATATCGCAGCAAAACTGAGTTTTGTTTCCCAAAGCTTCGAAAGGTTTCCCTAAGCTTGTTTCCCTACGATTCGAAAGGCTTTGAGTCTTCCTTCTTTGAGGAGTTGGTCAAGCAGCTCTTGCAGTAGTAGTCCGTTCCAACTGTCTTCTGCTTTCCCCCCGTGATGTATGCTAGGCGTCCAAAATGTTTCCAAACAAAACTAGACTTCCCCTTCGAATGCAAAGGAACAATCCGAAAACTTCCAATCGGCATCTTAAACACATCGGGGCCAGGAATTTCTTCCTCGCAACAAGTTGCAGATATGTCGCCGATTCCATCCGCAACCTCAGTACACGCGACCGTCAAGCCGTCATTCCGGCGTTTCGAGGCCGTGGCTACCGTAGCAGAGGCCGCTGCTTCTCGTTGCGCCATTTTGCGCGCGAAAGAGTAGTTAGGCAATCCCACGTTGCTCTGGCTAGAGACGACACGCATGCGCAGATGAGCGGAGAGCAGGGTTGCTTTTGTTTTCTGTTGCTTCATTATTCTCCTACGTGACATTGAAAAATGCCCGAGGCATGAAAAAAAATTTGAACAAAACACGAAATCTCAAACAAAGCTGGATTAATTTTTAAAAGTCATTTTTATTCTATATACGTAAATGCCGCGCCGATCACGCCGAAACAATACGTCGGCGGCGGCGGCGGCGGCGCGCCGATCAGTTAGTGTCGGCGGCGGCGGCGCGGCCAGAACAGTCGGCGGCGGCGCGCCGACGTCTCGGCGCACACCTCTAGAAGCCGATCGCGGAGGCCGTGGAAAGCACTATCTAGTTCATGTCTAGCCCAGCAGGTCATGTACAAATTTTTGAGGACAGCAGCTACCAATGTCCGTCTTCGTTCTGTGCCACAAATAATTACCGGGTGGGGTTGGCTTGACCTTGCTAGAAGTCTGGAAAACTTAAATTGTTTTAAGGGAATTTGGATAATGAATATGTGGAGAGAAGGCAAAGGTACCTGCATCTTAAAGGGGCCCTGAAAGGCGTTTTGAGCACACTAAATGAACTAGCGCAATCGTTAGATTGGGTCGTCAACGTCATCTGTGCCAAGTATTACTCTTTTACGCGGAGCGGAAAGCTCACACTTTTGTTGCAAAGTTTGTCACTTTTTTCTCACCCTTTCCTTCGTGTTTTTGGACGCCGCCATCTTCACATGTCTACATCATCGATTCCCAGATGTTCGTCATGAGCTAGACATCCTGCTATTGGGCGGCTTTTTCACGCACTTCCGGCAAAGAGATGAGTCGTCTGCTCAGCGTCGGCTCGCCGGCTGATCTGCCGGTGGAGTGCCGGAGTGCTTGGACATTTTACGACAAACGAAACAAGTGTAAACAAACGCTTAACCGTTTGTATTGAATGCAACACGGCCATAACACGACATGGATATTCCCTTACCTGAGTACGTTCCGTAAAGAAAGCGTTGAAGCCCCGTGGCACTTCTTTCGTGCAATCGCAGAGAGAACGCCCTGAGCCGAATGCCCGGGTTTGACGCATACATTTTATTCTACTTCAAAACAATCCAGAGATGGGTTTCGAACGAACACAACGTAAGTCTGAACCGCGATTGAAAGACGATGGGTTGCCTCCTCCTGCCCGTCGTAACTTCGGCACTCACCTCGCGCGCGGTTTGCGGGGACGAACAGCAAGTCACTTAACTCCGGCGCACAAGCCGAGATGGCTTTTAGCCACGCACACTGCACATACCCCATGCGAAGTTGAGTCGTACGTCGCTCGAGAAAGATAACCCAGACCATGGGAAGCACTATCCACCCGCAGAAGCACAACGTCGCATTGCATCGCGAAACAAAGACGTCCACAACACACACACACCATCGCCTCCTGTAATGTCAAACGCATTTCGCACTTCCCAATGGGAGTGGGTGGTACGCCTGCAGTGCCCACATGTCGCGAGGTGGGGCCCCCAGCTGAACCGGGAACACGCAACTGTAACTGAGTTCTACAGTGGTTTGTGCCTTGTTGTCAAGGCAACCGATGTTTGAGATTCTCAAAGAAGTGGCGCTCGCTCCAGCGCTAGAAAGCTCAGAGCCGCGGTGGAGCATGCTTTGCCAACGTTGCCGCTCTCCACCACGCGTCGCCCCAAGCTGAACTGGTCACATGATTGAAGGGTTTTGTGCACGGGTTCTGTATCGATTTAAAATGTCTTTTTCACATGCCGCCGGAAGGAATTACGACCGCCGCAAAATAAGACCCGGCACCAGCGGGCCCCCATCTGATACGGCACTTTTTGGATAAACAGTGTCGGTGCATCAAAGGGAACGAGCGCACGATCTTCCCCGTACGGCTGCGAGTTCGCCGCCGATAAAAAGTCACGTGCCACCGATAGCAACTGCACCAACGAACACCGCGAAAGGGCAAGGCCAGGCCGCCGCACACATGCGGCCAGATTTTTCGTTCGGTTTTCCAGCCTTGAGCGAAGTGCGGGATTCATGGTGTCAACAAAGCTTGCCCGTAGCAGACGACGTAGCAGCGCAATAGCGGAAGTACGTCACCGCTGCGGAGCGCAGCATCATGGGAGGCAAAGCTCGCGCGCCGTCAACAGCGGAGAGTAAGTTGAAAGGAGGAGGAAACGCGGAGCGACGATAATGCGTGGTTTTTGATTTACGATTTCTCAGCTAATACTCATCGCTTTAACAAAATTCTTGCGGGAGGAGATTGCAAATACATTGCTTTATTTGGGTACATGTACATCCATGCATCGGCGGAAGGTATTTCAGGACCCCTTTAAAATTCTATGCATGGCTTCTATCACCCGTTACTGCAATTTTTCGCCCACCACCAATGATCGTGTGTAGCACATCAACCCTTTGTCACTTGACGCTGACCTCCTTGAACCATTCAGTCTCTCGAGCAGCCGTGCACTGAAGTTCGTTGATCGGCGTTTACGAGACTTTACCTAGCACAAGTTCTCAGTGATTGGTTGGCTCCCAATGAAGATCTAGACAACTTCTCTAAGAAGACTTGTGACAAGGTAGCAACCCTATTCCTTCAAGAGGAAGGGACAACTCTTTCCCACATTCAACTGCACTCGATAAACGCTCTTTGTGGCCCACGCTGGCTGGTTGAGAACAAGGGCATATATACGGGCAGATTCCTTGAATACTGTTCTGGGACCGAACTCTACTGTGTGCCGAAAGGGGCCGGAAGATAGCCGGCGGGGTATTTCCAGCGGGGTCTTCCTCAATATTGAACGCATGCTTGCCGATATATTTAATATCTGGAAGTCTGCGGCAATAACGTAGCCATGTCTGATTTGAAAGGGAAGGAAACAGAGGTAAGCACCATCATCATCACCTAGACTTGGCACACATATGACATTATTTTTCTTTCTTTCTCTAATCTCCTTACTTTTATTTCTCTACTCATATACTGCTAATCCATTCTAATAATTAAATTTTTTTTTTCCCTTCAAAAATTACCTAATTTCTTTCGGTGAGGTGCCCATTTCCTGGCCAATCCCCCTGAGTGGGTACGCGCCATTTCTTTGGAACCAGGGTGCGCTCATTGCGCGGGAAATTAAAAAAAAAATCGAATTTTGACAACAAACTTTAAGGGTGCGATCATCACGCGAGTGCGATCATTATGCGAGTAAATACGGTAATGCCTCTGACATCAAAAGGCAAACACAAAATAATATGAACCCCGGCCCATCGGGGACTGGAAGGAAACGAAAAAGCGGACTCCCTCGCGAGGCAAATCATGCACCGCGAAGACTGGAGGTTTCGCAATGTTTTTATAACGTATAGGCATAAAATGGCGGCGGCTGCTCAACAGAAGGGCCGCGGCGATGTGTACGTCATAAAATATTGAGCGGGAAGTTCCCAGAAAGTACTGTAGCAACGCCTTCCCTGGGTATACTCGTTCGAGTCTACAAGATCGATCACTGCGCGTACCGCCAGCACGCTACACACGGTTTGCAAGCAAAGCAGGCTAAAACCACCCATTGACTTGGGCAGCCTCAGCAGCGCTCGCGACACTGTTTCTGTCAATTGCCCGGCCAAAAGAACGGTCCAAACTTCGTGGCTAGAGCCACTAAATAAGCTCTAGTGGCCCTATTCGTGGCGAGCTGCCGGGTGAAATGGCGCGGCGGTTTTGCTATGCGTTCTACATAAAAACAGCGCCGCCGAGACGGACAACTCAATTCTGTAGCTGCACTCTGCGGGGGAAAGCGGAAAGCCTGAGCTTTCCTGCTACTGCAAGACGCTACTGCAGGCAAGGGCGGAAGGGGGGGGGGGGGGGAGGAGGAATAAACATTTATTCAACAGTAAGAGTTCCGTTGTGGGAGGTCTCAGTCCAGGAAGCCTTGGTCCTTGGCTGCCCGGCGGGCCGTGTCCACCAGTCGTTGCTGGTCTTGAGGGTGTGAGCTGGTCAGCTGGTCCTCCCACTGCTCCACTGTTGTAGTGAACTAGACAAGTATTCTAGTTCACTATATACCACTGTTAGTTTGGTAGGGGGTTAATAATGGTGATTGTCGGCACTCCCAGACCATTGGGTGTGGGGCAGTGCTGACAAGTCAGAGTGTATGTCGTTAGGTAGATCGCATGGAGTAGTGTTCCGTGGGGGTAGGTGTTAGTTTGCAGCTGTCTGAGGTAATGGCGTCCTCTTTGGTCATGTTGGAGTGGGGTAGGGGGTAAATGCGGCGCTGCAGTCAGTAATGGTCGAGGGCATCCGTGTATCTTTGGAATGTCATCGAGATAATTTATTATAACCACATATCACGGCGCAGCGACTAGTGGTAATAGCGCTGCCCTAATAGAAAATTGTCCAATCAGTTTTCATGTAAGATGGTCATTCTGCACACCGCACAAACATACATGAACGCTGTGAACTTGCTTTGCATGTTTCGTTAGCGGTTTTCAATTATATATCCTTCGCCAACGAGATCATCGTTGGAGTTGGTGAGGTGCCTCAAAAAAGTAAAAAAAATTGGCTTAATTTTAGAAATATGCGGACTAAACTTGCAATATACAATTAAGGGTGCTGATGAGCAAAATATTTTTAAATGAAAAGCAAAGTTGCTTTTTTCGTTTTTGCTTTTATGTTCAATTTAAGCCATGATTTGATGTTTCGTAGTTACTTTGTACGCCGGTTCACAGATGTCATTGGGACTTGTACGTCCGTTTGTGGATGTCCACTGCACGTCCGAAAATGTACAGGTCCGCGCAGAAGTAAACGGAGCAAGGGAGCGGTGGCCGAACTGCATCGCTGAGCCGCGTATGGGCACCGAGGGGAACTAAGGAGCGCCGGTCCAATAGTGTGTTCGCACTGCCCCCGACACCCTATATGATATGTTTAATCGCCGCTCTGCTGGCGTGTCATGCTGTACGCGACGTTTTTCTATAGGCAGCGATATAGAGGGGCGCTGGATGCATTGCGCTCGCAGGCATCAGCAGCTACCGAATCCGCCGCTGTTGAGTTGGACGAAGCTGCGGGCGCCCGGAAACGTGCATAAAATTGTCGGCTGCTGTGGTTTGGCATAGCATGTCATTGCGATGTAATTTATTGTAAGCCGACAACAAAATTGCCCTGGACAATATAGAAAGCATATTCACAGAAATTTTTGTTATTGGAAAAAAAAAATCCTGCTTCCAACATTGCTTTTCTTTAAATTTTGGGTTTCTCCAAAGTTACTGCTGCCACTCAATAGACCCTATGCAAAATGCGCCCCGCCATCTCACGTCGATTCCGGTAACTAGGTCCGCCATTTTGGTACGGTCGTTTGAAACCGAAACCAATTAGCAAAACATAGAAGGCGGGCATCGACTGCTCTTGGTGATGGACTACAATGCCGAAGCATTGCTTCGTGCCGCAGTGCACGCAATGCGGAAATACCGGTCCAAATGGAGAACAGCTACGTGAAGTTCCACGCTTTTGAACGAACTTTCTGACGCGAACTATGCCGGCGCGAGCAACCTTTGTGACATGGTGGGCGCGGTGCGCTGGGAGCGAATATTTGTCGTTGGTTCGCTAAGCGCGGGATTCCGTAGTCGCTTTCCAGATGAAAACTACAGCTGCGTTGGAGTTCTGTGGTCCAGCCTTTGTATTTGAATCATGAAGCCTGAGCGTGCGCCACCTATTCATGCGACTGACAGCTGGCGCTCGACCGGGAAAACAGTACCACACGTTGTCAAAATTAGGCTGTTTTTTTACTCGTCCCTGTGGCTCTGCGCCCGCTTTATTTCATTGTTAAATGGTGCCGCTTAGCCCCTACACGAGCCTTTATCTTACCTAGGGCTGTAAACAAACTTTTCTTACCGCACTACGCCGTCACGGCGCGGTTGAAAATTTCCTCTGTGGCGGGCGCGCACAGTATGGGAGTGTGTTGTTGATTTCTTTTACGTTGCATTTAGCCGCGTGTCGTTGCAGAAGTGGCGTGCACTGTTTTATGATGATCTAACGGTGGAAAATTCGAGAGCTTTTGCACTTGGTTCCTGATTTGCCGGGCTGAAAGGTTTGTTGTTACGTCAAGTTAACTTGGTGCCCAATGTCATTTCAGCCACGATGTATTTACTGTCGAATATTTTGCGACTAAAATACACGCTCACTCCTCTAGTTTGTCACATGCTGCATGCATGCATCCGACGTAATGATAGTGGCCATTGATGTAGGTAGCTGAGACAATTTTCAAGTTTTATTCAAAAAAAAAAAGAAAACGGCCAGATTTGCATCAGGCCGCCGCGCATCAGCTTGAGCGCTTTTGCATTTTTTTGTATCCACAGTGAAAATCCCAGTAAATTAAACTACTTCGCTGATTTATAGCGCGTACAGTATAGTAAACTGTGGATATAAATGGAACAAACGGAAGCATTAGCGCACGGTCTAGTAAACACGACGTTGCTCAGCCTCTGCGTGCTCGCGAGATGACCACGGCGAAATGTGAAATGAATGCTTGCTGGTAGCTCATAGGTGACCCTTCAGATGCCATGCCAGTCCTTGTTTCTGTCACTGTGGGTGGTGAGGCCAGCACAACTGGGGCAAAAAATCCATTCCCAAGGCTACCAAGTTTTCTCCCAAGCGCCTGCACGGCACTTTGTTGCTGCTCGCATTGCTCCTGTACTCGACGTGCATCGAATAGACGCATTGGCAAGGGAAAGGAGGGGCCATTTTCGCGCGGGCTTCTCCAGTCAATGTCTTGGACACTCGCTGGCTTGATGTCCTGCTGTCTCGGACGTCCCCACTGTTGTGGCAGCTCAGTGCACGCAAGCTCCGGTGGCACCTCTTAAAACCTTCGGCTTGCAAGAGGGCGAGTAGGTGCACAGCAGCCAGGATGTGACTCCATGCTCCACTGCAACCCGCCGGGCAATCGCACGCTGCCTCACAATCGCCCCACTGTCCGTCTCAAACGTGAGGCACACAACATAGGGCCGGCCACTTTTCTTCTGGGAGCGAAAGCAGCTGCTGAGCACATGGATGAGGCCCAACCTGCAAGAACAGAGAGAGTAACAGTAAATAGCACTCAGGGAAGAACATGACTAGTCCGATACAGTTTATGGTAAAGGGACAGAGCAGAAAGAAGTGGCCGCAAGGAACAGACTCAAAATGACCAGATTTTGCGCCTTGCTTAACACTGTTGCAAGGGCAAGGACCTACACCTCAAACAGCAATGATGTCAAAACTGTTTGTCAAGTTCGAGCGTGCAAGTATCTCTGCATGCTTTGTAATGCATTTTCAAAAGAAGGAAGTTTAACATTTAAAAACCCCACCGTGGGTAATGATACCAGTACCCGCATAATCGTGTTCGTCATAACTTAAGCAAGCAATAATGTGATTATCTGGAACTCACTTCCAGAACCTTTCGAGATAAACAGGTAAACATTCGGGCTATACCGATGACCCATCGAATTAAAAAAAATCTTCTAGTTCAGTGAGTTCGAGCTAGCGAGGTTTTACTGTATTATCTATTCGTGCACACCAAAAACATGCGCTTTAGAAACAAACACAACCACCCCACCACCAAAAAAGGGGAAGAAAGACACACAAACGGATTTTTGCGGCACAACATGCGCAATAAATAGTGAAACACACAAAAAAAGAAAATTCAAGGCGTATGTGCGCTTTTGTAGTTGACTTCACCGCAAAGCGCGATTGCTTTGCGGCAAACGCGCGGGCGGACGACCATCACGGAAAACGGCCGCAACCTTTCCGCAAAACATCTTCGCCAAAAATTATCCCGTAAATTCGATGTACAGCATTTGAAAATACTTAATCCACCCACTAGCGGTACGGTCTGGCGATTGTGGCTTTCCTCTTTCAGGGTTGCTGCAACAGGGTCGCCGCTACGCGTTTGAATGGTAAACAACGGTGAACAAAGTGCTATACAAATGCTCATACCGGTTAACTCGCGTCAAGTAAAAAACAAAGAAGGATTTACTTACTGCGAGTCGCACGTGTTTGTCCGCACCGATGAAGGCGAGCAATGCGCCTCGGTGGCTAGGCGGTATGCCCTGCTCCGCTGCCGCTCGGATGGGTCTTTGGCGCGGCACCCCGAGTCGTATGAGTCTTCAGAAACAGTCGGCAGCGCAGACAAGTCCTTCGTCCACAATCCGCGGTCGGGAGCCGGAAAACGCCGTCCAGTTTGAGCCATACCGCGTTACCGTCACCTACTCTTCCACAGTAACGAGACTTCCCGATCGGCGCCCGTACCAATATGGCCGACGGTCTCGTTTACATCGTGTTGCTAGATCACCAAGCAATTTCGCATACGGTCTATTGAGGTCTGTTCTGAAAAAAAAAAAAAACGACTATACAAAATGCCCATGTGGTGGATATTTTGTGTTAAAGAACGTCGTAAAAAAGAAATACAATCATTGTCTTTTATTGCAGCGGTACTCATAGGGCGCATATTTTGTGGTCGCATTAAAACCGACGTTATTTTTAACGATACCTTATATTAGTTAAAAAAGTGTTGCAGCTTTAAATTAAGCCCTGCATTGAAGTAAAAGATGGCTTCACCGCATGACGTTAATGGCTTGCAAAAAATTGCCCACAGCGCTCCAAAGTGACCGATGAGTATACTCGTCTTGACCGTTGACGACCATACTCGTCATCGGTCATTTTGGTACAAAATCGTCAACGGGAGCGAAGGGGTTAATGCGACAACAAATATGAGGCCCGCTGTAATAGAAGGCAGTGATGAGTATTTATTCTTTACGTCATCCTTGAACACACAAATTACCCACCGCAGGGGCATTTTGTCTATTCTTTTCTTCAGAACAGACCTGGACTGAGTGGCAGCAGTAGCTTGGGAGAAACCCAAAATCTAAAAAAGGAGCATTGTTGGACGAGGAGGAAGTATATTGAGTCCAGAGGAAAGGCCTAGTTATGGCCGGTGTGCTCCAGACGACGGCCAGGATGCCTTGGCTCCTAGCGGCGTCTTCGGCCCTCTGGACTGCCCAACGCTGGATGGCAGGGTCCTCGCTAAGCAGCACGGTCTCCCACTGCTCTTTGGTGTTTATAATAAGTGCTCTCTCTGTATTGCTGAAGTATTTTCTTTTTATAGCAGGACATTCCCAAAGCATGTGTGCCAAAGTTGCAAGCTGGGGGCAGTGCTTACATTTACCGTCACGGATTTCTGGGTGGAAGTGCCTGTAGAGGCCTGGGTTGAGATACATGTATTAGTCTGAAGACGCCTCCGTGCAACTTCTTGTTTTTTGGTCAGCGAGGGGTTGGCTGCAGGGCACTTCCGTCTTTCGCCTCTGTACTGGTCGAGCACGTCAGTAGGTGCACAGGCGGTCGATCCTTGGTGTCGTTGGCAGGGCGTAGGGCGTATTGCAGGGGCTCTCGGTAGGTGAATGTTCGAGCAGCCTCGTTGGCCCGTTCGTTGCCCTCTACCCCGCGTGTGTGGACGTCCATATTAAAGTGGCTCGGGTGCCTACGTTCTTGTCCTGCTGGGCAAGGACTCACAGTGCCGCACTGGAGGTTCTCCCCTTTGTGAAGTTGCGGATTGCAGGTTGTGAGTCGCTGACAATTTTCCTCGCTTGGGTTGTGGCTAGGGCTATCGCTATGGCTAGTTCTTCACCTTCTTCGAGGTGTCGTGTTCGGATGGAGCAGGCGGTGAGAACCTTTCCTTCCTGGTCGGTGACAACTGAGACCATAGCCCTTCGTTGTTCGTAAAAGGCAGTGTCCGTGTAGACGACTTGAGGTTCTCCTTGGAGCTGTCTCCCTACCGCTAGGGCTCGCATATCTCTTCGCTTTCGTTGTAGACTGGAAGCATGTTCTTGGGGAGGAGAGAAATGTTGGGAACGAGATTTTTGGAAACAAAAATTTCGGTGAATATGCTTCCTATATTGTCCAGGGCAATTTTGTAGTCGGCTTACAATAAATTGCATCGCAATGACATGCTGTGCCAAACCGCAGCGGCCGACAATTTTATGCCGCCATTTACAGCGCGCAACAATGGACGTTTCCTGGCGCCCGCCATAGAGTTTCTTAGTAAGTATACTGTGACAAACTCTATGGCGCCCGCAGCTTCGTCCAGCTCAAGAGCGGCAGATGCGGTGTCCGCTGATGCCTGCGAGCGCAATGCAACCAGCGCCCCTCTATAGACCAGCGCTGCCTTTAGAAAACCGTCGCGCCCAGCATGACACGCCAGCAGAGCGGCGATTAAACATATCAGGTAGGGTTGCGGGGGCGGTGTAAAAACACACTTAGACCGGCGCTCCTTGGTTCCCGTGTTCGCCCATACGCGGCGCAGCGATGCAGTTGGGCCTAGAGTTGGGCCTTCAGGGACCTTAGTTGGGCCACCGCTCCCGTGCTCCGTTTACTTCTGCGTGGACCTGTACATCCAAATATGAACGTACAGCGGCTGTCCAAACTGGGCGTTGAATGTTCGGCTCCATTTCGGACATCACACGGACATCCATGGTTGGGCATGATACAGAAGCACAAACGAAAAGGTGTTACTCTTCTGTTTTCCGACTAGCGCCGAGCTTCGAAAGATGTGGGAAAGGGTATACCGGCGCTGGAAGCGGGGTGTTTTAGCTTTGACAGTAAGAATACATAAGTATGCGTGTTTCCGAAAGCATTTCGACGGTCCGGGTACCGGCGGCTCGCTCAGCGCAACCATTGCGCGCGCCACGCATGCGCAATGGTGCTTCGGCTTGCTGTCGGAGCGGAGCGGACTGTGAAAAACAGTCTGCTAAAACCACTATTCTTAAACCGTGGCTTCAAGGAACGAGCCAAGGAGACGCGGCCAGTCCACCGACTATGCCTACCAAGCCTGGGCGGGAGCGGGCCGACCTCGCATCGTCTGCGGCATCCTAGGCGCACCACGAACCTGTCTTGGTGGCCCCACCGGCGGTGGTCGGGCACCTGCGGCCAACGTCGGCGCTCCGTCGACCTTCGCTTCGACGGCCCCGAAGGGCTACGTTCGTGCCGCGACCTACCTGGGACCTCCAACGGCGGCGCGCAACCAGGGGGTAGCCACCGAGGAAACAAGTCAGGACGCGCGGAACACACAACTAAGGAGTTGTGGTGGGAAATGAATTTACTAGGACTTGATGGAATGAGTGGATTATAACTAATTGTGTTGAACTTTATTGAGGATACTTTTGGGTTTTGATTCGAATTTATTTTGGTATTTTTTGTTAGGGGTTTGAGTGTTCATCGGATTCTTGAGTGCCTTGCGTTAGGGACCCTTTTTTTCGAGTTTGTATTAAATGTGTGTTTTGTTAGACCCGTCAACGGCTTTCCTGCGTCCATCTCACTGAGCTGCAGCCCAAGCAACCACGGACGTCCGTCGGACGTCCGAAATACAGCCGAACATCCAATTCCCAGCTTGGTCCACTGTACGTCCATGTTTGGATGTACAGTTTCTGACCTACAGCGGACATCCAGACACGGATGTACAAGTCCGAATCACATCCGCCAATGGACGTACAAAGTTAATACGAAGCATCAAATACCGGCTTAAGTTGAATAGAAAAGCCAAAACGAAAAAGCGACTTTGCTTTTCAAGTAAAAGATTTTGTACATCAACACCCGGCCTGACTTATATATTGAATGTTTTATCTGCATATTTCTGAAATTAAGACTAATTTTTTACTTTTTTGAAGCATCTCACCGTCTCCAACGGTTATCTGTTTGGAGAAGGATATATAAGAATGGAGAACCGTTAACGAATCATGTTAAGCGAACTCACTGTGTTCATGTATGCCTGTCTGCCCGGTACGTGTTGGCCTTGTGCACTGCAGTATTCATTGTAGGAACTTCTCGTTATGCGATTCTGGAAATTTTTACTGACGTCCGACTGGACTTACGGAAGTGTTAAATCCGGACGTCCGTCGGCACTAAAACAGACGTCATACGTACGTCCGCTAGAGCCGGAATGGACGTACGGTGGTCGGCCGACAGACGTCCGGTGGTTGGTTGGGTGGTCAAGACAGCCTCACCACCCGTTCACGTGACAACTGATATTACTCGAAATAAAGTTTATTATCTCTCTCCTGAGTGGAGAGCCCGGCCATGGTCCAGTGGGGTTCGGTTCGGTTCGGTGCAGGGGCATTCTGACGGTTGCCGAGGCCACGCGAGTGCACTGTAGTTGAGCCATTTATTGTGGCGTAAGCTACACTGGCCGAGGTTGAGCAGTTTCGCGTGTGTCCTGAAGGGCCGTGCTGCGCAAGCGCGAGAATTGGATTGTATTGGATTGGATTGTAAATCAAATCCAATCGGAGTACGGGTGTGTAGAGAATTGGGTCTGCACATATTCGCCGGTCTGCGCATTCCAGAGGAGTGACGTCATAGCCGCGGCAGACGCACTGGCGCCGGCGCGTGCCCAGCTGTACTCCTCCGTTGCGCAGTAGCCAAGTCTGACGCTGCGCAGGAGCCGCTTGATAGTCGTGTAGGAAGCAGACTCGGCTGGTGTGCTGATGAGACTTCCTACATTTATTCAGGTCGCGTAGGCCCGGCCAGCAGTGGAAACGGCGAAGACTCAGCTACCGCCCAGGTGCGCAGTCGTGTTCCATCTCTTGGCGCGTGGCCCTGCCTACGCTGCCGAGCAAGTACCGCTGCTGCTGGTGGGATGATGCAGATGATGATAGTGGGGCCAAATGCAAATGGTGGTACCGCCACTACAGCCGTTCACAAGGCTCCTTGAGAGCCATGCTGCGCGTGCGCGAGGAGCAGTGACTGGATTGGATTGGATTGGATTGCTGAACATTAGCTCACGCTACGTATATCCTGGCAAGCCGACCTAAGCCACTGCTAATTTTTTGTTTGACGGCGACTCCAAGCCAGCGCGCCGACATCGCGGTGGTGCCAACAGCCGTTCTAGACAAAGCGACGCCGCGGAGCCGCGGGCAGCGCGCGTCTCCTCATGAAACATCAGACCGACTCCGGCGACGGATTCTGTTAACAGCCTCCGGCCTCCAAGCTACAGTGTACACTGTATCCAAGCTGTGTTTGTGTCGTTTTGTGAATGACCGCTGCGTCGGCCCCCCAGGAGACTCCCCAGTGGCCAGCACCCTGGCGGAAACCGGAAGCTGGCCCATCCAGCTGCTCGCCACGCAGACAGCGCTAGCGGCATGTGGAGCGCCTGCACCGAGCACATGGGGGTGACCACCTCCTGGCCAGGCTTCGCTAGAGAGGCCAATCCCGCATGGGCAGGCATGGCCGCTCTATTTTAGAACTATGCTGAAGTCCCTCAGAGGGCGTGCCTTCTGCCTCCACCGCCACCTGCAGCCGTACCCCTAGACGTCACAATCACGCTGCCAGGAGTAAATTCCCGAGCGAGACTGCCAGAGGTCGGGATTCGCCAAGAAGCTGCTGCCCTCATAGACCTGGAACCGCCGGGACAACTCCTGGTATACACACATGGCTCGGTTCTTCCAAGTGAGGGCCGAGGTGCTGCTGCCTCCACTGCCCCGGTAAGAGGAGTCCACCGGCAATGCCGGCTGCCGCTCCCCACCAGCTCCGAGCGGCCGAGCTAGCAGGCCTACACTTGGCCGCGGACATGCTACTGGAAGATCCACCACCAGCGGCCACCATATTTTGCGACTCCCTGCCGGCGCTACTTCGCTCGAGGGAGGCATCTGGTACCACGGGGGCGAGGTGGCCGCCTCGAGATGTCCCTAGTTGCCAATCTGCATGACCTGCAGGGACAAGGCTGTAATTCCCGACTGCAGTGGCTTCCTGCCCACGTTGGTATACCCGGGAACGTGGCTGCAGACGATTTAGCGAAAGCAGCCCACCACTCCCCAATGGCCCCAGTTTCCGCGTCCCTGGTGCGCTATGATGTTGCCAGGGACGTCATCAGGCGAGAGGTGGCCGCCCGCCACCCCTGCAAACGAGTGGCCACCGGTGAGGCCCCGGGGCTCCTTCCCACCAGAGGGATATCCCAAGCAGAGCGGTCCCTCCTCCTACGGCTCTGCACCGGCTGCTACAGCACAGCAGCACGCCTCCACAGGCAGGGTCGCAAGGCCACACCCACCTGTGTCCACTGCCCCGACCACGAGACATTGGATCACATCCTCTGCTCCTGCTCTGCGTACGCTGGGGCCCGGAACAAACCAGTGTTTGGGTACCGGCGGCTGGGGCTACCCTCAAGCACTGCAGAGGACATCACTGCGTCATCGGGGACCCTTCATGCTGCACCGAGAGGCCTTCAGGCTGCTCTTCTCGTACCTCGACGAGTCGGGCCTCAACACCCGCCCATGAACTGTCGAAGCCAGACCCCAGACCCCTGTTATCCCTTTAGTGTTCGAGTGTGTGTGTGTGTGTGTGTGTGAGTGCGTGTGTATGTAAATATAGTCTGCATATAACCTGCGTGTGTTGTATATAGTCTGTACATAGTGCTTTAATAGCCTGTTTTCATATTTAATTTTTCATTGCCCTTTCACTGTCTTTTTTTTCCCTTCAATGTTCTTTTATCTCCTGGCAAGATCTGCAGTGTCCTCTGTCGAGAGGCAAAACTTCGCCTTGTAAATATTTTGTTTAATAAACACTCTCTCTCACTCCACTCGCAATAGGCGGCTGTAATTTGCTTTTCTGAGTCTCCACATTCTTCTGGAGGCCGCGGCGCTTCAACTATTGGCGTGCGATGTTGCAAAATCCGTCGTCAATATTCTCGGGTTCGACCACCCATGCCTTCCGTCGTTCGGGTGCCCACACTCATCGACGGGATACGACCATGACGCGACGGCACCCATGCTGCTGTGGACATAAGCCGCTTTCGGCGACTTTGCGGGCACCCAAGCGCCCGCCAAAGAAGGCTGCCCTATGATAACATTTAGCGGAGGGGGTGACAAGGCGTCGCGCGGTGCGTCCCTATATATCAGCGGCAGGCTACGTGTTCCTGTCTTGGCGGTGTGCCGCTCATCGTGGGAACCTTTGCGGCGTGTCCGACCCGCCGCTGCTGAACGAGCCGCCCAACGCCGGATGACCAGAGGGGGCCTCAGGCGTCCTCCTGACGCTTCAGTATCGGTGGTGCAAAGGGCTAGATAAGATAAGCTAAGAAGGATAACTAGATAACTTATCTAGTGACAGTGCAAAGGGCTTCGACCTTAGGCAGATTTCCTGTCTGTAGCCGACATGACGTCCACCTGTGTAAAAGGGAAACCTGCCCTATATCTGTGAGTGTGTGGGTGTCAATTTCAGCGCCATGGGTTTTTCTGATTGGTGCGTTTCTGAACACAGCGGGGGAAAAAGGGTGAAAAGCTTGGGACGCACCCAATTTGCTTATTTAACCTCTCGCCCGCAGGAGCGCACTGCTCTGTTCCCTCAATCTCAAACTATGTAACTTTCTGTACATAATGTCTGTTTCTACTCGGTTTCAATGTTTGCCCCAACTCAGGACAAACGGATGCACACGCTAGCAAATCCGCAACACCGCGGTGCACACGACCTTATAGGGCAGTCACTATACCAAGCTTCCTTTGCAAAATGGCCAAATCGTTGGCGGAAAAGCAGCAAGCCACTCTGGCAACACTGTGCACCCGCTGCGCCGCTAAGGTTCTAGCCACATTAGCGCCGCCATTAGAACGAAAGCGAAAAGGCTGCGAGCATAGAGTTTCTATGGAGTAGCTACCGTCCACCGTCCACGTAATACGCGTCGTGGGGCAACAGACTCGTCGTGAAGCCGTGGGCGAAAACGTGCCACCGCAACGGCGTTGCTACGCCCTGCTTCCTTTCTAATGGCGTCGTCGCGTCCACCACCAGTGTTACCACCGCTGAATTCTCAGTGTTGTCCGCCTTTTTGCAAAGGGTCTATTGACGATCACCTAGGTGATCGTAACAGAGCCAGCGTTAGCCGTAGTGGTAACATGGCTGACGTGGAAGGCAAGAGAAAAATTCTCGATGTGTGGTTGCGGCGGGGCCCGGAGGCAAAGAAATCGGCTTTTGAACAGGAAGGCAGCTGCCGACAAGGAAAAGTTATCGGAAGTGTTGATCGAAAAGCAAAGCATCAGTGGATCACCCTGATCGAACTGGTGGGTGCAGAAAAACTACATGGATCCGGGAGGCATTTTGTCTTCATCTCTTTATACTCTTGGCGGAAGGGAAAAAAAAAAATTTTAAATCTTCTGCCGCGTGCATTAATTGTAAACTGCCAGTCAGAACTATCATTTATTGTGTTCGCCGGTGAAAGCCGTCATTCCTTTGATTAATTTTCGTTTAAATAATGTTTCGTTGAATGGTGGCTTGGTTTCGTGACCAAGCACACATGAGAGAGCCTACGTACGTGTAGTACGCAAAGTATAAATTCTGTCGCTTTGCTTTTTGACTAGCTTTTTTATTTCGTTCGACCACATAATCTAGATGGTAGTATTTCTTTGTGAAATGCTTGTTTGTCAATAACCGAAGTTTTCAACTTCGTAGGGTTTTGAACATCGTCTAGGATGCCTCTGCGCAGAACTGTTCGTGCACAGCATGTTCATGTTTTCGGGAGGAAATTGGCGTTAGTGAAAATAAATTATATGAGCGTATGTACCCGCACGCTGCAGCCCCGTTACTGCAAATAGATTGATCGAAACTCTGCTCGCGCCTCCACGGTCGCTCCGACGCAGCGATGCCATGCCTCGACGCGCATCTACGCCGCTGGCACGTTTGGGTCTTTGCCGGCTTTATGTTCCCCCTCCACTCTCTCCTGTCGAGATCAACTCATCACCATCATCATCATAATTATTATCATCATCATCAAACAGCGCTATTGTTGGGGTGCCACTGACGGCATCTAAGTGAACTAGAAGATAGTCAGGAACGCCTAAGGCCTCCCCCCGGTGACCCGTCCCACCGTTTCTGTCCTGTGTCTGCCCGTGTCCATTCACCTTCGCCTCCGAATTTTCTTAGTTCATCTCTCCTCCATATAGTTAATGGCCTTCCTCTTCTTCTAGTCCCGTCTCGCGGTGCCGATTCTGTTGTCCTTGTGGTCCACCTCAATCTATAAACGTTGGTCCACCTGTGGTCCGTTCGTCGTACGACATGGCCAGCACAAGTCCATTTCCTTTTCTTAACCTACCGTCTATCCGAGTTTGTTCCTTAATCCAGGTATATCCACTCACTTACAAGCTATTCGCTCCAACAAAGTTTGCGTTGGAGGATCCGACTCGCAAGATGAGAATATTCCTGAGCATTTTTCGCTAGGGCAACTTTGCTGAACCTCTGATGCAATCGCGTGTAATGGCTGTTTTAATTCATAACGGGTACGTCGGTTCTTGGCAAAAATGATGCCGTAATAAAAAAAGAATCATGTAGATATTGCGCCGTCGCCCGCGCAATATACGAACGCAAATGCTGTGCGCTCGCAATGCGACAGCTTTTGTAGACTGTAATAAGTGCATTAAAAAAAAAAGCTCAGTCGGGAAGGCGGGGGAGTGAAGGGGGGTTGGGGGATGAGGGCAGAAGGGAGTCCGCTCTGACCGGCTCTGCACCTGAGTAGCAATTCGCCTTTGTGAAGCGAGCTCTGGAATCGGCGCGGGTTCGCGGCCTCCCGAACATGGGAAACTGACCACTTCCCCTTCCCTTTCCCTCAAGCTCAAATGATTAAATGTTTTTTACATCGCCTCCTGGTTTTTTACCACCACCACCACCAATCGGAAAGGCACTGGGTTTCATAACGCGAGGGACCCAGGTTCGATTACCACCACGGGAAGCGTTCTTTTTCTTTCCAGTTGTCTGCACATGTTATTGTTCCCCACCGCTGCCCCCTCGGGCCTCTGGGATGTCCCAGTGGCCCACGTCGTTAAAGGTGCCGGGTTCGATTTCCGGCACCTCCTAACCACATTTTTTTTCTTGAGGCTTCGAGGTTTTTTGGTTGGCCGGACGGATTTTGGTCGGCCTAAACAGCTCTGCTGTTAAACGGAGAAAACAGCCGCGGATTGAGTCTTTTTTGACGACGTAGCAGACGACAGCGATGTAGCAGACGACACCAATTGCCACTCGATTCAGAAGGGGATAGACGTCATGCTATCAAAAGAAATAATGGGAAACTACAAAAAAAAACTTTTTAGAAAGTATATGTTCGAAATTTTGCTGATAGAACATAATATTTTGACTACGCAGCTGCGGTTACAACAGTGTTGTTGTTTTGACAAAATGGCTAGGGCCGTTGAAAAAGCGCGGTTGGCGCGCACGTTGTGATTTCCTTTCATGCGCCGCGTATCCGAGGGAAAAGGTGAGTAAACCGCTGAGCCCATTGACCACACGTATTCTACTCTAGGTTATTTAAACATTGCTCATTAACGGTAACACTTGTTCTTGGTAACGCCGTCCTCAAAACTTTGTTCTGCGACCTGACAGCCAACTCTTTTGTGCTTGCCTCGCTCACAAGGTACCGTAGCCACGTTTCCTGTTGTAGTCGCGCCGCCCGCGAGGTAGGTAAATCAAAAAACAGCCCGAAAAGCGGCCTGCTGCCTAGCACAAGCAACCAAAGAAAATGACATGACAGTTAGGTCTGGTAGCGAGAAAATATGCATTTTTTGGTGAGCGACGCGGGAATCATAACTGAACGGATGCAGTAAACAGGTAGTGTGGGCGACAGGCGAAAAAATTAATACACCGTCGCCTGGGGCAACCACAGCGACGAGCTGTCGCTCGCGTCTCGGCAGGCAGGAGCAGCCCACAAGGCGAGCGGCAGCGACGGAAGCTCCCGGCTGCAGTTTGTTAATTTTTTCGCTTGTCGTTGTCGCCCTCACTACCTGTTTACTACACCCGTTGAGCTACGTTTCCTGCGCCGCTCACCAGCATCGCTGCGTGTGGTTACCCCTTGAACGTTGCAGCGGTTATCAAGTTCGCAATACCAAAAATATAAAGAAGCCTTGGTTGAGATCTCTGCTGTGTTAAACCCAAAGCTGGGCCTGCATCTGTTTACATCCGTTCAGCTTTATATTTGTATTGTTAGGAAAGTCCGTAGCAAAGGAAAGTCCCGCTGTGAAAAGGTTGCAAGTTGGACTAGTTGGATACTGTTCATAATAAAAACAAGAGCACACAGACTAGATTCAACAGGTTTAATAAAACCAGTTGCAAGTTGGCGCCTGGGTCTTTTTTATTGTTGTCGCACTGTCTAGCTTATGCACTGTTGTCGCGGGTTCGATTCCCAGCCGCGGCGGCCGCTTTTCCGATGCAGGCGAATAGCAAGAACGCCTGTGTGTACGAGATTTCGGTGCACTTTAAAGATACCCAGGTGGTCAAAATTAATCCGGAGCCCTCCACTACGGCGCGCCTCATCCCCTGCGTTGCATTGGCGCGCTAAACTCGAACATCAGAATTGTGCACTGTTGTATTTGTAATGAAGGTGCCTCTGAAATGAAACACTGGAGTTCACGTTTCAAATGTGGTCAATTTAATGTCGAGAAAGACGCGCCAGCTGTAAAAATTTCACAAGAAGATTGCAGGGAGCATTAAAAAAAAATTTAAACACTAACTTTCGTCCAGCCCTGTTGCATGCCTTGCAATCAAGTAGCAACTCATGAGACTCGACTTCTCTTCCTTTCAGGCCAAAAAGTTCCTGCTTCACTCAAAGCAATGAGTGCCTGAAAGCCGTCTACGAGTGTTGGAACTGCCATGGAGCCGTCGATGCGTGAGCAGCATGTCATGTAGCATCCTCACCACATTACGCCTCCTTGCAGACTGAAGTGCATTCTGCTTGTCTATCTGGTTTGCTTTCACAGAGCTTAGTTGTTTGTAAACAGCTGCGGGGCTCTTGAGGGAAACCCTCGTCCGATGTCTCAAGGCAGAACGTTTAAAGGGCCCGTGAATAAAAAATAGAATGCTGGTTCATTGAAAATATTGTACCGTTTTAATTGGGATTATACCCATTTGAACGCAGCAAACTTTGAACAAATAACAGATAATAAGGAAAGCTTGTCAGGCGATGGTAAATCCTCGGCCTAACTATGTTTTTAGGGCTAGCGCACATACCATCACCCGTGGCTATTACGTCACTAAGGCACGAAATTTGAAAGCTTTTCGTTATTTTGTGCATACTTTTGTTAAAAAACCTTTCATGGCTTGAAAAGAGCTAAGTGAGTTACCAAAGGCTAATTCTTTCAAATTGAATACAGTCATTTTTTATTTTTCATGCCTCACACCAACTGTTTAGATGAAATACAATGGGGTGGCGAGACTTGCCAGGCATGTTAATATGGCTCCATTGTTACTGTAGGGCACTGGGGCAAAATATGGGAGCTCACATGGCTAGTGCTGGGTTGTATGCAGTCTATGTTACATTGTTTACACCTTTACAATTCAGAAAGAAATATTGAGGGATTAATTGTTACTCTATGGGAGTGCCTAGATTGGGGCAGGACCTGATTTTGAATGTGTCGAGCTGGGCATTATTGATGGAGTATTTTTTAAATGCTCTTTGCGCATTGATAATCCTAGTCCCGGTGTGCCAAGCTAACGTCTTTTCCGATGTGTTAGCTTGGCTCAAATATTTATTATTCAGCCATTAAGGCTCGTTACAGTATCAAGTCGTTACAATAAAATGCCCTACTCAAAATCTCTCTTTATTCTAAGTGTTTTACGGTGCATACTGCAGTGTATAGATAGAGAGGAAGTCTTCCCTGATTTTTAATAAAGTGTAACTTATAACGAAGCCAATTTCTGATTCTGATACTTCACTATACCAAGTGTTTACTTTTACGAAATGAAAATCTGGTGGTAGTGTCCAAATGAGCGGCTTTTCAACTAGCACGTCGTCATGTACCGTGGAGATACGTTCCATTTTAAGTGCAGAGCACTTTAGGGGCTCGCGTTGTCATCATAGCGCACTGTAACGGTCAATGTAAAACGACTGCCGGAATCAGGTGGTGCCGCGAGATAACGGACCCAAGTAGAGCCCGGTGTTCCGTCGTAGGGCATCCTGCATAGGCTTGGAAAACCAAGTGGTTTATGTAGCCATAACCGTTCGAAACTCATGAAACGCTGGTGCTTGTCATACATCTCCCCATTGTTTAGCACATTTGACGCAAAATATATGTAATTAACCGCTAGGGCCGGCATTGATTTAGTTAGGAACACTCGTCGGGTTGGTTTTTACGATAGTAAGCGAAAAAAAAGTGGCAGTGCAACGCCGACACGTGTGGGAGTAAAAGCAAGCACAAAAACAAAAACAGAACTCGAGCTTCCGCTGTTTCTGGCAGGGGGCGTGCGAGCACTACGGAGGCGGGAAATTCGAATTGCTTTGGACAGTAGCAGTGAGCGGATAACGGCGCTACAGCCAATGATCACTTTCGCTGCACTTCCGTCAGCTTTCATGTAAGCAGCACGGCTTTAAGTTCTTACTTGGCATGCCTTACAGACAAGTTCAACAGTTATCTTTAGCCATAAAAATCCATGGTATTGTTGTTAAAAGACTGTTTAAGGTTGTTTTATCAATACAAAACAGTAGTGCTTCAAAGACTCATTTGTCAGGGGTCATTCAAAGCTTCCTGCAAAGATCAACAAGGCAGAAAATGCTAGCCTTATGGATTCTGGTGTGAGGAGTGAAAAGTCGTCTTGCGAACCAGGCCAAGTAAGAATGGGACGTGGCAGAGTCCTTGAGCAGGAAGGAATTTTCTCTCTAGTATTAGTATGAAACTCAATTTCAGCACCTGTTTGTGTCAGTGACAAATGAGATGGAGAGGTGCCTTCCTGCTGTACATCTCTTTTCTCTTTGCCTAACAGCGCGAAGCAGCAGCCGTAAGCGGCCCATGCGAGCTGACGAGCCTTCCGGCAGGTGGGAGCCCATTTTTTCCTTCTTCCTGCTTGTTGTGTGTAGGGTGCCTGAAACTACAGGGGGCAGAAAAGTCCAGAGACGCAGCTAGAGTGGAAAAACGTGAGGTCCCAGTTTTCGGGCTTTGCGGCTTGTATTGGCCGATCTCCCCCATTACGTATGTACTTTTGAAGCTACTTTAAGATTGTGGTCCAGTCGTGTTAACATTGTCCAATGGATCCCGATTTTGCAAGGCCGAAATTCCAGCCTGCTTTCCAAAGTATGGTGGGCTTGCATGCCTACACAGGCAATTTCGAATCTCTCACCCCTATGCTGCCATGACAGGAAGCGGCTACTAAACGACGCTGTTCATGCTGTGTTTGCGTGATGCAGTTGGAACGAGTTGGCAGACGGGGGCAACTACTGGGTAGCAGAAAAAGATTTATGAAAACACTTTGTGAGAATCGTAAAGACCCGTGACACCTGATGAGCTGACGTGAGACGGCGCAGCTAGTTCAGCAGTGCCCCAAGAGATGGCACCGCGTGCCCGCACGCTAGCTGGAGATTCGTGATTGTGGGTGCACGGGGTGACACTGCGAGATCGGAGGTCTGATCTGGAATAGAGAGATCGGCAAAACATTGCGAAGAGTGCAGCCATGGCGGAACATGCATTTCAGGGGGGTCTTTTGTCACGTGCCGTGTGTACCTCCCATTCACGATTACGACTGGATAATGTGATTCGGGAATGCCGTCACGCTTCGGGCTGACAGGCTTTGGGAGATCCCAAATAAACGGCTGTACCTCAGCACTACTCTCTACAATGTTCTCGTATCGGCGAACTTTGCTGGGCTGCTGTGTACGCGACAGCTCACGTGGTTTATTCTCCGGGAGCTAGCTTGGTGGCCTACACCGGAGAGCCAGCTAGGTCACCCCCAAGAACTCCAAATATTCCACATGGCGTCCGCATGTGGGTCTCGGCTTCAGATGAATTGAGGTTGCTAGCTCCCCGAGAAGAATGCCAAGCTTTTGGTGTTGATGGTGCTTGCAGACATTTGCATCACGTAAGGAAGGGGGATCTCAATCTTTATTGCGTCTCCTACATTGGCCGCGGATGTGGCTGAGGGTACTCAATTGGCAGTGTACGTGTTGCTGCGGATGCAGCCCGCTACGCTTGGGCCGGACGATTTCTCGGACGAAACGCCTTGCGCCAGTTTGTTGAGGGGCAGACGGTTTATGGTGCCCGATACAGCCATGACGGCAAATTTGTAAACCTTCTTACATGTACCGGATGGTACGTCGAAAGGATACACATTCTGTATTCGCCGAGCAGCGGCAGTCGTGGCTCGCTTGCGAGACTGGAGGTACGTAGACTTTGTTCCAACATGCGGCGGATCGTCTCCCTTGTAACGCCGTCCCCTTGCAAATGCACCGGCGGCACCAGTTGAAGTGTCCCACACGCATCGGATAATGCGGCGGGCTCTACCTAACGAGGGTGCGGTGTTCAGGAGTTCGCAAATTCGTACGATGAGCCTGCTTCTACTGCGCTTCGAGTTTGGGGCGGAGCGATTGTTGACCCGACGCCTTGCAAGGAGCGAAGGGGATGATGAAAGTCAGTCTTTCGCTGTGGGGGCGGTGCATACAATGAGATCGTCCCTGCATTTACAGAGTGCGTGCGTCTTGATGTTGTGAAGACCCAACTTGAGATTGCATTTACGCAGTAAGAGCTTCGTGCAGCTCAGCAGGGGGCTCTTTGGTCACGAGGAATCACCAGTCTTTGTAGGAGACTGACTCCGAGGCACCCTACACTGGTGATGTGCGCCTGTAGCTGCTTGCAGTTCCGCAGTCTCTACGGCAGCTTCTATTGCTGCGAGCGAGTTGCAGGAGCCCCACCTGCTTGATGTTGACACAGCTTTTTCGAAACAACACGCCAGGCTCAAATAACTCGGATGGGTCTTTTAAAGCGACATCCTGCAATAGCCAGGTGAGTTGCCGCTAAATTGGGACGGCTGGTAGAGCTCAGTGGCTGGACTCATGATTTGGCGAGCAAGGAAATATGCAGGGTGGGCACCCTTGGGCATGCAGCTTTGTCACCCGATTCAGTGAGATCACCAATGAAGTTTTTGGCCTGTAACAGAAGATAGCGGTGACCTGCTGCTCCCCACTCTGTGGTTGGGAATTGTTTGCACCTTACAGTGAGTGAGACGCCCAGCCAACGGATACCACCGGGAACCTTGCCAGTCGCCCGCGGACAGCCAGGATGGCCTTTCACCCCGCCGTGTGACACTCCCTGCACACAATCTTTTTTGTCACCGGCACAGTACAAACAGCAGCCACTCTCTGAGTTGCATCGTAAAGCGACGTGGCCTTATGTGCAACAGTGACTGCATGCTGCCACGTACAGCTTTTTTTGAATAAGACAGGGCGCCCAGCCAATCGATAAGCGATCTTTCGTTTTGTGGATGTGGCAGACGGACGATGCTGGCATCCACACCACTGATCTTAAACTGTGGCAAGTGGCATGGAGGACGGCTGACTGATGGCTGTTCTTAGCTGAGTTTTTTCTTCGATGGCTTTTTCGAGATTGTCCATTGACACTCGGTCCACAGAAGCTACCGTAATCTTAGTACAGTTGAAAATGAGTTTAAGGGGGGACACTGCTCTTAAAACTATTTCTTTTAATTTTTGAGTAAACTCTGTGAAACTTGTCAGCCTTGCTGCTTTTTTCCCACCAATTTCAAATATGCCATTATTTTTTGAGTCAGTCAATTAATTACCAAGATAATTAAAGATAATTGTTCATTTTTGAAAGAAGAAAACAGTGCTAGTCATAAAATCGTAAGCTTTATATTTTCCAATACTATGAACCCTGGTGAGTGCAATAAGAGAATCGGTTTTTTGACGCACCGCTTGGAACTAATTTTACAGCTCATTAAACTTTGGTGTTTGAAATGGAAATCCGAAATTGTTCCTTGCCCCTGGTGCCACCAAGGTTTACTGAGCTGTAAAATTAGTTCCAAGCGGTGCGTCAAAAAACCGATTCTTTATTGCACTCACCAGGGTTCATAGTATTGGAAAATATAAAGCTTACAATTTTATGACTAGCACTGTTTTGTCTATTGTTTCTCCAAAAATCTCTAATTATCTCTAATTATCTTGGTAACTAATTGACTGACAAAAATAATGGCATATTTGAAATCGGTGGGAAAGCAGCAGCAAGACTGACAAGTTTCACAGAGTTTACTTCAAGATTAAAAGAAATTGTTTTAAGAGCCATGTCCCCCTTAAACTTGTTTCTCTCTGATTCTGGTTGGATCATTACCGAAAGTTGATTTGAGCAGAGTAATAGTTTCGGGTCCTGGACGAAGATGCAGAAGAAGAGGCGTGATGTGCAGAATGTGGTTTGAATCGGCTGCGAAAAACCCATGTTTATTGTTTAGGCGGTGCTGCACAGGCTACAGAGGAGGAGAGTGACGGTTTGGGGATGGTTGTGTTGCATGAAGAGTCACGGTGGTTACGCACGGCATCCACGTAGGACTGCCGGGGAACAGAAGGTGGATTAGTGGCATGACATCACCACAATGGCACTCGGCTAACTGTGATTGTAGCTTGTTGATCATACCTTCAGTGCATAACTTTGTGCAGAGGGACATGAACATTGCAAGTTGAAAATGTCATTAATTGTTTCGTGTGCTGGGCTTAATGCTTTGTTCCTACTGTCGCTCAGAACATTCAGTAGCCGCTTCCCTTTGTCGCAGAGGAGGAAGGTATCTTCCCTTTCGATTGTCAATGCCTCAAATGGGTGTGTGTTCAGTGCTACAGAGCTGGAAGCATGGGGCTGTCACTTTTGGCATGATTCCGTGCAAGATTGTCCCTGTTTGCATGATGATGATTACCTTGGGGACTGCCAGCTAGTAATGGCTTTTGAATCTCTTGAACGTCTTCGTTCGAATTGTCATCGCAGTCTACAAGTGGTCCACGGAATGTTGGGCAGAGCATGACGGGTGGCTGATCTTCCGTTGTGTCGCTGATGCAAGATCGCGCCACGTACTTTAATGCAGGTTACTCGGGGGTGGTACACGATGGCCCGCGACCCACACTAAGCCTAACCAGCTAACTGAGCCCATTTAATCAAAACCTTGGGAGAAACATGTAGGATCACAAGCGCTGCTCGAGACGCTCAGACAAACAAACCAGCCACTGGTTGATCACCGAAAGGTCTGTGAAGTGGGAAAACATGCCGCAAACACAGACCACAAAAAATCGCACCTATGTATTCCTCTGCCTCAGAGTGGCCTACACCGGAGAGCGTGCTAAGTTGCCCCAGGAATTCGGAATGTTCCACAAACGTTACTAGTTCTGGTTGACGGACTGTGGGGTTAATGCACTGGAGCTACACCTGGGCTGTGAGGTGTGCCATAGTGGAGGGCCCCAGATTAATTTTGACCACCTGGAGATTTTTAACAAGTGCCGAAAGCAACACGCAGGCAGTTTCATTATTTGTCTCCATCTGTAGCCAGGATCGAACCCGCATCCTTGAGCCACTGTGGTGGGTTAGGTCGTGTCTAGGCCTAACGTTTCCAGAACATCTCTCTGAAGTCATGACATCATTTTCAAAGCAGGCAAAACAAATGTTTATCAGCGTATAGTATTGGAAGAGTTTCGACGAAACTTAACGCCAGTTGGTGGTTTTCAGGTTTCTTCCGGTCTGAATGCAGAGGATACACTGTCCTCTGCTTTTATTGTGTTTGACTACGGACAATGCATGTTGCATTACGCTACAATTGTTGCAGAAAACTGTGGCTGTGCCATGACTAACCCTTATGATCTTATGTGCAGTGGAAATACAATCCCCTTGGCATCCGAAGCGGGACCATCTGCGCCACCGGGCCGGAAAAAACAGAATCCAGCGGCTGACCCTGCCCACCTAAAGACAGCCCCAAATTTTGCAGGTGAGTCCTGTTGTGCAGTTAAAGGGGTGTTGAAGAGAACGTGCATTTGCCCGTGCTTCATTTCGTCTGCTTGAACATAAATCCCAAATATTTTCACAATTCATTGCTTCTGGAATTTAGGAGGTGCCTTTGAAATTCTCCTTTTGAGGCGCATCGCACGTGACCGTGTGCGCATTTTCAGTCGGCAGTGCAACTAGCAGTGATGTCACATTAAGAGCATTCGAGAGCTAAACGCTCTTTGTGTATGTTGTCCCGTACAGTTTCAAATTCTATGTCTTAAAAATAATGCATCCTTTATTCATTGCCATAAGCAGTTTTCTGTCGACTGGACTGGTGTCGCAACCACTTCAGTTGTCTGGCAACCATTGTAGCAGAACTCAGACCTACTGGCAGTTTGTACGGTTTGTAGCCAGTTTCCCTGCCTGAAGTTCACGTTGTTTTCCGAATTCTCTTCTGAATTTTACTTTTGCTGTATCAAATGGCACAAAACCGCTCAACCAAAAAAAAAGTGCTCCGTACGATTCGCAGTTGCGGCCGCCGGGCCAGCCCATCAATATGGCTAGCCTGTATTGAACTCAAACGCTTTACCCACTACACTATCAACGCGGAAAGCGCGCGCGGGGCACAAAACTGCGGCATAAAAGCCGCTTCGCATTTGTAACCCAGCACTCTGGTGTGTTTTCATAAATTCTACTCAACACACAGGTTTAACCGCCAACTTGCTGTTGAAGGCGTCTGCAGTAAGCCGAAAGGGAGCATATCCAGTCAACGAAACAACGTTAACAGCATTGTTTATTGGAGGAGACAGGGAAGCAATCGAACTCCATGATGGTGGGACTTGGTGACTCGGCACTGTATGACTGCTTGTCAGTGCCCGCTAGTTATTTTTGTGCTTGATGAGTAAATGACGGGTTGGATTTAGTTCTGACTACTTGAAGTTCCTGCGGTAAATGTGGTTATGTAGCAAAATCCTAATTTTTTAGCTTTCGGTCATTTAAGTCGTCAGGTCAGGAGTTTCATGCTCGCGCAACATACATTAAGGGAAATTCACACAATTGAAAAATTTGCCGTGCGGCTCCTAGGAGTGCGCACCACATGACCCCTAGGTCACAGTTTCTTTCCTGCTCGCCGCTACGATTGAGGTCAGAGCTTTTTTGCTCTCAAGCTCCAAACGATCCGATCCTTGGCAGCAGAGACGGCGGGATTTTGTTGGATCATCAGGCAGCTAGCCATGACTAAAGTTCTAGAGCTATTCCAGGCACTCTATATTTATTGTTTTCTATTGCACTGGACGCAAAAACATGCTGTGTGGGCGGCGGCCGTGGCCGCGAAGTGGCGCAGGCAGGTGCAGGTAGCTCGAACGATAGCTTGTTACTGCTGCCCTAAATGGAAATCAAGGCCCAAACAAAGCTGCACATATGAGAAAAGAGATAATGATGTGATGGCAAATTGCATTGAAAATCATCAACTGCACCGTTTACAAGAGCGGCAATCGAATATTCCCCGCAGTGTTAAGCCTAACATCTGCAGGCAGACCTGTAAGCAGGTCTGCCTGTAGGCAGGCTGCTCCCAGCGTGCGTCTCCCCACCCAGTGTGTCACGTGTTATTTCTCTAGCCGCGGCAGCAGTGAGCACTCGCAGAGCCTGCATCACGTCCACGGTCGCTCTTTGGGCGGCTGACGCGATCAGTACGTAGGTGCTTTATAGTTGATGACAGGGTAAGAGTGCAGCTCCGCCCACAAGCGTTGTTTGGCCGCTAGCTGAGTCTCCGCGGTTAGAAAAAATAGTTCGTTATATTGGAGCTGTTTATACCCATGATTACTAATATGAGCGGCTGACAGTATAACCATCTGATTATGACGTCGTTTATATATGCTTCATTCCGAAGAATGAATGATTTTCACAGGAAAAAGAAAAAGTCATTCTCACTGAAAACTGGCTCAGGAGAAAAAAAAATTACTCACTAAAACGAAGGTTATTCTTGATAGAAACTATTCCCAGTGTATTTTATGCTTAAATCAAAGCTATCTGTGATTTTTTCACTGTTAGACAACAGAAATAAACATATAAACAACGCGCACACAATTTTTTGGGTCTGAATAGTTCGAATTTCGACCGCTGCACGTCGCTTAGCCGTCATCTGCTTGGAGAAACATAATCAACATAATGGTCGTCGTCATATTTTGTCGGGCTCGTCGCAGTTCGACTATTTCTTCACTTCGCGTGTGCAGTCATTGTCAAGAAATGTAGTCGGTACAATATCTTCCACAGCCATCATCACCGCTAAATCAAGCGTCGTAAACGCAGGGTGGAAGAAAGGGGCGGTTCGTCGCAGCAATGGCTGGATGCAGTGCACGGACTGTGTAAGCCCAGGGTGAAAAGGAAACCAGCGGCGAAAATTCATCGGTGTCTTTCAGAAATCGGCCGCGATATCAACGGGCCATGCATTGTTCTATGCGACTGTTTCGAACGTAGTGACGCACTGCAAACACCTATCGCAGCGACGCACGCAACCGTGGAGAGAGAGAGAGAGAGAGAGAGAGAGAGAGAGAGAGAGAGAGAGAGATAGAGAGAGAGAGAGAGAGAGGAGAGAGAGAGAGAGAGATAGAGAGAGAGAGGAGAGAGAGAGAGATAGGAGAGAGAGACTCTCTCTCTCTCAAGCTCTAGAGATATCTATGATCTATCTAGAGAAGAGAGGAGGCTAGAGAGAGATCTAGAGAGAGGCGAGAGATCGAGAGACTAGAGCTCTGCCTCTTCTCTCAGAGCTCAGCTCTAGAGAGAGATTTGTTCTAAGAGCTCGAGATAAGAGAGAGAGAAATGTCTCTCGAGTGGCCCCTTGAGGTTGAGGAGAAGAGTCGGCGGCCTGAGAAATTGATCTTGGGCCTGCTACTTCCCTCTGGGGGGAGGGTACTGGGGGCAGAAAGAGAAAGGAATGAATATGGGAGGTATGGGGAATGACAATGAAAGCGACAAATGAACTATGTACAAGCAGTAAACCAATAAACGTCTCACGTACAACGGGGCGCTGAATCAGGTGACTACAGTTCACTTTTAAGCACATGACTATCATCCATGAAAAAAAAAAAGAAACTGCTCAGACATTATTTCGCAGTCTGTTCAATTTTGTCGCAACCTAGAGGCGAGAATCCAAAGAAGAGTCACCAAGAAATGTAAGCAGGACTTTAACGGCTAGGCTTTGCTTCCTGTTGTCAGCCCATGTGCCCAAGATCTTTTGTTCGGACAGGGGGCGAGTGTCCAAGCGTAGTAAAGCTGTCTCAAGGTTCATTCGCTCACTCGAGTACTTTGGACAAGCACTAAGCAAATGTTCGATAGTCTCAGGACAACCGTGGAGATCGCGATGCCGCATAAGGTGTCCTGCCTTGCGAAATCAGCTGTAGGTGCGAAGAAACAAGCGTTATTTTATTCCGCTTAAACGAGACGACAACACCGTATGGCGCGAGCAGAGAACTGCGGGATGTGAAACGTTACAAGACTAAGCATTTCGACTTCACGAGACACGCGAGTGGCAAGACGCTCTACGTCAGTTGGTTAGATTGACAGTATACAGTGTCATGCTTTCAATCCAGGCGACCATTTCCGAGGTGTTTCGCGGCACTAGCAGCCGCCTAAAAAAATTACTGTTGCAAGCTTTTATGGAAAAAAACGAATAGTGACCTACAAATGCATCCGTCCGAAGTTCGTTTCCAAGTTGTGCTACATTCAACTTTCATTGGCTTTACACTGATGTGCAGCAGCCTACCGTGAAGATATTTTTATTGTTGATGAGGCTTTTGAAATAGCATACATAAAGAAAATATTCGGTTCAACATGTAGTTGCTTTGCAGCCATGTCATGCCAAGCTTTTGTGGAAGCATTTTAATTTCTGATAATCTTCCCGAAGCCAGTAATCTTCCCCTATGTACACCAAACAGTGACGTCGAACACTGACTGCCCCATACGAAACCTGAACGAACAGCTATACAAGTGCACTCAATTCTTACTGCACCTATTTAGACAACCACACTCAACAGGTCCAATAATATGAGTATGAATGAGAGATCTAAGTGAATTTAAAAATGTGCCTACATCTCCATGCAAGCATTTCCATTTTATCCACTTCTGCAACCAAGCAGAGCACCAAACTGGAACAGGGAGAAGAAATATTTAATTCTCACTGCCCCTTGTCAAGGTGTCATGGGCTACTGCACAAGCATTTTCTATTCTTACCACACTTTCCAGCCAGCAGCAGCAAAGTAACACCCTGAAAGCCTGACATTGTATCCATTTTGATTTGCTGCACCAGTGTTTTCAATGCCTAATGCTTTAAAGCCAAAAGCAACAGTGTGTACGTGAAAAGCAGTGACTTCACAGCGTGAAGGTGTGGCATGAATTCATTCTAACGTACTACATAAGCATCTTCAACTCTCACTACAACTTCATGGCCAGAAACTACAATGTGTGTGCGAGAGGAGCAGCGATTTGATAGCCTGAAAGTGTGGCATGAATTTATTCTAACGTACTATGTAAGCATCTTCAACCCTCACCACAACTTCATGGCTAGAAGCTACAATGTGTGCATAAAAAGCAGAGACATCACAGCTTGTAGGCCTGGCATAAACACATTCCAACGTATTTTATTAGAGCTTTCACTTCTTACCATAAATCTTTCTAATCAGAAGGAACAGTTCAACCTTGCAAAGGAGTTACATATCATCTTGCAGAAGTGACGTAAAACCATTGCGACCTGCTGAGTAAGTTTTTCCCATTTTTAATGCGTCTGAGCCAGCCGGAAGCAACAGTGCGCACAGAAAGCAGCGACATGACACTCTGGAGGCCTGAAGTTGAACCATTTTGATATGCCGCATCACTGCTTTCTATTATTCTTGCAGCTGTATAACCAGAATCAACAGTGCATGCTTGAAAAGTATGAACATAGCATTCTGAAGGGGTGACATACCTCATTTCTACCTGATACACAAGTGTTAGCAATTATTACTGCAGTTCTTCAACCTGAACCACCTTCAGTAACTGTTTGAAGGCTCTCCACAGTTGCTGGAACAATAAAAACATCTAAAAGTGGGAAGCGGTGTTGAATCTAAATTAAAGTATGCTCCATGATAAGACGCTCAAACATGTCCTCCACTCTGTATAATAAGTCTATCATGACAGAGACACTGGAAACCTGAATGTCTGCCAATACACTGTAACCCCTTTGTTGAAACTTAAACTGCACAAGCACCAAAATGCAATCATTTAACTACAGCCATCACTATGAAACACAGCTGCAATAGACAAATTTTTATAACTCATAAAGGCCATCACACAAACTGCATAAAAATAAAGGGAAGATAAACTATTGGTTCATTCTTACTAAACGCATTCAGCTATTTCAAAACAACTTTAACAGCTCACGACACTTATGAGAAATTCCACACTGCACACGAAATACGCAGCCTCAGTACATGCATAGTCAGTTTCTCTGATGCCACTTAGTGTAGCGATGGGGACATAGGCACCATAAGCTTAGCAGGCATAATAAAAAGCTGCACGCGTGTGTATTTTTGGCAATGTATAAAAAACTACGTGGTCATGTTGCGGGGCCACACATTTCCGGCTTCCTTCAACGACGTGGTTCAAAATCCACCAATCATGCAGTTTCGATGTTTATTTAGCCCTCTAATACGTTTCAAAAATTGTGGTCTCTCTACCTCACAATATGCATAATTCCTAGCATTGCACAAGGCAGGCATTCATGCACACCGCGAGGAACCACCGTGGGTTCGAGCTAGTTGAGCACGCTCACGATACTGAAACGCCGTCGCGCCAACTTAACACCGCCTCTGTTGGGCAGGTGGAGAAAGGGGCGACAAAGGAATATGCCCAGGGTACGGAGGGAAGACGTTTATTTTATACTAACATTCTAGTCACATATTTTACAGACCCAATTACATAATTTACAGCACACGTACGTACTTCCCGTTAGGTGAAAGGGGCGATGGGGCGCCACGCGCAAGTGCGCACGTTTCGTCGGCGCAGAGCCAGTGGGCTCTTCTGTCAGGGCAAATTCCGGGGTGCACGCACGTTGTGCGCGCGCGCATCGCCGTGCTGGCCGGATCGGCTCGCAGCAGCGAGGGAGACGGGGCCCATTCGCTCACAGGCGCGTACCGCACGGCGTGTTCGTCGAGTGGTAGGTACGGCCTTACTATATGCAAGCGTAGGGACAACAGGAGCAGCCTTGGGCACTGGCCGCAGCCGGAAGGGCTGGTGGGCTTTCGCCGGCGCAACAGAGTTGCCGCCGGCTGGTAAAGAAAGCGTCACATACCTTCGGCCCATGCCTTCGGCGTCCAGGCAGCGTCTCCCCGAACGGACCCCCGCGCAGGGCGCGCGTTCGCGTCCAAGCGAGAGTCGGGTTCGGGCCTCGTTCAAACGGACCAATGAGGTGAGGTTAGCTCCGCTACCAGGGCGGAGCGCCCGCTGCGTGACAGTGTTTTATCGCCGCAACGGTCTCTGCAGGCTTCACCTCACGCAAGAGTTTGAGAGACGGCTCGGCTCTACACAGAGGCGCCAAGACGAGCCGGAATTTCGGAGGAGAGAGGGGAAAAGCGCCGCGTGATGGCACAAACCCAGTGATCGCGCAATGGCCTGGGCGTCAGGATCCCCACACTCCCCTCTCCTTAAATGCCCTCGCCGGTCTGAGAAGAGTTGACCGGCCATCACCCAGGCATGCAAAAGACGGCGAAGAGTAGAAAAGTATGCATGCACACGGCAGGTCTCAGTCCCCAGCCCATTCAAAATGTTTACAAACTCTACCAACACTACCCCCCTCCAGCACGAATGATACATACAGCAAAACTACACGCGACGCTGAGCTAGATAATACATAGTAATCGGTTTCACACGCATACACAAAAAGAAGCTATTGAAACATACAATGATTACAATGAACGCGACACTATAATAATAACAACAATGGTATACAATATATACATGCAAGACGATACTATGCAACATAGGATTACAAAAAAAAAGAAAGAAACACACTACGACGACAAATAATTAGGTCAAAAGAGTTAGGGCAAAGGAATTAGGGCAAAACTACGCTGAGTTACGAAAATAATATTTCTACAAATTCAGGAGACTCAGTTCCGCGGGGCTTGTGCAAAGTTCTGCGGTTGGGAGCACGAAAGTTTTTTAGGGGAAACGTCCGTTGTGGTCAGTCAAGAAAGGAAGATGGTGGGCGCCAGTGCCGGAACGACCTCACCGTAGCGTCGAGACAGCAGCTCCGTGAAGGGGAGTACCAGCCAAGAGGAAATGCGGCCTGAGCAGCCAGCCGGCAGGTATGATGACCGCGAGGGCGCTGCTCAGGTGTAGACCTCGCGTGGCACCCGATGAGTGCCCCGCCAAAGAGCGATGACCCGTCGCTGGTGGTGGCTGCCGCCCAGCGCGAGCGAGGCAGCTGCCGGACGACAGCCGTGGTGCCGATGACGCATGGTGCAGTTCCGATATGGCACCACATTGTCCACATCTGGAGAGGGCACCTCTTCCGCAGCTCGCAACTGGCCGCCAGTCCCATTCTCGTCGGCGCAGGGCAGCCCGGCTACGTTCGCCTACCGCAGGCGGTGCACAGGGGGGGGGGTACATATTGTTGGTCCCCCGAATCAGCGCAGCTGTCCAGGGCCCGGTCAAGTTCACGAATCGCAGAGTTCAAGAAGCGGGCACCTGCGGACCCTCCACCACACCGACGAGACACCACGTGACGGCGGGCGCACCGGGCGAAGCAAAAACCACTCGCGGAAGGCACCTTGGGGTTCGCTGAAGCCGGCAGAAGCACACACCACACGCACTCACGAATACCCGCACAACATGCGTGTCACAGTGTTCGTGCCACCGGGGCCAAGTTCCCTCGCCACCACGCGGTGCGCCCCACTCGTAGCGTATGTCCGGCCCGCGTTTTCCAGGAAAACACGGGCCTCCCGTTGGCATTGACTATGGTCCCCCAAAGTCTGGCCTGCTCTCCCAACTGCACACAGTTCACGCAACGGCCTCCAGTACGCGCTGCTCGCCCCGAACACCAGGGCCGCGGACGGCCGAAATCCGACACCTTCAAAACAAGACTATAACTCTCGACCCTGGCTGCGCGCGAAAGCCAAAGACAGTCCTCGAAGGGCACTCCCGCGACCGACCCATGCCTTGTCATCACCGCGCAGAGCCACTGTGCTCTAGCGCCAAATAGTCAGCCCGTGACACCATTTAAGTAATAGCTCTGCTTGCTTTTCGGCAAAGGTCCCTTCAAGTCGCAAGCAACTACCTGCCAAGGACGCATACTGTCAAATGGCTTCACAATTCCAGGCGGCTTCCCACCGCGCGCCCTCACCGTTTGACAGACATGGCAGGACCCGCAACAGCGAAATTATCTCGCTTCGTGCCGGGCCAGGTCACGGAGCGGCTCAGTTCATCGAAAACTTTGGAGCGGCTTAAATGATCGGCCAATGGTTGGTCATGAGCGTAGCGCAGCAGTGCGCACCTCAAACTTTTGGGGGTTACCATACTGAATGGGCCAATTGCCTCATTATCGGAGGCTACGTACTTCAGCACGAGTCCTTCACCGTCCAGCAGAAATGAGTCCCCCGGGGCGTCGGCGACACACGCTGACTTCAGCCCCCCTCCCGCGCCTGCTACAAGACAAGTAACATCTCGGCGCACGCCCGCAGCAGGACAAGCTGCGTCTCGGCGTCAAAAAAAAAAAAAAAATCAAACTAAAAAAAATTGTCTCCCAGAGACCGTCGCAAATCCGGCGACAAAACGGGACATTCTGCTGGCCGGCTACTAGCTCTTTTCGGCTCAATACAACCGCCTTGCAACGGGCATCGCTTCCCCCTCCTGATTTTACAGCCGAGGCCCGTCCGCTTTCCGGCGGCATGGAGTTCGCGAAGAGCGCCTGCCCTTCTCTGCGGGGTGCCCGCACGGCTTTTCTCAACTCTGGGCCCTCTTCCTCCACTCAACGGCTGTGTCAATTTCGCCTCCTTCATGGGCGCACGCTTTTGCGCCGCCGGTTAAAGTCACACTTGGACAATGAATCTCAGTGGACAACGAGGCACGAGATAGCGCGTCAACTACCACGTTCGTGCTGTGCTCTCAGGGGACGGCAAAGAGCATAAATCTCGCGTGCACTACTCCGAGTGGCGGCTGTGGCCTTTCTCCCGGAATACGTATACCGCCGCTCCAGTGGGGCGCAGTTGCACCGTCGCACTCCCCCGTGGGTCTGCGTTAACGAGGGGTGCAAGCACACTCGCATACGGAGGGGCAGTCGCCTCGTCCCCGTAGCCGCTACCGCTAGCGGATAAGCATTAGGACTGATTCCGGTTGCGTACTCAGCTTAATTAGCGGCCAAAGCGGCCAAAGGCTAATGAGCCAATGGCCCCACGTTGGGCGCCAGTTTGTGGTCTCTCTACCTCACAATATGCATAATCCTAGCATTGCACAAGGCAGGCATTCATGCACACCGCGAGGAACCACCGTGGGTTCGAGCTAGTTGAGCACGCTCACGATACTGAAACGCCGTCGCGCCAACTTAACACCGCCTCTGTTGGGCAGGTGGAGAAAGGGGCGACAAAGGAATATGCCCAGGGTACGGAGGGAAGACGTTTATTTTATACTAACATTCTAGTCACATATTTTACAGACCCAATTACATAATTTACAGCACAGGTACGTACTTCCCGTTAGGTGAAAGGGGCGATGGGGCGCCACGCGCAAGTGCGCACGTTTCGTCGGCGCAGAGCCAGTGGGCTCTTCTGTCAGGGCAAATTCCGGGGTGCACGCACGTTGTTCGCGCGCGCATCGCCGTGCTGGCCGGATCGGCTCGCAGCAGCGAGGGAGACGGGGCCCATTCGCTCACAGGCGCGTACCGCACGGCGTGTTCGTCGAGTGGTAGGTACGGCCTTACTATATGCAAGCGTAGGGACAACAGGAGCAGCCTTGGGCACGGGCCGCAGCCGGAAGGGCTGGTGGGCTTTCGCCGGCGCAACAGAGTTGCCGCCGGCTGGTAAAGAAAGCGTCACATACCTTCGGCCCATGCCTTCGGCGTCCAGGCAGCGTCTCCCCGAACGGACCCCCGCGCAGGGCGCGCGTTCGCGTCCAAGCGAGAGTCGGGTTCGGGCCTCGTTCAAACGGACCAATCAGGTGAGGTTAGCTCCGCTACCAGGGCGGAGCGCCCGCTGCGTGACAGTGTTTTATCGCCGCAACGGTCTCTGCAGGCTTCACCTCACGCAAGAGTTTGAGAGACGGCTCGGCTCTACACAGAGGCGCCAAGACGAGCCGGAATTTCGGAGGAGAGAGGGGAAAAGCGCCGCGTGATGGCACAAACCCAGTGATCGCGCAATGGCCTGGGCGTCAGGATCCCCACAAAATGCTACTGATTATTACGACCAACCAATGAGTCAAGAAACGAAACGCAACCACATTTGATTACCTCAACAATACTCGCACTCGTTCATACTTTTGTATGTTCGATAACCATTGGCACAAACAGAACGCCATAGGCACCCGTCTCTCGCAGGAAGGCAGGTTCATACCGATTTTCTTAAAGCTACCCAACCCAGTCTCGGATAATTGTACACGAACGTTTACTTCTTTGCGAGTCTCTGCAATAATGGTTTAATCATACCTGTTTACGCCAGGGGGGAAAAACGCCACACCGCTGCTCCGTTCGTACCCCGGCAGGCTAAAGCAATGCGCGAATCGGCAAGGAAAGATACCTTACATTGTAAGATTTGGCAATCGTCTTAATAACGTGTTCGGCTTTACGAGCGGCCGTATCCGGCCAAAAAACACGCCGCACACGTTTGCACGATCCGCGTCGGGCCGGACGGACACCACGTAGGCCTGCGCTCAACATCGGGCGCAGCCTACGCTCACAGCAACAAACGAAAACGCTTGCAACTTGTCACCGCTACTGCCGTAGACGAAAGCAAATTGCATTATTTCTTCACAAAGGTTGCGTTACACCTACACAATTTCCACAATCACACCAGCAACAGATGCAGCTTCGACGCTTTGCCGTTCTCCGATCAAGTTCGCTGACGACGTTCCGAGTACGTAAAACAGCCCACCAGTGCCGCCACGATTTCCTCACGTACGTACAAACCACAATGCGGCAAGACACACATGAGACAGGTGACGATAAGTGGCTTCTTGATGCACTACAGCACATTCGTAACAAATCGCCTACAGAGCTGTTGGTTCTCGGCAACCTCGTTGTCGCTTGACAGCGCAGCGGCGGTGGGGAAGCGAGCGCGGCCATATTGGAAGTAGTTCTCCTTTCAAACGTACGTCGCAGGCGTCACACAAACGGCGAGACGCCATTGGTTGCGGATGAACACAAAATCCCTTTGATCTTGAAAAGCCGCTGCAGAGTTAAGCTGTCACCAACTATAGCAGAAACTGCCACCAACGTGGAACCGACAGTGCTATGGCAGTAGAGATTGCCGGCTGCAAACAGCCTCCGTGTGACTCAAGGAGCGGAGGTTCGCCTCCGGTGACGGTACAATATCCCTCGGATTTCTCCGCTGAAATGTTCCCTTGTGTTCACTGAATACTGCTTTTTACAGGCTACGTGAGACAGATGTTGGCAAGCTTGCGCAAGAATACCGGCTAGCAGAACGACAGTTTAGACCCGTGTGAAACAGCGTAAACAGTTAACAAATGCCCAGCTTACTATAGGGAACGGGCAGCTGGACGGGTGGCGCCACCACTCGGAGCTCCACTTTATTAGTGGAATGAGCCGGTGCATTGGACTATGCAGACTTCCGATGTTTTGCCCACGTTCGCTTTGGTACTTTGAATGTTTCGGTTTTGTTGTGAACGGATATATGCAATGAAACAAAGTCTAGATAGATGTGTTGGGTTCTTAGATGCAATAATGGCTACGTAAACTTGTCAGATGCTTCTAAACTTAGGAATGGGCTACAATGACACGAGCACTTTTTTCAGCGATCCACGCTTGGCTCCAACCGATCTGGGTATGAATAAAAATACTATTATTACGATTGATTTCTTAAATGCACAAAAGGCTTTGTAAACTTATTGGACGCTTCTAAGGTTGGGAATGGGCTACATTGACATAAGCGCTTTTTGCAGTGCTCTGCGCCTGGCTCCGCATGACCTGAGTAGGAATAAAACAGTTAATATCAGTATTCGTTTCTTCCACTTAAAATTATCTTCACTGATTTCAGTGATTACAGTTTCCATGCCAGTCTTAACGGTGGGACACTTCGATACATGGGCTTTGAAGAGAAAGGCATTTGCGTACGAGCAGGGTTCTTCCCAGAAAATATAGAGAGGTGGACAGACCAAGATTGTGGATTTAAGAATTTTGAATTCTCATCACAAAAATTGAACACCTTTGGTTAAATATTAAATATTGTGGCTTCGCAGCACTGTGAAAAAATAGGAAAGCGGCATTGACTCAAAGATTTGCACGCAGCTGGCAATCTGAGACTTCAAAGCCACTTGCTCAGACTCTTTTTCACGTATCCAGATGGAGGGAGGTGCTGCCCACTGCCACTGCAGCTGCTTTCACTGCTTTCACACAGTGGCCGTTCCTAGATCCTCAGGCCCACATTTCAGACGGGTAGGTCAGTGGGAGTGTTGAGCGGCCTATCAAAGGCAGGGTGCAGTGAAGCAGGGAGTGGACGGAATTTCCACCGCCACTCACCATGGAGAGAACCCTGTGTACGAGATTGATTACTGTGTGGGCGCGGAAATGTCGCGGCAGTTTACACTTTCTTTCTGTAACCGTGAGCTTTGTGCCGTCGGTTTTCAGGAGTTACAGCAGGGACATAGCTAGAGGGGGGTTTTGGGGTCGAACCCCCTCCGAAGAAAAATGCTGGCTACGGCCCTGAGTGACAGCATGGGAGCCTGAGAGCTGAAGTGGAACTCCTGCGTTTGTAGTGGCCAAAGTTATTCAAATACCCAACAGCCAAAGCTACAAACCATCCCCCCTCCCCTTACCATTTTACCACCTGTGTGGAATAACAGCTGGCACCAATAGTTAAAACATGTGGCAGTGTTGACGTCAGTCCGTGTTTTTTGATGCATGCTTGAAGGAGCCATGGAGATGAAACACAAGTTTGGTTCACTAATAAGACGGCTTCGTTAGAATCATGCTGACACTGGTTTTAACGTAAACTTCGCTCAAATAAAGCTATATAATTAGGAAAAAAGGGAATGGTCATGCGACCCACTTGCTCATTTCCCGCAACAGAACCTATGATGTCATGTCAATGTCAAAGACGCTGCTATCAAAAGACCAAACTGTGTGCTGGTCAAATTTCAAGCTCAACTAGGCAGAGTTTAAGTCCAGGTGGCAACCAACGAAACCAACACGAGAAAGCTTTGCGAGAAACCGCCATCGTCGTTAGACGGAGCGTTTCATGATTTTTCAAGCGTAGGTGGCAGCTTGTAAAACTCGACCGCAGCATTCAGTTGTGAAAGCTAATGGGAGGTTTTTGGCACCCTCCTGTCTCTGGTCCTTCACCCACACAGGAATTGCTTTTTGAAAAGCCGTTAACCGACTATCCAGCAACCCCTGCAAGTCTCGTAAAGCAGTGCTTTTCTACGACAACCAATAACGTTTTACTATCATGTATTTATTCTGTAAACGGTTCCCGATGACTGTAGTGAACGTATTTCTCTGAAATTAATAAGTTTCTGCCAGGGTTAATGAAGTTACTGGGTGTCGTCCATCACAATTTCTGTTTTGGGGTAAATCTTAGAAGGCCCCCTCCAAGTTTGTCTTTCGTTTGTGCGTGATGCTGTTTCGTCATCAACGGCCAAAGGCCAGATGCCGCAGCATTCCTGGATCGGCTGCACACACAGGCTTTGTAGGAGCAATTAGCTGCAGTTTATTCCTCGATACGCCAAACTGCATGCAGGCATGGAAAATCTGCACGAAGGAACAGACTTGCACTTCCAGCTTGACTTTCAGCTTGGCGCATTGAGCGTCGTCTGCTATTTGTGATTACTGAGTATAGGCATAAATCACACTCATGGCATGCCTCGTAAAGGTCGCCTCTGCTTTCAAGATTTACCCATCTGAAAAGGTCCTTGTGGTTATCTACGCTTTGCAAGCCGCACCGCAGCAGAATGACAGAAAGCCATGCACAACTGTGCTGCACTGACGGCCACCGGCATTCCACTGACAAGTGGTTCGCCACGGGTGGCGCTGTTTGCTGAACCCTTTGAGGGTCGAATTTTTTTGCCAAATGTGACCCCCCAGGGTCGCTTTTTTTATTACTGATTTAAATTCTTCGGATGAATCTTTTTCCAGAAAAAATCATTGTAATTTTTTTAAAGTGACCATAAAGTGGCAAAAAAATCGCTTGTGTTGTTACACATATGTGGTTTATTCATGACTAACACAAGAAAAATTCTAAATAAAAACGAGAGTAACAAGCCGGCATCTTTTGAGTGAATCAAAATCAGATAGACATCAGTTTCGCAAGCGCAAAAAGAGGGGAGCGCTCGGAGGACAATATCGAAACCAGCCGCTGCTCTCGCGCCCGCGCGCGCAACCGGATGCGGGAGCGATAGATGGCGCACCGCCTATAAAATACAAAAAAAGGAGAAAAGAGCTTCATCAGTTTCGCAGGCGACCTTGGTTTATGTTTGTTTGTTTTGGTCGACACACTCGAAACCCGAAATGAAAGTAAACAAATCAGGAGGTGTAAATCATCGCACCATGCCTAAACACATTGCCATTCAAAGTGAATGACATTAGCTGTTAATGACATTTGGCTAGGCCGTGCGCATCTACGCAGCAAAACGGTTATCATTTGGTAATGTAGCAGTGACAGCTAGAAAAGTCTCGGAATTGTAACTTAATAACGAAAACGCTTCTATAGTCTTTTTCTGCCATTTAATGCTTTGAATACAACCCAAATCAATGTTTCATAGAAAAAAAAACGTGCTTTCGGTGGCATAAAGTAGACGTCACAATAGAGACAAATCAGCAATGGGTCTGCATTGGGCAACAGCCACATAGCAAAGCTTTAAGTAGGTGTTGTTTGCCTTCCTTTTTTTTTTGGTAAAACAACATTTAGGAAGGACGATTGATTTGCTGATAGTATGACCTGATGTGCTCTTTGGTTTGTTATACTTCCCTGTTAGTGACGGGCCGCTGCTGTCGAGGCTATGCATTCATTTCAGAAGCTAATGCAAATGTGTTTCCTGAACTAATTTGATTGTCAAATGCAACCTGTATTGAACAGGGGTGGAACAGCTGCACCATTTGCGCCATTCAGCGCCAAACGTGTTTAGCTGCGCCATCCTGCGCCGAACCGCCCCTGTTGCACCAAACTCGCCTGAATTAGGGGGTCGCTGGTCTTAAAATGCTTGAAAATCGCAAAAGAAAAAAGGCATTTTGAGAAAAACACATTTTTGAAGTCTTCATACCATCAAGCACCTACTCTTAAAGTTTCACCGCTGAATTTGGTCGGGAAAGATCTTAAAATCGACTTTGTAAACGCAGCTGGAGCTGCAAAACGCCGAGAATCAGGCTAAAAAACTTGCACACTCGAAGCAGACTGCCGGCGGCGGCCATCTTCGGCTAGCCTTGTAGCTGCTTCCTTTGTGCGTATTTTGCACTATCTCAAAAGGGCGTCCCATGAGGAGAACGAGCGTTACAGCCGATATCGCGAAGATCGTTTTGAGCCGCTGATTGGCGGGAGCGCGCGCGCTTGTGGCAAGCCCTTCGTTTCGTGTCTCTGATGAACCAATGCAGTTGAGCCGCCATTTTTTTTTTGTTTTTGCAGGCGTGCGTCCACAGCCGCAGTATTTTCAGTTCAGGTGCGCTTTCTCTGCTGTTAGTGACTCTGATTCTGTCACAATGTCTTTTTGTTTTGTGCCACAACGCTTGGAGACCTTTACCTCAACGATTTGCGTGCTGCAAGCGCACGAAAAAACGACGAAACACACCGTAAACGGCGCTGCCGGGATCGCCTGTTACGTACGAATCTGTTCTTAGAGCGCCACGTGGAAACGTCCAGATTTAGTTAGCTGATGTGCTTAGGTATTATTTGCGAAAAAAAATTGGCAGCACAATATGTTTGTGCTTTTCTTTAGTTTGCATTGACGTTGAAGAAAGTGCAAAGTAGGAAGTATCGTTTGTGAAGTTCAGCAAAAAGTGTAGCTTTCCGGCGCTGTTTTCAAAGTTTTGATTACTTGCATAGAGCTCTTCCGATATTTTTGTGGTACAGTCGCATGCTTGTTTTTTTCCCCTTGAGGAACAGAGTGACACGGTGCTTTTTATATTGTGGCTATGCTGTAGCAAGAGATAGAAACCAGTCATGGGCACGTTACCAGAAAAAAGTAACAGTGTTACAGTTACAGTTACCTAACCCAAAAAAGTAACTCTGTTACAGTTAGTTACGAAGTTTCCAAAAGTAACTAGTTACAGTTACAGTAAAAATGTAACGTCGTTACTTTTCCATTACTGTATGAAACTATTAAATAACAATATTTAACTTATTACAGTTAAACCTCGTGTTATAACGAGACGGGCTATAACGGATATAACGAGCAAATCGTAATTCCCCTTGAAAGTCCCCATAGAAACCAATGTATTTAAAACCTCGTTTTAACGAGGTAAAATTTGCCCGTTACGGGATATAACGAACAAATTTCGTTGAGAAATCAAATTTTGAGCTAATTTTTAAACAGTGCGCAACGCGGATTTGAGACAGTGCGCGACGCGGCAACTGTATTAGCAGTTCAAAACTCCCGCCACGCGCGCGAAGCTGGATGGCGCGCCATGCGAACGCTGCGCCCGCGAAGCCATTCCCACCCTCCTCTCGCTGCGCACGGCATGCAGACAATGGAGCCCTTCGATTTACAGTCTTGGACTCACCGCGGGCTCCCCGAGAGGCAGTCCGACATTCGATTTTCACATGCATCCCTATGGCTTCAGGGAATCCTCGGACTACCCGCGGACTATCCGCGGTGAGTCCGAGAAGAGCCCCAACAGCCCCAATGCGTCGCCTTCCTCTCCCCCCCCCCCCTCCTCCCCTGTTCGCATCGCCGACGTCGCTGCGTAGTTGCTTGTGCGTGGGTTTTGGCAGTCTAAGTCTTCAGCCTTATCTTTTATCGTACTGCCCGCGTGATTCCAACAACGCGAGTGCGACAGGCGGGAAGCGAAAGCTAAAGGCTATCACGCTTGAACAGAAGACGGCTATGATAAAAGCCGTCGCATCGGGCGCGAAGGAAGGTAAGGTGCACTCCGTGGTAAGGTGGCAAGAGACTTTGACGTGTGGACGAGTACGCTGTCCACCATCGTGAGCAACCGAGAGTCCATCGTCAGCGCTGTTGCACGTGGCGTGAAAGGAAGCGCTAAGGACGGCGTCGGAGGCACTAGATGCGGGGGACGTGCTGCGCCGCTACTTCGGCGCGCACGAGGGCGGCGAAGATGGCGTGAACATAGCGGCCGCAGCTGAGCGAGCCATCGCTCGCATCCGGAAGGTGCATCAACGTCCAATTACTGACTTCTTCGAGCCAAGTCTGTTTGAAATACGAGTTTTGAACTGCAATAAAGTAGGTTTGTGACTTTTCCTTTTTACCTCCGGAACTCCGGAATGTGTTTATTTTGCTGACTACCGCCGTGCGGCAAGATGCTATTTCGCCCGCTTTTGTTTTAGGTAACTACAATGCAAATATTTGCAGTAAATGTCGGCTACGGCTATAATGAAATATTGGCTATAACGAGCAAATCGTGGCGCCCATTCAATTTCGTTATAACGAGGTTTAACTGTAAATAGAAACGTACGAAGGCATGGGGGCCCAGGCAGCGGTTTCACTTGCTCTGTGCCGACACAAAAATGGCTGCCAAATGTTTAGAAAAAGTAAGAACGCGGAGGCCGAACTTATACTATACCGAGCTTGAGGACAAAACAGACGAAACAATCAATGTAAACTAAATTTATTTTCACCTACAGTGTTGTCGCTTGACTGCCTTGCATAGTGAGGGAGAAGGAGAAAAAGGGGATTTGGGGTCCCTTTCAGAGGCCCTTTGGAGGAAAAAGGGAAACGGATGTGGGAGTACTTCGGTTGTCGAGGTGTTCTTGAAAGATACTAAAAAAAGCGCTGCGTTAGCATTTTATTTCGCACTTGTCGTCGGAGACGGAGACCAATTTGTATTGCCGAAGCGACGTTTGTCCATAGGCCCTCGGAGTCGTTCTCCCGCCCCAACCCCCAGCCACCCCCACCCCCGGAATGAGCCAAGGTTATTTCTAAAGGGAATAGAAACTGGACTGGACGCTGTACTGTTTTTTTTCCTGCGCCCCCTGTCCCCACAAAGGCGACCGGGAAACACTGTTCTGCCAATCCCAGCCTTTCACAGCAACCACGTCCCCGATCCCAGAGCCCACTCCCCTCGTTTGCTTTGAGGTGTAGGCCGAACGAAGCTCGCTTAAGTAGTCTTTGCGCCCAACATTCAGAAACAGATGCAGCTACAGTATTCGTTTCTGCCCCAGCTCTGGAAACGAAGTGGCGAGGATTTCCAAGAATATTTCCTCGTGCAGCGGCAGTGTGGTCAGGCGTCTGCCGGCCAAGATGCTGGGTGGTGTGTTGGGGTCGCCATATGTGTGAAGGGGCGTGGGATTCACTACTTCCTCGACCTCGTTCGGGCACTGTTGACAGCTCGACGAAGCCTCTAGACCAGGGGTTCCAAACACGTGGGGTCCCAAACACGGCCAGGGGTCTCAAGGGCACACAATGGTCGGAAGCAACTGCCACTTGTGAATCGAACACTCTGCAGTGCGTACAGGTCTAGACGAGCGCGGGGACGCCTAGATACTCCCCACGGAGTTTTATGACCCCACAAACGGTGCTGCACGTTGCTAATGAGAAGGTGACGCATTGACCGGAGTTTTCCAGGCTTCCGCGAAAGTGCAAAGGATTCAGTACGTCGTGCGATGTTTGTGGATGTTTTTTTTCCCTGTTCGCCTTTGTGTCAAACACGCTCCAGATGTGGCGAAAATGGTGCAGCCGCGCATCGTACTCTGAGTTCTGGTGTCAACATGCGTCCACGTGCGCTTAGGCTCGTGTCGCAGCCTAAAATTATGGTCTGGGTGAGAGCGACATCGCCCTGCTGAGGGAAATACTGCAGCTCATACTTAAAAATTTCGAGCCCTTAGCTGACGGCGTGGGACACCACCAACACGTGCACGCCTAAACATTTCTAGTCCAGCTGTTTTTCACCCATGTGAAGGCAGTGAGCTGGCTTACATGAAGTAGGCGAAGTCTCTGCAGAAGAAAGTCAGAAAAAGTGGAAAGTGCGAACAGTACATCGGCCGTTAACGAGTGTTGCTGTTGGATAATTTTTTATAGAAATGAAGTAACTGTAACGGTATTTTTTGTTGCAGTTACTCCATAAAAAGTAACAGTGTTACAGTTACAAGTTCCTCTAACTTAGAAGTAACTAGTTACAGTTACAAGTTACTGAAAAAAGTAACTAGTTACCGGTAATGCGTTACTAGTAACGAGTACCGCCCAAGACTGATTGAAACTGGAGATGTATTTTGCTCTATCTTATTTTGCGACATCATGCTCTACCTTAAGGAGTGTTTCATTATCTGGCTTTTGGCCTAGGATGATAAGACTGGTATCATTTCATTTGCAATAAATAGATCTAGCAGGTGAGGCTGTTTGTATCACTCTGGCAGTGATCGCCAAATTAAAGTCCACCTGCAGCTCTGCAGTTTCTTATTGTGTGAGATCACGCTCTCCCTTACGGGATGTTTCCTTATCTTACTCTTGAGCTAGGATAACAAGACTGGTGTAATTTCATTTGTATTAAATTGATCTAGCAGGTGATGCTATTTTTATTACTCTGTCTATGCACCTATTTGCAAAAATGAACAAAGTTTACACAATTTTATACGAATTGTTGAGATTTAATGTTCACCTCGTTCATGCATTGCAAAAGTCTTCAAAATGAGTAAACATAGCATAGCCTGGCAGAGCAAACCTTTTTCATTATATCCATACAAATCATTATTGAGTGTGATCTAGCGAAATTGCTCTAAACCCCCAGAAGGACTGCCTCAATAAATAAATTTTAACACATTGTATTTCATGAAACAAATCAGTGTAGAAGCTCATCAAGGATGCTAATTTTTATCTATCTGGCACTAAAAATTAAAAAAAAATGCCTCGAAACCCACCTCCGCGTGATACGACCGCCATGATGCCCAGCGCCCGAAAACCTGGCTGAAACGTCGTGTTTTCACTTTCATCAACGCGTTATTGGTTTCGGTTTTATCAAGACTATGAGCAGCTATCGAACCTGGCTTTGGCTTAGCCATAAGGCAGCAGGTGCTAAGCGCCATCTGTTTGAAATTTTGGGTGTTGCATTTCCATGGTTGTGCTTGCCGGTGTCGGCTGCTGTGCCACAATCAATGAGAAATAGCCAAAAGTAAAATGTTTTAGATGCGACGCTAAAAGCATCTCTTGTCGGCGGCCCTGTCCTTCCTGCGTGCGTCCGTTGTTGTCCGCGTGCGTCCGTTGTCCGCAGCCACTCTCCCCCTCTCCTCTCCGATAGCGAACACTTTCTTGCGAGGGGGATTGGATTCGATTAGATTGGCTTGACTTGGATTGGATTGGATTAAAGTAGATTGTGTTGGATTGTGTTGCGTCATAGCCGCAGCACTCTCTCTCTCCGCGGTCTCTTCTCCTTCAGGCACGCTGCGCATATAACCGGTGCGCCGCTCTCCGGCGGCCTTTCGGTCGACGGTTGCTCTCCGCTTGCGCCTGAATCCCCCACAGCGTCGCATCACACCAGGGTTCCCGCGAGGGGAGGTGGGCGTAATTTTTTGTGTCATCACAAATAGAGTAATATCCGCATGAAAGGTTATAGTTTATTCAAGGTTAACATCGACTTAGTCACCCATTTTTTGGCGATACTAGCTTTGCTGCCCGCAACTTTGCGTTGCTGCATGTGTTGAACAAACAGGGTGTTGGACGCTTTGCCCTCGCTTGTTAATTCGGTGCACTTTTGCTTTGAGGTGTCTACTCATTTTCGCCCGTAAACTTGAAACGGAAATGAATTTGAAACTTGAAATGAACTTCCTGCTAAACAGAGGGATGCTGGTTGCCTTTTGTCCCCCCCCCCCCAGTTTATCTGTATTCAGAAAAGAACAAATAAACTTCAAATAAACTCAATTCAATTAAACTTTGGGGTTAGCTTAGCTTAGTGGAGGATGGTCTAATATTAATAGGGCCTTCTGACGGGCTCTAGTTAAGTACGTTGTCTGCGGCGTAAGTTCGCAGACTCTTGCATCCCTCTGACGGATGAAGCAAAAGCTATATTCAGCTTTGCACGCACTGAAACCCCAGCTCGATAGAAAAAATGGCAAGCGCACACCTTGTTTTATGGAATGTCGCCGTGGGGTCGCATAAACACTGCTGTTTGCTGGACACAAAGCAAGGCGTGTTAACTGATCCCTTTCGACTCCCCACGTGAGATCTTGGCCTTCGAATGGTAATAATGCAACGCACTCGCTGGGGCTCAAGGTAGGTGACTGCATTTTGTAAACCTCCAGATATAGTACAAGAACTGCGTTCCTGGTTTAGAGTAGGTTCTAGTGCATAGTAGAACACGTGAGAGTAGTAGAGCACGGGTGAGACAGCTGCGCATATTGCGCCTTTTTGATACAATTCCATTTTCCTGCGCCAAGCTGCTCCAAAAGCATGAAAATTGCGAAAATTGCGCCAAACTGCTCCAGAAGAGCCTGAAAGGCATGGATTTTGATGCTCATGTCAGTTCCGGCGGGGACGAAAGCCTCCCGCATCCCAGTGACCGCTTTTATTGTCGGTCAACAGAAATGGCAAAAATAGAAAGACTGAAATGAAGCAAACGATAGCTTCTAAAACACGATTGGCTTTCTGTCCGGGTTTGCTGAAACGGCCTTCCCGATTAGGCATCGCTGTGGCTACAAACATGGCCGCTGCCTGATCTGCCTGCTACTGCCTACTTCACGCGCTCACTGCGCATCGTCGATATTTTCCCTGTTTTTTTTATGCTATCAGCTGGGTTCCAGTCTATTCATTCTATCAATTGTGGCTCTGAACAGTGACGTTAACGCGAGGATATGGTTTGAGATTGGTGCGAGATTACGAGAAGTTGCGCGGCTCGTAAAAAAGTTTTGAAATGTGGGGTCTATGACTTCGACGTGGTTTGTCCTTGAGTGCGAAACGCGGTGCGTGCGTCTATAATCGGGTTCGTGAATTGAACTTTTTGGCTCGTTGTGGTGTTATAAAATGCTGAGGTGTTGCTGTGCTTTGAAGCGCGATTGCGAGCCTCGGCCCTGGAGGGAACGGTCGGCACGAAAGTTGCGGGCTGCGCTGCGGCGCGCAACCTGACCAAGCAGCGCCCAATATCTGCAGGACTGCATGGTTGCCATAGCACGTGACTAATAACACTTGATGTATGCGAAGTGAAATTTAATGCCCAAATCTACGTGGCTAAACAGTAACGCTACTCAAATGATTACCGGGTGGACGTGCGCCCCACGGACTGCAACGGGTAGGCTGGTTGGGCTATGTGACCGTTATCTCGAAGTTGCTGAACTGTTGCCGTGACTACACTCGTTCATACAACGCAGCCTGGGATTACAAAAATAATAATTTTAGCATTAAAATGGCAAGAAAACACGCCACAATTGCAGAGCCCTTAAATTTGATAATGTTAACGGCAGTTTTGTTGTCAGTGTTGCGTACATTTGCAACACAAAATCACTAGTTAGGAGAAAAAGGTAGTGCAGTTAGAACTTTGTGATACTCTTAAAAAATTCTTTCGCGTAAGGCTGTTCCAGTGTTCTGGGTATTCAAAACTGATTGGAATGTGTACTTGACCCTTCAAATTGCTGAGATTATGATTTTTTAAGCTCACAAGACGATGTATTAAATGTCCCTACCTGCTCCAAATCAAGATTCTTCTGCTCCAAAATCGAAATTTTGCTGCTCCGAAAACTGCTCCCAAATCACTTTGGGCTGTCTCACCCCTGGTAGAGAGATGAGGTACTTGGCAGGGGACTTGCACAGTGGCCTGTATGGAGAGTAGAGAGGCACCATAATGCTGTGAAATGGTGTTACATCTCCTCCAAATGGCGATTCTGGCTCCTCCAAACCTGCTACAAAAATGCCTTTCTGGCTGCCCCAAGCCTGCTACAAAAGGCACTTTTGCTTGCTCCCAGGACTGCTCCCAAACCCATGGACCATGTTCCACCCCTGATTGAATGTCATTCATTATTGTTGTGTAACACTGAACAAGCGGTAATTACATCTAATGTCATTCACTGTCCATGTCATTAGATTTGCTGTGTGGGTATTACACACAAACTAATGCCATGTAGAGGCACCAAAGTATAGTTGCACAGATGTTTTGTTGATGCTGGATTTTGTTGGCAGACAATTCTTACAAATAAAAAATTAACCCTGTGTATTTCAATTAAAACAATGCTGCAATGCTCATTTCTGTGCTTGTGGCTTGCTTCATGTTTTTTTTACTTAACAGCTTTGACTTGTCTGGACATGCCTGCACTTTCAGTAGTTTGCAGAGGCCTTGCCTGTATATACATCACAATCAAGAGTTCTTTCTAGCTTTTTGCCAGTCACCTAAATTGAGTGACAGGCGGACAGACCAAAATTTTTATGTATGCGCCTCGAGCGCGGCCTGTAGGGGCGCCACTGAAATCCTCCTAGCGGTCCGTTCCGAAAGCAGCCGCGGGAGTCCGCGTCCCGCTCTTCACTGTCGCCGCTGCTTTTGCGGCACGTTCACGACCGAGATTTACCGTTTGCGGGTGTTTGAAATCCATGTTTATGTGGAGCAGTCACTCTGCTCGCAAATGGGCTGTGGTTACGAGAGTGTAAATGTTTCTGACGCGATCTTAGTGTGGTATAAGCGCCAGGTGTGTGTCACAGGCCAGCGTCGCGGAACCGGCGTATGATGGAGCCGATTGTAGCTACACTGCCCTGAATTTACTAGCAGTGTCCGTAACCACCGATTCCTCAGGTGTTCATGCTATGGGTATACACTACGATGAAAATCAGTTTAGTGCGCTTACATATTTAGCGGAGCACTCGTACCTGACAGCATGCCAGTTACGTTGGCCAATATTATACCTTTGATATTGATCACCACCATTGACAAGCCAGTCTGTGTTAATTCCGGGAATATTCTACAAAAGTACAATGGACAATGCATAATTATACTCGGGGATCAGCACATGACAGAGTCATCTTGTCGTGAGGTGAGCGTCCGCAAACATTCATCTGCTACATATATCCTCTGCGAGCAGTGCGGAGACGGGCTTAGAATATAATCCGCATCCGTGAATAAATGCTTCTTCGAAATATCGTCATATGGCACAGGGAGCCTGTAGAATAAAGCAGAAACGGAAATCAGATTGCCTTATCACATGCCACATTCTTCCAATGACCCCTTTCATCGCTTGTTGAACAATCTACCCTGTATACTTCCAAAAATGCGTCCGCCGTACGGTTAGCTGTTCGTTGAAGTCGAAAAACAAAAGGACAGTGAACGCGAGAGTTGTGTGTGATTACTAAAACATTCATTGCTTGATTCCGCTCCGCATTTGTACACAGCGTCCCCCTCCCTTCCCCCCACCTATGCTTCACGAAATAGCAGTGCATTTCGCGTATAGTTGGTCTGGTGAACCCTACCTGGCTTAAGTTTTGACGTACGTCTTGAGCATGTCAGAAGCTGCACTGTTTTTTTTTTCATTTCCGTTAGAGCTATTATGTTTCTTCCGCACTTGCACAGCATTTATTTTTCCGTGGTTTCATTAACTTGCCTTGGTTCTTGCTATAAGGCGTGTTTGGGCAAATATTTAACGACACACAGGCTTGGAATATACTTAACATTTTCGCACGGTTTATATTCTTATAAAAGTTATGTTATTGTCCGGGATTGGGTAATCATATCCTCGAAATATTTTTCTGCTACGTATGTATCCGAAACGAAGCTGCATTCGTTGTCCACGCTGCAAAATGAAGTTAACCTCTCACTGCGCCAGTACCAGGTGTAAACGAGGCGACAGTAAAATTCATTTGTGCTTGACGTATTTGGAGGTGACAGTGGTGATATGCTGCTACTGTCGCCGACGCCCGGAAGAGCGGCGACGAAGTGCGCAGAACCGCGTCCATGGGTAGCTCTTGCAGGCGATCGCGTACTCTACGAAGACGCAACTGCTTTTAAGCGAACTAAACGTACTCTTTGCTTATAGACGTCACCATAACAAGTTTTTTGGGGCGCAGAAAGGCGAAAAGAAGCAAAACAAAACAAAAACACTGCACGAGCCCCTATCAGCCACGCAGCGCAAATCCCGTCAACGCTGTGGAAAAGCGGCGGCAGGCAGCGCAGCGATCGCGAAGCTCGAGGCGTATAGGTAGCCCAAGAAAGATTATTGTCATTAAAAGCTGAATCGTACAGTCTTGTTCCATCTGCCTAATGTCCTTGCTGGTTGTATCGCTCAGTGAATGGTTTAATAATTATGTGCGTTTGACCATTCCAAGAGGTTCATGAGCAGTCGAAACCAAAAGCTATCTCTTTCTCTGCAGGTCAGAAGACAAAAAGTCCAGGTCACATGCGAAGCAAGTCGTCGAATGGCCAAGCAAAGCAAAAAGCAGCAGCTAGCATTCCCCTGGCTGATTTGGAGCACGCAAAAGGTGGTTTTACTGGCGCTGCTATCAACTATCGCTTGCCGTGCACAGCATCTGAGAACACGACATGCCAGATTGTGGAGCAGCTACCAATATGGAACGAGTTTCTCTGCAAGGCACATTTGGAATTGTGGGAGATGCCTGGAACATGCAGCCACCTATGTCTGTCCGAGTGTTCTAAGACTGCGAGATTCTACGCCTGGGGAACGGAGCACGAAGACGCAGTTATGCTTGTCTGTTGGCTGCTCAAGACACATCACTGTGTGGTAGCTGTTCACATTCCTGAAACCTTGTTGGATGGAGTGAACTCACCTCTGTTGTCCAGTGCACTTCAGGACAACTCGTCTGTCAAATCTCTGACCTTTGGGGTGCCTCACTTCCAATTTCCCAAGAACGTTTGCAAGGTCATTCCTACTTTGGCACAATTAGAAACGCTTGAGTTTGTTGGGGCAGTCTTTGGGCCTCAGGCGCCACTCAAAGCCGCACTTGCACTGCTACTTGAAACGACGGAATCACTGACTTGCCTCCGAATTCCACTGCTACCCTGGAGAGATGGCAGGGATGCGCGGAAATTCCTTGCTGCACTTGAAGCCAAGTCCACCTTGGAGGAGCTTTCAGTGCACACTTCCCTTATTGAGAAGGTGTCCCGTGCTTTGAAAGAGAAGTTCAAAGACTTTGTGAAGAATAACACAACCTTGACAACATTCACAGCTCACAGTTCCCACAAACCAGATAAGAACACCATGTATTGGTTTCTTTCTTGTATAGGGGGGAATAAGACGTTGTCAAAGGTCAATTTCATTAGATTCCAAATGGAGCCTCTTGGGGTCCACATCTTGCCTGTTGTCCTGAAAGAAAACAGATCTCTCCGCAGCTTTAACTTGATTGAAGCCCAAATTGACTACGGCATGCACCAGTACCGTAACCAGTATAATTCCTGGTTTGATGTTTTCACCCAGACTGAAACCCTAGAAGAGCTCACACTGCCCATGTTTATCTGGGAGAAGGAGCAGTGGATGCTGTTCTTCAAGGCACTGGCAAAGAACAGGAACCTAAAGGATGTCACCATCGAAGTGGATGTCCTTAGCTACGTGGATGTCTTTGACGTCTATACTGCTCTGAAAGAGAGTGGTGCTGCCAGCAAGGTTCTTTTCAAATACCCTCCTGGTCTGTATGAGCCGCTGTACTCTCCAATTACGTTCCCAAGCAAAGGACTTTCCGAGCTGTGCATAGGACCAAACCAGGAGTCAAGGCAAGAACGCCTGTCAAGGATTGTGTTCCAGCTGCCCTCGTACGCTAATATAACGTCGATAGACTTGGACATCCACCAGTCCCGATGGAACGATACACTGTTCTCGGCCTTCAGCCAGTATGTTGAATCAACAACAACACTCAGAAAGTTGCGTGTGACTGCGGTGGACCAGTATGCTGCGCGTGAACCAGATGCCATGACCAAGAAGTTTTGGATGGTCCTTGTCAGCTCGCTGGGCCAAAACGTAAGTGTGAGAGAACTTTCTGCGGAGATGTGTGTCGATGAGGAAGTCGCGAAAGGCCTGGCGGACGTGATCAAGGCCAGCCGGAACATCCGCAGAGTCCACTTAAGCTCCCGTGAGCATTGTGTAGTCGTTGCTTTCTTTCAACGCTTGTCTCTTGCCATCAGAGACAACTACAGACTCACCCGTGTGACAGTGGAAGACGTTCGGATGATCTTAGAAGAAGCCTGGTTTACCATCAGGTCTGTGGCTGCACGCAACTCCAGCCTGGTGACACGTGCTGCCCAGTACGTGTCCGGTGCGGCATGCGACAGGTTTGTGTCTTCACTCTGTATAACTTGTACTGATAGCAAAAGGGCGTTAAGGTTTAAGTGTAAACAGTCAGGTTGCCGAACTCTGCCATGTTATCTTTGTTTGGTAGGAGAATTGGACTTTCCATTTGTGTGTGTACATGTTGCAGAGGTGACAGTCCGAATATTAGGAATCCAGTAATTTCTCGTTAACTCGAAGTCGTAAAAACCGCTGAAACTTTTGAGATCAGCGGAGTTTCAAGTTATGCGAAATGCGGAAAATTTCTGCAGGGTCACTGAAACAAGAGCTAATGGCGGTAACAAAAGATGTACTGCACAAGGGAGCTTTCATAAAGCCAAAAATGTTCGCAGGAAACACAAATTTTAATTATTGCAAACGAAACCATTGCATGATGCTCGTCTGTTTTGCATTTGCATCTGGTCACAAAAAAGCGTTCTTGAGCTGCTCAATGTATCACATCCATTCTTGGTCACCACTGCTATATTCTTTGTTGCGAAGCAGGCGCAGCATCTACATTGTTTCTGTCGTAGGAACTTCCCAAAACTCTTTGTCCTCAAAATCAGCTGCATCGTCCATAGCTCTCTCAAAGATGTATACCATACGTGTCGGACAGAATTCTCGTTACGGGAACATCAGCCTCGTACAGCATAAATTTGCCCTTCAAGCCCATGTTCGCTGTTTAGTGGGAGCTACGCGTAAGAACGGAGTCCTTATCAGCTGTTTGTAGCAGACATTGCCTTGTGTCCTCTGCCAACATTTCGAGATACCTGTGGTCCCCGAAAAAATGTTTCGAGATAAAAGAGAGGGGGGGGGGGGGGGGCAAATACATGGTGCCTACGGGGGATAAATGCTTGGCGAAAAAAAGTTTCGACTTAACCGATATTTCAAGATATCTGAGTTCGAGTTATCGAGGAATTACTGTACTGTCGCGACTTCATGTGCGAGTAGGGCAGAGGAGAGGGCTCAGCTGTTGCCAAGGCACAAGCAAGGTTACCCTATCAAAAATTGCAGTAGAGGAAAACTTGATGTTTATAAAAGTGCATCCAGGTAATTGGAGAGAAGAGCTGTGCAGATTTCTCGAGTAGGTTCTTATAAAGTGTGATGCATTACTCAATCAAAATAAAGGGTTTCTAGTTTTCATAGTGACACCTCTGAAGTAAAATGTGGTTACAAAAGACACTCAAAAAATCCGAGAAACATGTCTCTTGCAAGCAACGCTGCTCGTACCAAAAATTAAAAAAAACCCTGATTGGTTAGACTAGGCCACTTTGTCATACATTAGCATCAAAGCGTGCTTAAAGGCTAACTGCACTCAAATTTCACCTCAGGTACATGTATTTTGATAGAACAGTGCATACCCTAAGCGTACTGGGGCAAGATTGGTAGCCCCGTGAAGTGTGCTGTTAATTAGCCATAAGCACCTAAAATACCTTTGTTGCAGACGAAGCTGCACTTGCTGGCTGATCGCACAAACATACAGGAAGCAAAGTGACACCGTGGCCAGAATTTAGTCATTTGATCGACTGTAGGTTGTATAAGTCTCTCTTTGAGCTTCTGGAGGTTAAGTAAATGCACTTTACAAGCCTTCCTGTTGCTCACAACGCTGTTAAAGTGCTCCGAGGTGTTCATCAGCCTCAAATGCCAATACTTTCTGGTCTACAACATCTTTCTCTGGTTCATCCCCTTAAACACCATTCACTTGCGTGATCACATGATCTGTGATCATGTGAACTCCTTGGGGCACATAAGGTTCTCATCTGCAGATATAAAAAATCCTCAAAAGGTTCTGGAACCTCTGCGGTCTCCTGTATGCAGCCCCAAGCTTCATCTTCAAGGCAGTTTTATATAAGGTCTTCCATATAAGGCCCCTTGTGTATCATCGCTTCAAAATAGTAAATAATTCTAGGGAGCCAAAGAGGTTGCGTTTAGCAGCAGTGTTTCTTGTAAACATGTCTCTTGTATGTGGCATTGCTGGCATGGAAAACAGGAAAGGCAAATGTCTCTTATAACCAAGTGTATTTTGCAAGAGTGTCACTGGTAATGAGGTTTTACTGTAGTGCGGAACACCCACTATAGTGTTACCTGGTGTGCATGTGAACGGGAAGATAACATTTTTGGAAGTGCGATGTGTCTATGAGCAGAACTTAGTTTCAAAAGGGCATTTGAATTTGAAGATGCTCGATATGCTTAAAGGTGCTGTGGTATCATGAAGTCATTCATTCGTCGAGTGCTTTGCTTTGAGTGCCCTGGAGGAATAAGATGCGAGATAGTCTTCAATTCATTGAACAGTGACTGGCAGCTTTGACCAGCACATTTGGTGCCCCATGGAGAACTTTTCCTTGATGTTTCACGTCCAAGGCTGGTGCCATCGTTGCGTGATGTGCAGTTTTGCTTCAATAGCTTTTACTTGTTGAGTGTACGGGAAATGACCATGGTGGAAGAAGTTGTTGCGGGGGAAAATTTGACATCCACGTGTAATGCAGCCCCACGGCTACAAAGAAATGCTGTACAGCTTTTCAGAAAATTCGCAGTGTAATCCTGGGCCAGGATGAATTTTTATTCAGGTGCGAAGGTTCTGAAAAGCTGTAGCTTTCGGCTGTATTTCAGGCAAAAGTCAAATTCGTCACTGTAGTGGCCTTTATATCAAGCCACTTTAGCTATAGAAAAATGTTATGAACTGCTATTTGCTTTGCAAATTTAGCAAATGAAGTTTTGTCTTTTTAAAAAGGGGCACTAGATACCATACCTGCCAGGTTTCCTGAATTGTTCGGGAGACTCCCGAATTTTGATGGTTTTGTACGATTGTACGGCCGAAACGAAAATCTCCCAAATACACACCCGTGTCAGGCCAAACCTTTCTCCCAGTTTGGACACATTGCGCCGGAGCTACCCGACAGTCTAATACAATCCTACAGCGATTGACATCGTGATAAGTGAGGAGGTTAAAAAGCGTAGTTGGCCATGCGTGCAAATTAAGCTGCTTAGTAACACAAACGCGAAATGTGAGAGGCAGTTCAGTATGATAAAGAAAAATTGCACTCAGTTCCGAGCACCCATCCTACCGGCGAGCGGCCGTAACACGTTCCACTCTGCGCATTGAACGTTTTTTCATCATCATCATGTCTAACTAACCTTCAGCCACGTTCTTTTGGCGAGGAGTCACAGTACGAACATTGTTACGCTCTACAGTATTACCAGGACTTCCTGAAAAAGGTGGCGTCAGCCCCGCCAAAGATTTAGCATCTGACCAGTGGTGCATACATCATTACTTGTTTGGACGAAGCAGTGTAAATAATTGCACTCTGCTGCTACTAATTTTTCGATCCCTTAGCCTCCCCCCTTCCCCTGTCAGAGCTCCCTAATGCCATCTCGGAGAACCTGGCAGGTATGAATATCAAGCATTAAACAATCCCAAGTACAGTTAGTACCTAGGAAGTGGTAAGCCTCAAAACCGTTACCATTGACTTCAATGCACAGAATGCTGTAGCAAGCAATTGTTATGAGGGAAAGGTCAATCGATAGCTAATGAATCAACTTGGCGGGGAACCTTTTCTCACATTTCGTATGAGTGTCGCAGCCATTCTGCTTATGACGTGTCACTCATAGCGTGTGTTGAATTGCTTTTACTGGTATTTAGTGTGAATAGGTCTTCTAGTGAGTGTAGGCAAAGTTAGTGCTGCCTGTGGTATTTGAAAAGTGTGAAACTGGCAATTCTACATATATGGGTTTTTTTATGGAGTGAAGTGCTTTGCTTGCAAAGTCAGTGCTTGATGTTTGTTTTCATTATTCCAATCTTCTGGCAGGTACCGTGCACAAGCACTGGAACGGGTATCCCTGTCTCCCTCGCTAATGGAAGAGGTTGTAGAAGTAACATCCATCGGCAACTTGGAGACCGTCTCCAGGGTTCGAGAAGGGCTGAAGTGCTTTGAAGAGTTGCATGATTTTATGCGACTCTGCGGAGTCGTGGAGGAAAAGGTCACGTGCCACCCACACAAAGATGGGCGCACTCAGTTGGACCAACTCAATGTGGACTGTTGGAGGCACATCAGGCACTACCTCCTGGTTGAGGACATCAAGATGTCCACTCAGTCTGCCGACGCTGCGGATTCTGCAGTAGTCTCCAGTGCAGCCAATGACTGGTTAGATAAACTTTTTGATGAGAAGTTTATTTGCCTTCAAGAAATATGTAAGAGGGGAGGGACAGAACAGCCTGTGGGGTAAGCCGTTGCCACCTTCTCCACCCCATCGAGGACTTTGTCTTGAACCGTGGGTGTGCTGTGCCTGGCAGACCCTCGCTGCCCTACGTTGGTTACTTGAAGAGACATTGGCAATTGCTTCGGGGTTTTCAACCTCATCTGTTGCAGATTTGAGGCAGTGTTGGACCATAGTAAGGGCAGGGCGTCTTTGAGTCAGAGCATTTGCCAGCTATAGGCAGAATTAACACCTTGTGTGGCAACATGTCAGTCTGTTCAGTGGCCAAAGTTCTTGCAGGTACAATATTTTTGGTCAGTTTTGATGAAACCTGTTTTCTGTAAGACGATTGGTATTGCTTTGTGAGTATAATCTAAATGAAGCTGCAGAAGAGTCTGTGGCTACCTGTATACTTCCATTTTACATAGAACCTGAAGCCTCATATATTTTGTGTACATTTCACCTGCATCTGTGCATATGGCATACTGGACATGCAATTTCAGGTTAATGAGTGCCTTTTTACCAAAATGTCTGCTGTTTAGGGCTTGGTATTACTGACATATGTTAACTTGTTGCACACATACGAGTGGTGAAAAAATTGTTTTTTGATGCATTTTTATGTGTGCAGTTTGTTTTATAATGTTTAGTGCATTTGGTTAAAGTCTGTATTTTGTTTTTCTTTAAAAACTTATTTCGTTTGCCTTGCTAGCTTCGAGAAAATTGCTTTTTTTTGCCCTTTAAAAGGTCTGATAGGTAATACTTTGGTGTTGCACGCTAAAAATGAAGCAAAATTGCATTTCTGTGCACTGTATTGTCATTGTGTTTTAGTCAAGCTATGTATGCATTTACACGCGTGCCGCTGAAAAAAAAAATTGGGTTATAGTAACGCGAGCCCTGCCGGATCCTTTGAGTTGTAATATCTGTGCCTGATGAACGTGTACAGCTCATTGTTTTACTGTTTCGCAGTGTTTTGGTAGTTTTTGTTGTGCAAGAATGTGTTCTCGTGGTCCAGAGTTTGTGTACTGCTGCTGTGAGTGCTTGGATTTGCTTGTTAGAATGGTTGATACAGCATGGTGAAAAGAATGTTCTTAAAATAAATTAGATATTACCACTTGCTGGGAATGTGGCCTGTTTTCGCTTTGGCGTGAAGATTGGTTGTGTGGGACGTCATCTTTCTGATTTAGTGATATTCGAGCCTAGCTACTATTTAGGACCAATCATTGCTTTGTGCCTTTTATTTGACGTAGTAAGTGGAATACGAAAAGGCGTAATGGTGCGCGTGCAGATGTTTTGGGTGCTGTGCTGGTTTAAATCGGAGAAGCTGTCGCAGCTGTAAGTGATCCAAAAGGGAGTCATCTGGTTGGATTAAGCAGTCATGGCTTTCTGACAAAAAGACCAATTACCAGGTGGTGTTGGCTGGCTTGAAATATGGGAAACACAAAGTAGAATGTTTCTAGGAGAGGCTTAGAAACTTGGATAACCACTGTGGTGAGAGAGGGCACAGGAGGTACTTGCATCTTAATAGCCTTGTGGAGAAGGATAGAAGTGACAACAAAACATGAAACTGGAGGGGGAAACGGATTGTTGAAGGCCACCAAAGAAAGTGAAAGGAACAAATCGCTAGGCTGGCAGAGGGGATGAAAAAAACTCAGTATTCAAGGGGGCAAACAAGAAAACTTCAGTGATGGTGTTTTGGCAGTAATGTTTTTATGGTGGAATCGAATTCACCCATCTCAAATTTTTTCATCTTCCACAATTGGCCCCACGGTATGCATCATCCGTCACTATGGAAACCTAAATAGCCTGCTCCAAAGACTAAGCAGTTGAGCACACAAGCTGTGCGCGTGCAATTTCGGAATCTGGAGTGGCAAGGCTGAATGCCAGTGAAAGCACTCAAGTTCTGGTCTAGCCCAGCAGGTAATGTAAAAATGTTTGATGACAGCAGCCACCATGTGTCTTTGTTTTGTGCCACAAGTAATTACCGGGTGGTGTTGGCTTGACCTTGCTTGAAGTCTGGAAAACTCGGAAAAATATGTTTTTAGGGACATTTGGGTAACGAATATGTGGAGAAAAATCTACCTGCATCTTCGAATCCTACGCATAGCTTCTGTATTTGCCCGTTACTGCTATTTTTCGCCCACCACCAATGATTTCATGGAGCACATCAACCCTTTGTCCCTGGATGCTCTTCTCCCTCACCTCCCTGCACCATTCAGTTTCTCGAGCAGCCTAGCAATAAAGTACCTTGACCTTGATTTTTGGGAACTTACAATGAGTGGTTGGCTCGCAACAAAAATCGAGGCAACTCGTCTAAGAAGGCTTGTGACAAGGTAGCGACCCTATTCTTTCAAGAGGAAGAGACAACTCTGCCTCATCCCACTGTACTCATTGAATGCTCTTTGTGGCCCATGCTGGCTGCTTGATATCAAGGGCATGCATTAGTAAGCATAACCGTGTGGGAATATTGCACACATTGCATACAGCATATACTTCTATATGTACACAGTTTTTAACTGCGGATTTCCCATATGCATCTTGGTGTGCCCTCATAGTAAGTTTGCTTACCAATTTTTTAGTAAAGTGCCATGTTTTCGTCCATATGTCGTAGCCGGTAGAACACATTGATTGAATTCTTTTCTTTTTAGGGATGGAGGTAGTCTACTTCTCATTATTTTGTGAGTCCTTGCCCAGTGTGCCCCAGCCCATTACTATTCTGCATCGGCTTTCTTTTTCCTGATTGGGGTCCGCACTGACCTTCTGTCCAAGGTAGTTATATTGATCCTACTCTTCTACTTTTACCATTCCGTTACCTGTGCTGAAGACAGCACTTTCAGCATGCTCCTTGATGAATCGGGTGATCTGGCGGGTGCTCGTTAAAGGACTGGTTTCGAAACAGGTCTGGAGAAAAAGTGTCACTCTTTCGTAGGTTCCCCTGTCTTGGATGGTTGGAGCTCAGCTTGTATGGAACCTTTTTGGGTTCCGCCAAATTCTAATTGGCACCGTCTGATGCCCATCCTGAGTAATCAGGCCTCTAGAAGCAGTTGGACATCAAAGGATCATAACAAAAATCTCGCTTTCCCTATTCCCATCCAAACTCTCATAAGACATTCCTATTCACCAATTCTCATACCCTTTCATCCAAACCCCGCCTGCTACTTTCCCAGGGGAGATCGGGAGTCTCCCCGGGCCCGTTCTTCTGGCTGTTGTGTTGCTAAGTAGCTCTTTCCCTTTCATTTATCATTTATCAAAAACATCTTTTGCCCCTTGGCCAATTCTTTTATTTTATTTTTGGGTTAAGCCTGCGATACTTAGTGGTGCGGGCAGAGGCAGTTAATTTACGTTATTTTACTTTGTCTGAACCTAATTTTGTCAGTCAAGCTTCCAGAATACCCCCTCCAGACATGCTGTGAACAATTTTATTCAGGTGGTATACCCCTGTCGCACTCCTTTTTGAATGAGTGCTTTTCGCTTTGCTTGTGAAGGATGTACCTGTGCATACATTCCTCATGGTTCTTCAACGCTTCCAACACTGCGACGCTGTCTAGTGAATCAAACGGTTTTTCAGTCTATAAATGTGGTTAGAGAGGTTTATTTATATTCTGCAGGTTTTTCTATTGATTGATGACATGGATTTAATCCATTGTAGAGATCCTTTTCTAAACCCAGTCTCTGCCCTGGGTTCAAATATAGGTGGCTGCTTAACTATTACCTCGGTAAACATCTCGTAACCAACCGGTAAAGAACTCGGAAACAACCGACAGTTGGCTGATGAGTCTAATTCCTGAGATCTTTGTTATAGTGGGCTGATGAGTGTAATTCCTTAGATCTTGGTTATCTCCCTTTTTGTGTATCGGGTATATGTTGGTGTTTTTCCGGGCCACAGGTACTTTTAAAGTCATTAGGCATTCTGACAATTATTTAGCAAGCCTTTCCTGCACAATATATGCACCTTTTTTTAAAAAGGTATGCTGTTATGCATTCCTCACCTGCAACTTTTCCTCTGCCCCCAAATAAATGTTTCTTCTTCCTCTTTTCATTACTTTGAGCGCCTTTTCTACTTCCTTTTTAGTTACTGGCGGGACATTGCAGGTCGTAGGTTCAGCAGTTTCCCCAGTTCCAACGTCGCTGGCGTATAGCCTTGTGTAGAATCATTCTGCTACTTCTATAGGGACCGGGCAGCTGGACGGGTGGCGCCACCACGCGGCGCTCCCCTCGTTAGTGGAATGAGCCGGTGCATTGGATTATGCTGCCTTTCGTTGTTTTTGCTGTGTGATTTGTTTCTTTGAATGAGCAGATATATGGTGAAACGAAGTCTAGAGATGTGTGTTGCGTTCTTAGATGCACTAATGGCTGTGTAAACTTGCAGGGCGCTTCTAGGGTTGGGTATCGGCTACATTAACATGAGTGCTTTTTGCAGTGCTCTACGCTTGGCTCCACCCTATCGGAGTGCGAATATGACTACAGTTGATCCCGGATATATCGAACTACCCGCCGCGGTGGCTCAGAGGCTAAGGCGTTGCGCTGCTGAGCACGAGGTCGCGGCTTCGATTCCTGGCCGCGGCGGCCACTTTTCTGATGGAGGCGAAAAGCAAAAAAGCCCGTGTGTACTAGATTTCGGCGCACGTTAAAGATCCGCAGGTGGTCAAAATTAATCCAGAGCCCTCCACTACGGCGCGCCTCATCGCCTTGCATTGCGTCGGCGCGTTGAACCCTACAATCAATCAATCAATATATCTAACTCTAATCAGATCGCATAATAGTTTGATATATTGATAATTCGATATGTAAAATATTTTCTTTTGCGTAGGGGGATGTTTTGACTTCGATAAATGCAATAATTCGGTATATCTGGGTTCGATATAGGCAGGATCGACTGTAATAGTACTATTATTCATTTCTTCTTGAATGCACTAATGGGTGCGTAAACTTGTTGGACGCTTCGAAGGTTTGGTATTGGCGGGGAGCGCGACCACGGGCGGCGCTGCGAAGTGAGCCTCCGTGACGTCAGCTTAGGGATTCTCGCATTTGTCGTCTGCTTCACTCGGGCCCGCTCTCTCTGCTGTTTCTTTGCGCGCGGTTGACTTCGTGCTTGTCCGCACCAGATCTCGCGTATGCGCACTTTTTTTGTAACAAAAGACTTAAAACCACATAAACTAGCTCAACGCATGATTTTAAGAATAGTTTTTGATACCGCTCCTGAAGAAACACTGCTGGCATTGCCCCATTACTGCGAAGCAGGTCCTGTGCGGAGCGCGAAGAGTCGGAGCTAGGCGTCAGCTTCTGTATTCAGCAATCTTTCGAGCAAAAGGAACAGCCAGAGTCTAACAACGACACCGACAACAGCGAAAATGCAAGGCCAAAACAAACTCGAGACCTTGGGGGCTGCCGGCTTTGGCAGAAGGTATTACGATACCAGCTGATCGTATGTAAGGTAAAACAGATTTGGCAACCTGACCTAACACTCGAAACTCTTGTATCACGTCACTACGTTGTCACTTCATGAAAGTGTGCCGCCATGCAGTATGGGGCACAAATAATGTAGGTTGAATGCCAAATAACCTACTGTGTATAGGCGTGTGCTAGTTTTATACTAGGCTTTCAACCAGTATGGAGGGTTATTGAGCAAAACGAGTAACCTATATGGTAAACATACAGTAAGACTGTTCAGATTGGAGGGATATTTAGGTACATTTTCCACAGCCATATCCCAATATTCAGATAGGCGTTATAGTAAAACTCCACTCGAGGAGGAGGACTAGGAGGAGACAACTTTAATAGTAAAATCGAGATGGTTAGTGGGCAAGCTCCTCAGTCCAAGACGGGAGAGTAAGATTCATTCTTCAATTCACCGAACGTCAACCCGAGTAGGCCAGGATTTGTTCTTTGCAACTGAAGGGGTTAGGAAACAATAGAGCTGTTTGGACATATTCATCGGTTTCAAATTGTGTTATGCTGAAAACCGGCATGTATACTACTTATTGCGTTCGTTAGCAAGTATATCAAGCCTTCACCACCGTAATCATGTCATAACTGCTCTGGTTGAGATTCAGTTCGTTACGATAACGATGGTTACGATAGAAATTCGGCGCACAAAAGCCGCCTTCGAGTACTGTGAACAACGTCTGCACCGTTTGGCGGTGTCGTATATAGCCCAAACCTCATTGTATTTGCATGTGAATAAACAACGCACACTGTTGGTATGTACTTTTTTACACAGCCATCAGGAAAGCCCATTTCTGAAGCCCATTCTCCTTACAGCCCGAAAAAAATATCCAAACCAACTTTGTGAGCCTCGCAAATATCCCCAAACCTCCCAGGATGTTTGGGGTGGTGCAGAAAAATAAATGCGTTGGGCACAGAAAAAAACATTCATCTAATACAAGTCAACAACAACGAAATAAATAGAAGACCCGTTTTATTTCCAGCTGTGCGACCCGATGCTTGGTGCATAGCATTACACTATACTTTAGGGAAGCCTACCCCTTTTAATACTTATCGAGGAGCTCTGAGCACTCAAATTCGCAAATTCAAATTCGCAAACTCAAATTCGCAAATACGCTAGATATGACGAGGTACGCGCGATTGTCTGAGCGATGCTCTAAGAAAGTCGTTCTTTCTCCTCGCGTGTTGTAAACCCGTGCAGGATAAAGCTTGAAATTATTCAGAGCTGGCTGGAAATACACTTTTTAAAGCACTAAAGCATCAAAACGGGCGATTTCTAGCCCAGGCACTGCTGCCAGTCACAAGCGGACGACCGCGGCGCGAGTGTAGCAGCGGTGCGAATGTAGCAGACGACAGCCGAGCGAGTCCTTAAGCCGACGTCAGAGCCAGGGTAGCCAGGGGGCGCCACTCAAACATCTCACCACCAGCGCTTTTTGCAGCGCTCTCTGCCTGGCTCCACCCGACCTGAGTAGAGATAATGCTATTAGTATTAGTATTCATTTCTGCGAGTTTAAATTATCTTCACTGGTTTCAATGGCTACGGTTTCCTTACCAGCCTCAACGGTGGGATACCTCGATACGTGTGCTTTGAAGAGAAAGCCACTTATGTACGAGTTCGATTACCGTGTTGCTGTAGAAACGTCGCGGCACTTTACAATTTCTGTAACGGTGAGCTTTGATCCTTCAGTTTTCGTGAGCGACCGCAAGGGAGCCTAAGAGCCGAAGCAAAACTACCGCGTTTGTAGTGGTCATATTATCAAGAGCCAAAGTAATTCAACAGCCCAAGATAAAATTACACCATCTTCTCACGTGTAAACCCTGAGGGGATGCAAAGCCGTGGAGTATATGTTAATTGGTTGTTAGAGTAAAGACACGTGTAGTAGCGTATTAAATGTCTTCTTTATTTATCGAGTAGTGGGGAACGTTTTGCGGCTTCTCGTTCTCGAAGCGAGGAATCCGCTGTTCGACGCTAGCGTTTCGAAGCGTTGTCACGTTGCCGAACGCCATCTGAATTATGCTACTCGCAGCTGGCGTTTCAAAGCGGCTTCTCGTTCTCGAAGCGAGGAATCCGCTGCTCGACGCTGTCGTTTACGTTCGGCGTCGCGAGCTCTCCTCTGTGCAGCCTTGTCTTCGCAGGCACGAGACGAGCCCAGCGGCGAGGAGGAGAGTGGCGTTATCACAGCTGGTTAGGGCAGGAGCCTAATTACAAGACCTGCTGCCCTTTCGTAATGCTATAGTATTCTATGTTGCCAGCCATGCTTTTATTGACTAGAAATCCCACTCCCAGTTCTCTTCTGTCCTCTAGACCACGGTAACATAGGACGTGTCCATTTTTCAGCACCGTAAAGGCTTCGCCTGCCCTCCTAACTTCGCTAAGCCCTATTACATCCCATTTAATGCCCTCTAATTCCTCGAACAACACCTCGAGGCTTGCTTCGCTAGATAAGGTTCGCGCGTTAAACGTTGCCAGGTTCTGATTCCGTTGGCGGCCTGTCCGGATCCAGGGATTCTTAGCACCCTCTGCTGCGTCACAGGTCTGACCGCTGCCGTGGTCAGTTGCTTCGCAGCCGCTGGGGACTGAGGGCCGTGGGTGAATTGGCGTATTCGCGGAATACGCCAAGTTATATTCATCATTTACTTGGGGCCACTGCATGATTGAATTCACAAACTACCAGTACGGCCTCACTTCGTAAAGAAAATGAAAAGAAATATATTATTGGTAGCATAGTATACTTTCCAGGAAAAAGAATTGCCATGGTGGTGCCGATGAAGAACCGAAGACATCCGCAATAGGAACAAGTGCGGCCCTTCCCGAGGTTGGCCAATGAGGTAGGCCCGACGTTTGTGGCAATAGGTTGGCCTGCCGGAGGCCAATGTGAATCCCCGTGGTTTGCCCAACCTATTTTGCCAATCCCGGGCCAACGTCGGCCAGTTTGGCCAACCACTGATAGCTCATGGTTGGGCCAAGCAAATTTGGTTGGTTCTAGAAGCTTTTAGAAGATTGCTGTGAAAAGCTGAGGCCTCCCGAACTGCCTAATCTCTGCCGTAAAGCTTGTTTCCTTGACCGTCTGTCCCACCCTTTAGACATAACGTGGCAGTCAATCAGACTGTTTCACGGCTTCTTCGTCACGAAATTAAAAACCTCTCAAGTACACCACGACGCTACGCTAACAAGAACATAGATACGTGGCGAAGAAGCCGATTCTGTCTAGCAAGTACAGATAAATATGTAGATTTACGTTAAATAGATATATAAGCTATCTGACCATAGATCTACATCAAATGGATATACAAGCTTACCAATACAGCTCACTGGGTGTTATAGCGGCTGTTTATATCAGTAAATGTTTTATACAATTTGTATCAATCAATTCACCAGTAAGCCCAGAAATTGCATCTCTGGTTTGACCAGAGCGGCTCCAGCACTGTGCACCCGAATGTCCTGGCGAAGCGTGCGGAGTTCTTGGCGGCTGTGACTACCACATCGGATGCCCTGTGGCGGCCGCAGTTTGCTGCCGCCCACAGTAAGTAAAATATTTTTCCGTTGTCCAGCTTCGGGTGAAGGCGGGTGCCGTGGTCTGCTCTGGTAGCGAGAGCGGTCCGGTATACATCAAAGAGCGGAGTTAGTAGCGCCGATTCGAACGCCACTTCGCGGGCGAGGTCGACACTGAGGTTATGGGCCCCCATAAAGCAGCTGACTACGGAAGTCAAATGCCGGCTGTCGGACTCGAACCAGGTGTAAACTCCGGGCGGATGAGGCAACAGTGGCCTCATCGTGGAAGCCATCAAGAGGGTAGTGACGATGGGGTCGTCCTGGGCGCCAGCGGTTGTCAGTGATGTCAGTGCCAGCAGGCCGTAAGGGATGGCTAATCTGTTCTGAGCTTTGTCGTAGTAGGCCTGGAAAATAGTTTGATAAAACAGCAAAAAGGGTGGGTCTGGCGAAACGTAGTTTAATAGAATATTTTATGTGCAATCTTTAGCATCACTGATCAGCAAGGCTATGCAATTCTGTAACGTATGGCAGACAAAAACAAGAATGCTTATTGTGATACCTGCATCCTTGTGTATATATACCTACGTGACATGGGCTCGCATGCATGTATGTACGTGTGTGCTTAGGGCTCATGTACGTACGTGTGTGCGATATGTATGTACGTGTGTGCTTAAGACTCCACAACACAAAACCCATGTCAGGACAGCTATGCCAAATAAATGAATTAACAATTGTCCTCCTGACACGCTAGGGGACTTGTAGCGATATCCTGATGGAGTTACATCACAGCGCATATTCCCATTCTGTGAGTCTCTAAAGTGGGTTTCGTCCCGGCCCTTTGTAAAAACGCTGCTCTTGTCTCCGTATCGTATAAACGCCGCCGACGCACTATATTCGCTGTTGTCGCAAGGCATGGTACTGAATACACTGACAACTGTCGCCGGAACTATTTTTGTACCCGCGAAACTGCGCTCAAGAAGCCAGTACTACAGGGACCACCGAGGAGGTGCCACTGAGCTCATGGAAGAAACGTGCACAAAATGCGGAGAAATAGCCACGCTATTTCACGGAATCTGGGCGTGCCCTCGCATCTGGCCCCAGGGAAACACTAGTGCCCAGATTAATCATATCGAGACATGGTAAGGCCGCACTTACCAGCTCATTTCTCGAAGATCAGCTACGTCTGATTCAAAGAGCCAAGATGGGAGCCATTGCATCTGCGTCGGGCCCCGCCCATTAACTCCTCTCAACTTTTCACCCCTATCCCCATCCTCCCTTCTCACAATAAATGTTCTGCTACTACTAGTACTCGGCAGCGATGGCCAGCGCACACCTGTTCCTTTCTCTCGCAGTGTTTTGGCGTCAACGCCCCCTGAAAAGCTCAGGGCACCAACTGTTAAAACAGCTATTGTTAGAGTAATGAAAGGTCCATCAATCAAAAGCAGTATGGATGGGTATACTCTGAACCGCATTATGCACCTTCCACGAGAACATGGACTCGGTGCCTCCTCCGTGCGCTGCTCCGACCACTGGAGTGAGGGCATCCAGTTCTGCGCGGTACTTGTCCCTCAACTGCATCCGTGCTTCGGGTCGGTCGCCCTGCTTGGCGCGGGACATCCATGCCGACACGCGACCGCCCAGCGCCAGCTGCGCCGCGTCTACCAAGCGTGCTGCCATGGCCCTGATGTTCCCCGCTCTCTCGGACAGGACCTGCTCCGAGACGTGCATGGTGCCGTCCTCGAAGAAGTCTTCCAGGACACGTAGGCATGCCAGCTCGCGGCCATTGGCGCCGAAGCTGCCGTGTGCGATGCTGACAATGCGGTCTGCCTGCACAGAAAATCGGGGTATGCGCTGCAGTGAAGGCAGCTGAACGACTTCCCTCAAAGAAAAAAAAATGAGTATTTGGGATTTCTTTGGTAAAAATAGACACTAGCGGGAGAGATCAGAGATTAGTTGTGGGTAAACGAGATCAAATGTTATTCGGAGCCACGGGCCACTCATACAACGAAAAGAAAAGTCTTCAACGCCGAACACAGAACCGGTGGTTCACAGATGAAAAGAAAAACGAAGTTTCGATAATTTAATTCTCACAGCTCGCTTTCTTGAATTTTTTTCAAACTATTTTAGCTAAAAACAGACTGGCAGCGTGCAGGAAGAGTAAAACGCAGGTGGCGAGTCTGCACGGTGTGTAGCTGGCGTCACCCGTTTGGTGGTGTCACTTAGGCCAGTGTTTGTGAGCGCGCAAAATTAACGCAAGGAAAGGCAGGGGGAAAAGTGTACGGCTGGCGGTCGACTTTCCGTCGTGATATCATAAGCCTTCTGCCATGACGCCTCGGCGATGGAAAGCCAAATCCAAATAACACGAAGTAACAATTTCAATGCGATTTTTCATCGACATCTCCCATTCCTTCTGTGACGACTACAAACGACGCCCCAAGCATTCTGCCCCACATGAGTAAACATCATTCAGTTCACGATTGCGGCCATCAAGGGGGAAAACTGCAAATGTTTGTGTAGCCTCGAAACCTCCGAAGAAAAATTATAGTCCTAATGAAAAGCCTGCAGAAAAGCAGCTACGATGTGCTTTGCTAGCCGTCGAGGTAATAATATGTACAGATAACCGCACACCAAGCTTACACAATGATGGGTACTACAAATATCCGCTTGCGACCTACTGCAAAGCAAACATTTGACATCCACTCGAAATGCCGCCATACGGATGCAACAAAAAGCTACACAACTTTCTTAGAAGCATCGCAGCTTGAGAAAAATTCATCCTCGTCGGAAGCTAAAACCCGAGACATTTGTCAATCTCGGGCAGTTGCTACAGACAGTTTACAGTCAGCAGTTAGCAGCGCCACCTGTAAAATGCCTGTGCTACACGGCTGTTTCAAAGGCCTTCCGAAGGCCGTAAACCAATAGTATATCGGGATGTCCATTTGTAAATAAACAGGGCGCAGTTGTGGGCGAGAGTCCAATTGTCAATTGAGAGTTACCGTGTAGCACAGGCATAAATTAGATGGCGCTAGCGCCGCGCCGCCGTACTGCACTATACCTTTAGAGCACGTGAGTTTTGGTTTCCGGCATAGCCTGCCAGGGTGCTCTGAGAAGAGCGTCGTTTGAAAAATAGAAAAGAAGCATTGTTTAACACTGTCGACGCAGTCATAGCTCGTGTAGGTCCCCCCTATATAGAACCTAACGTCCGCAAAATTGCTTCAATGTACGGAAATATGCGAATAACCGGGCGTGCCGCTATCACTGAAGCGTAGCTCGACAAGAATTCTCTCCTAACAGTTCCGACTACATCCACAGACGAGGCGTGTCGCAGTAATTACAAATAAGACGAGGTGTGAAAAAGCAGCAAATAACTTCACAATTATCTAGTATAATGGTATCTCAGAACATATGTTCTCTGTTTGCGCCCTCAGTGAGCATCACGAACCTTGCGAAGGCCACCCTCAAGAACACCATTACAAATGAAATCTTGATCGATACATTTCGTTGCGCAAGTCTTGCTAGCATTGAATCGGATTGAGCGTTACAATTAAAATGGAGACACACGCAGCGCCACAATTGCAGCTGCCACAGAAGTTAAGTTCGCTCCTTTAGCTCTCAGTAATTGAATCCTACGTACGGTTCCAATCAGTGGCATTCATGCATGCATGTTTGTCGCGGTTAGGCCATTAAGCCAGGAATAAATGAAACTTGCTGTAGCAAATCTGACAATATCTCTAGATGAACAGATAACTATATATAATAACCAACGGACGACAGAAAATTGTCACGTCCGGTGTTACTAAATCAAATTTGTAATGCATAATACAAAAAAGAAAAATAATGTTTCACATCCACAGGGTTATTTGTCAGCGCGGGAAAAACTGTCGTGTGCAGAAAAACTTGCTCACTCGATTTCAGCGCTTACGAACTCCCATTTAGTCGCTAAGTACAACTCGCGATTTGCGCACGAGCGCGTTTCCCGTTAAATGCCACACGTTTGTGATTTGTTCGCCCACTGCATGCGCTGTGGATGAAACTCCATGCGCTATTCAGCAGCTCCAACATCTGTGTTTACACAGCCGCAAGTTCGCGCACACGGAACAGGCAACAGCTGATAACGCGTAACAGATATATGCTGACCGTGTGAGCAGGCAATTAACGCTGAGCGCTGCAGCCTTTTCATCGCACGCACAAATATGAAGCGGTCAACGAGAAACATACAACTTCCACACACATGCAGGGTCATTTTATTTCACAGCGCTCTGTAGTCATAAAATCGTGCGTCTGCAGCCTACACTTTAACTATGCTAGCTGGAAAGAAAGTCTCAAAACATTCATTAGACACTTAAATACATGCAGAATTCTGTCATATTGGGTAATGTTGCAGCCATTACGCTTCACTGCCGTAAGAGGTGATGTAGAAATAAAAATATGTAAAGCCATCGGAGAACCCTGTGTTGGGCGAAACGCGTGAACAAGAAACTATAGGAGACGGACGCTAATCAAAACAGCCCTGAGACGACATGTATGTACCATTTTCTATGATCAAGTATTCTCTGAATGTTGGCACACACTACCTACTCGGACGCCAAGTCCCAATTCATAGCAACCCTGAAAACATCGTCAAAATCGCCGGCACTCTCCGATGCCTACGGCCACCAGCTAATGGTACGGCGAGAAACACGTTCTTGATAGCCAGCCATGGCGAATGACGTCACGTCGACCAACACGGATGCGTCCAAGGAGCCGTGCCGTAAACCGTTTGTATCGACTAAGCTGACCAGGGTTTTCGGATGCCGATTAAGTCGCTTCCGCGCTACATGCGGCTAACCTCTTGTTAGCTTAGTTGGTATGGCGACTGCCCGAAGTAAGCAAATGTCTTGGGTTTTAGTTCCTGATGAGGATGAATTTTTTTTAAGCTGCGATTCTTCCAACAAATTTGACTAGCCTTTTATTAACCCCGGAGCTGTTGTTACTGGCCGTAAGTTCACCGTTGCAGGAGAAACTACCAAGAAAATACTGAGCGCTCGTGAGCGCGTGCGTCGCTAACGGAATGGCTTAAGTTAGAAAAAAAAAGAAAACTGCAGCGCTTCAAGCGCTATCCCGCATGTAAAAAAAGAAAAAAAAATTAACACACATACTTGAGGGCACAGTAGTATGCGAAGCAGTTGCCATACCTATGGTGATTCGAACTAAGCACAGCACAAAAGACTTGTTTGACGCATGCGCTTTGAGGTCGAAACGCGAAATGAACAGGTGATCGATTGCCTCCTTCCCGTCACAAGGGATAGCGCTCCCTTCTTGCCATTAACCGGGGCGAACAAGTCGCTGCACTTCAGTCCCAGCCGAGAAGGTTTGTAAAACATTGCGCACCCTCTACATACCCTGAGCGGGGTTGAGTCGTCGCTGTTGATAATTCCAACATAGTAAGCACAGTCCCAGTAGGAGCACGCTGTCGAATTTCATCGCGAAGTGAACGCGACCACAACACACACAGCTTCGGCCGCCGGCCTCACTGCAAATTTCGCTCGGGCAGACAGCGCTTCGTGAGGGAGCAAAACGTTTGTTCTATCAGACGCGAATTACTGTCTATAGAACAGAAGATGGGAACCGTCAACGGCCAAGGGGCTACTTGCCGCCATGGTGTAAACAAGAAGATAATAGGCATCTGACTACGCCGAACCTGCAATGACCATCGCAAGCGCCACTGGCGCCGCGGCCTGGTATAATGTGAATGTCGGCGCAGCTCGGATTATACTTGTACATTTATGATTGTTTATGACTTTTAAAGTTAATGTGCAAAAAAGATTTTACGGGTATCTTCCAGAGCTTGTGTGCGGCCTTCTCGTTCTATGCGTTCGTCACGTGACTTTTGGCTCATCCGCTCAGTTGCCGTTTACGTAATCTCTGCTGGGCGACTGATAGCTTCATTTTTTGATTATTGAAGAGATTGGTATGGAGGTACTGCCCCAGAGAGTGGTATATTCGTTTTCTGGGGACGCCAATCTGTCTTTTTAAACCGGCTTGGGTTTTGTCTTCTGTGCCCATTTACAGAACTGCGGAATGGCGTGCATTTGTAGTTTCAGCAACGCCACTTTAGAAGGTGGTTGAGAGGCCTATATGATTCTTTAAGACTATGGAAATTTCAAGATTATAGTATAAATTCATATGGTTTCTGACATATAGGTCTGGCACGGAATAGATAGCACTCCTACATAAACAACTTTACACCCACTTGTAGTCCGCTTATAGGTCGGAACCTCTATTGTACCAATTGTTCCACTGGCTTAGAACTTGCGGTCTTATACAATTAGGGAAACTAAAATGATGTTTAGATAGGCTGGGTGGAAACAATTTGTTTAGATTGCAGACGGCCTCTCATTCACTCGTTGCCTGTTCCCTGCATCTTAATCGGGCGTTGTCGGCGTTGGTCGGAGTCCACCCCCTCACCACCATTTCTTCTCGCCGCGCCAGCTGCGCCTCTTCCGCCGCTTGCACCCCCTCTCCTCTCCGATAGGGACCAACTCTCTCGCGAGTGGCATTGGATTGGACTCGATTGGATTGGCTTGGCTGGCTAGATTGGATGGATTTGGAACTCTGCGATTGCTTCGCATCACTCCAGGGTTCCCCTCGGGAAGATGGTGTAATTTTTTCCGGGCATAACGGGAAATGTGTTAACGCTCTATTTTCACTATTTGAGCGTTTCTTCCCGTTGACACTTGCTCACCGGCTCTTTCCGATGAATGGGGGCGAAGTAGAGCTCGTTCCAGAGCCTCCCGTTACAGCCGCACGTCCCTTTCTTTGCCCCTTGTTCAGACCGCTCGCCTGGGGTGGCAGCTGGCTCGCCTGACCAAGGCGCCGCCAGAAGGACTCCGCCTGCTGCTGGTCCCCCATCGCCGCATGCGGCACCTCGGGTTCCGCTTCCAGGTGGGCCCCCGCTCTTCGCAGGCTGATTTTTCGCCCCCACGCCTGGCGGGCTTTTGTTATCAGGCGGGAAAAATGTGTCCACCACCGTTTCAAATCGATCAGATTTACAGACGGATCCGCAGGTGATGTCAGATCCTGCCGCGGCTAGCGCAACACAATACAGCCGAGACGTCACGCTGCTGTGGTGCACCGTTCAACGAGCCGCTCGCCAAAAAAAAAACCGCTCGCCTAAAAAACGTTCGCGTAGCGTAGCTTATTCATTACCTATACATCCCCGAGGAAACCCTGGTGTGATGCACGCGAAGGGGGTCTCTGCACGGTTGGTTATGCATGTGATCTAGCAGTCGCTACCTACGTTACATGTAGCGACAGCGATGAGCGGCGTGGAAAACGTAGCTCAAAGGGTACAGCAAACTGGTACTGCGGGCGACAGCGATGAACAAAAGAGAGACACGTGGCGACGACAGCGATAGTGACGGGCTATCTCGCTCGCGTTTGGCCGACCGTTAGAGCCTCAGCGCGGCACGCCGCGCGCGGCTCCTGCGCCAGCGGCGCGGCGGCTGGCTGTGCAATTGGCTCGCCCCGGCCGCGCTGAGCAGCAGCATGAACAAAAGAAAGCCGTCGGTGACACTGTGGCGACGACAGCGATTGTGACGGGCTATCTCCGTCGCTCGCGTTTGGCCGGCTAGAAGCAACATAGAGTTCCTGTTCGCTCGCGGTTGGCCGGCTAGAAGCAGCCTAGAGTTCCTGTCGCCAGATCGGTGCGTCTGATTTCCACGAGCCACTGCGCCGTTTGCAGCGTGTTTTTCCAGTTGTGCGCATGTCAGCGGCTGCGGCGGTCCCTCGCAGATATGCTGCGCAGCAGCCGACAGCACGCGCGCACGCCGACTTCGTCCCGCCACGGCAACCGGCGCGGCGGATTCTATATTTATGCGTGGTGGGTGGCTTTCCCGCACGACTTTGGAACTAAAGATGGCGGATGAAAGCGCAAATAGGCTCCCCTGGGGCAGCTATATACATAAACTCTAGAAGCTGCCCATCAGCGAGCGACAGCGACGGAGGCCCTCGGGGGCAATGTATAAATGTTTGCGATGATCGCTGTCGCCGAAGCTACCTGTTCGATGTACTCAGTGAGTTATGTTCGCGTTGCTCGTCGCTGTTTCTGCATGTGCATGTCTCTTTAGTGAAGCTTTCTGTAAGAGCATCTTCACAGCACTCTTATGAAACAGCTCCATGCCTTGGTAATTTTTGTTAGCTTACAGTGCAATAGGAGGTCTCCCGCAGCAGTTCCATATGTTGGGGGCCACATAAGAATTCGCCTTTTCAGGTCTCTCTTGGGTGGTCACATAAAGAGCAGCAGTTTTGTTATGAGGTCTTTCTATTCTATTTTTTAGACAAGTTCTAGCAATCAAATTTAGCAACAATCAAATTTCGCAACAGTTTTTGGCAGTAAAATGATATCAAATTATAAATATTCAGAAGCTGTTGACTCAGTTGTTTCTTCACTTATAAAATCGCAATATGGCATCTTTTATACTTTTTGGTGCACGTTTTGTGTTGTCTGCCCACACTACTTTGTCGCTTTGTACCGCTTTGTATATAGAGTATAGAATTATTATATCTTGATATCATGATTTTAGGTGACTCAAAAGTAAACTAAGTCCCAAAATTAAGAATGTTTTGTTTGTTGTAAGTACGCCAGTAAGATATTTGTGAATGCAATCGCGGAACGCTGTGCGTGAAAGTGCAAAAAAGGAATTCGAAAGCTCCAAATGTCTCTCAGGGTGCTCATTCGACTCGAATGTTGTTTAAGCTGAGTGCCATTTCAAAACCCAGTGGAGCAGCATAACTTTACAATTGAGTCAAATTACACTCGGTTTGAATGAAATTCGGGCGCCAGTGTAGCAGGGGTATATATATACCTGTGCTACTTTCATTTTACTATGTTTACACGTTTTTTTAAAAAACTTTTCTTGATAGCTGCGCGCACAAGAGATGCACTGACAACCAGTTTCTTTTTTAGTTTTTCACTCACCCGGTGCTGAGAGTACCAAGTTACCTTTTAATCGTAGAGCGAGTGATAGAAAACAAAAACAAGTGGAAAAATACGAACGTTAGGCACTTTAAAAACCTCGTAGATAATTGTTTTGTAATTACGGCATGCAGAAACTGCCCCAGACCGTTCGCGTTTTAAAGACCTTTGAGAACCTCAATGGTCATTGGTGGTGCTCCTTTGACTCAAATGGCATTTCATCCAAAGGCCTTCGAAAAACATCGTGTAGCAGCTCAAATGTGCTATTTGAGTCAAGTGACATTCGATTCAAAAGCCTTCGAAACGCTCGTGTATAGCACGGGGATAAGATGAATGTGGGCGTGACGGATAGCGATACTAGTTTATTTCTGTTGATTATATATAGCACAAAAATTTGATGTTTACAACAGAAGCGAAATACCCCACTTGCACTCCCCGCTAACGCTATCAGCCGAGATATCTTATTGGTTGAGTGCCACTGATCGTTTTGTTGTCAGCACTCGGCTCTCGCTAGCAGTGAAAGGGTGGCTACCGCGTGATGCCAAATGAGCAAAACCGAAAGGCCCAAATAGCATTGACATCACGGAAATGGGCGACGCGCTCATAACATTGTAAGCGGGATAAGATACAAATGACAATCTACGCAAGAAAAGTCTCCTCACGTAATAGAAGATCTCCTTTTCTATACTGACAAAAGGCGGGTGGCGGACGCAGATGTTTGTCTATCTTGTAAATTATGAAAGATTTCCTGAGGCTATTGTTATCGGCATATATCTACCCCGCATGCATTTATTTACGTCAAACACCTCCCGTATCCTGCACAACAAACCTCTAAACCGGTTCCAAAGCATCATTTAAAGTATTAAAATCTCTCTCAGGTGATTATTAGGACACCTCCACCCTTGCCCAGCTAGTCCGAGCTATCCTTGAGCGGTGTCTGAAGACTTGCCTGGCAATGTGTTGGGCGAACTGCTCCACGGTGGCCACGGGATTGTCCTGGAAGAAGCCTTCGGCCACCGCTAAGGGCAACGTAGGGTAGCGGACGTTGCAGTTGCTCGCAGGGAAGGCCTCTAGCGTGCGGAAGTCGCTGCGAGTAGGTTCGTGGGAGAGAGGTATTATTTTGAATCGCGTACGTGAAATCTGGACTGAAGAGATGCAACGATGCTGCAACCGTGGGTTCAAAACTGCGGATTACAATGTCGCGAAGCCATATGCTTTGCAGCATTTGGTCTGCTCTATCCTACATTGCATCACATACTGAGCGCGATTTTCAAGTGCATGGGAATAATGAGCATGCCATTGTGCTGTCCTCACGCAAGATTGTCACAAGACTGTATCGCAACAATGTCACAGGATATCCTATCCTGGATTAACACAAATAAGCCGACAATAAACGTGTTTCTCATGAGAAATTTAGTAATTGGCAACATACCGCGGACGTAATTTGGACATACATTTCTGTAGTCCCATTAGATGGTTGGGCTTCACGAGGCAAGGAAAGCTAGCAACACATTGCCGGTGTATGGATTGAGCAGTAGGCGCCTTCAAGTAAAGTTTTGCCGAAGGTTTTTTAGCGGGCAGAATCTTTGCGAGGGGCATTGATTTCCAGAAGAACGGTACGTTCAATACTGTGACATCAAGAGTTAGGTTTTGACGCCACTAGCCTTCTACATCGGGTAGGTGAAGTGATTTAATCACCGCTTGCGTCTATTCTACGAATAAAAATTCTAATTTTCATCCCTTGGTAAAATGTATATTAAATGCTGTACAAAAAATTTTGCATATTTTAAGCAGAGGAAAACCTACACCCCTTTCGCACTTTTTACTTCAATACAAAATGAATGTTTCGCGGAGATATAGAGCTGTTTTCGCAGAAGTCAATGCTAAGCAGAATTTTTCTTTTGAAACGTTCCGGGCTTGTCCCGTGTTTTCTCTCAGTCTTCGCCTAACTTGGCGCTCTGATGTCTTGCAGAGTGTTAACAACAGTCGTAGTAACTGATACTTGTAATGAAGCTTCAAGGTAATGATGGCGGTATTTTGGGGTATTTGTTTCCGGGGAAACTCTTACTTGCCAAACTTCATACCGAAGGAGGCTCACACAGAACAGCTTACGCTCAACGTACCTTCTCAACGTGGCTACTAGTAGAAATATTTATGCCCATAAAATGACCTTGCAATGTCTAGCCTTCAAGATACATTTCTTTAATGCATCAAATAATTACAAATTAGACTTTGGATGTCAGCGCGGGGTATCATGTCTCATTTAATAAATTCATTTTTATTTTCATAGCCTGCAAGGATTTGTACGACAGAGCGGAATCTCCTAATGGCAACGTTTGTGTGAATAGAAAGTAACTAGGCGCTTTGACACTGGGGTACCCCGCTCCCATTTCCACAACTATACGAATTAAACAATTCAATCGTAACACCACAAAGCGGGCCACTTAACTAAATGACTGCAGAGTTGGTGCATGTTTGCAGCTCAATTTTTGCGCTATTTCAAGATTTTAAGGAAGTATAACTGTGGTCGGGTTTCTTGCGTCTCGAAATGCGCGATTGCTGCTTGTTACCATTTATATTATCGCCACGAATATATTCCAAAATTTTACTAGCATGAGGTCGCGGGCTTCGTATTCCCGGCCGCGGCGGCCGCTTTTCTGATGGAGGCGAAAAAGCAAAAACGCCCGTGTGTACGAGATTTCAGCGCACGATAAAGATCCCCAGGTGGTGAAAATTAATCCGGAGCCCTCCACTACGGCGCGCCTCATCGCCTGCGTTGCGTCGGCGCGTGAAACCCTACAATCAATCAATATATTCCAAATTTTAGAAGGTATAGAAAAATGTGCATTGTATTAGCAGAAATGGTTCCGGCAACGTAGCTCAGAGTATTGCTTTTGTTCTCGTAAGCCCGTAGATGGAAAAAGAAGTTTGTGTGTCAGATTATTGGTTAATGACTATAAAATGTGCAACAACAATGATTGCACTTATGCTATTTATTGGTAGTGATATGGTGACAGCCGAATGCCACAACAGGCGAAGTTGCTGCACTCCTACAAAGGTAAGAACACTTTTCGTAATTTACACATTTGTGAGCACTTTTTGCGACTGAGGAATACACGCAATGAAGTATGCTTGTGTATTTTTTACCGGAGTAATGACGTAAAAGTTACTTGAAAATTGAAATGAACGTTCACATCTAATAGTAAAGAAGGAATGTTGAGCGTGGCTTGGTAGTTTAAAAAGGCGCAGTTTATTTTGTCTTCATTCATTCATACACCCTTTCAGTAATCTCTATGATAGACTTCATTAACCTAAAAGGCACAAAGAGATCCAAGAAACTCGTTTGTATTCGGTCGGTTCTCGGTTCTCGAACTATACAAATAAGGGCTTACGTATGGTGATGAATCTTTTAAAAAGTTGAGGTTGTGAGTTATTTGTTTTGCAATTACCATAAAGCATTTATCCACCCTGCGGTCACCGATGTATGAGTTAGATGTCCGGGAATAGAAGATTTATAATCCGCACGTGAAACATTCGGAGTTGCACTTTTAAGATGCATTTCTTTATGGCAAACGAAAAGTGTGTTCCCTTCTTGTGAATATTCATTGGTGTGGGGAATCGAAAGCACCAAACCGAAATTTGCGATAGCGTGGTATTTCCTTTGTATGGACAGCTTCAATATAACACGTTGTTGCTCAGACAAAATGCAAGAAACATAAAAGTTCTATAAAAACCCTTGTTACTCCGGCACGTTTAATTATGTAACCTTTCATGAAAGCAAATCGAAAATGATTTGCTTGAGCATATCGAACGTGTGCAAATTTATTTCTGCAGAAATTTTGTAGCTCGTGTACCCGAGAGATTACCAGCTCCCAAGTCGTACCGAACGGTTTATACAAACGCACAGGAATTTTCGTCTCATGTTTCTTTATTTACCACCCTGAAGACCAAATGTAAAAAATTAAGAGTCACGTTGCAGCTCAGTATATGAGAGCCGTTTAAGATCGATGCAAAAACTGAATAAAAGACACGGATTATCAAAACAGAAGGAGAGAACAAATACCCGCGTAACTTGAAGTTTAAGGTTTGCAAACGCGAACATCCTGGGTTCCACTTTTCATTTTCAGAAATTCCCGTTGGTCGAACCACCGCCGTTGTAGCCGAGAAAATTGATCGCAAGCACAAAATTGTACCTAGTGGCCAGTGCAGCTTTTGAACTCCTTGCAGATAGATTTCAGCGTGGCGTCGCCACACTAAACACTGAATTCACTGTATACAGACGCCCAGCTCCACATCAACGACAAATGTTTAGCGCGAGACAGTCTACATTGGTCATCTTTAGCCAAGGCGTTTCTTCGTGCAATCGTCATCGAAATACTGAACTTAGGCTATCACCGGTTTGAGTAAAATTTATTTTTTTATTCCTGTGTGTTTCTTGCGCTTTTTATCATCATGAGTTTGAAAATTTATTCTCTCGATCTTGTTAACCTAGGGTCCTGACGTTGACGCGGACGGACGTTGCTCTGCAATAGTAACCACTAGATTGTTGCTGTTGTAGTTTAGTGCAGGGTATTTGAGAAGGGAGACCGGAGCACACACAAAATGATGACAAAAGCGAGGTATGGTGACGTGACGCATCAAGGGTCGGTTTTACTAGCCATCCAAACATATATTTGAGTGAAATGCTCGTTTTTAGGAAACACTCGTTTGAAGACAGCACCAAGAAAGCAACCTGGAACACTGTGGAAGAGGCTAAGTGGAGACTGGAATGCTGTCAAAGGTAAAGCAGAGTAGAAGACAGTATTGAACAGCACATATCAACAAGCGAAGCTGATATCTTCAGTAACTGCTATAAATTAGGACGGCAATCGTTGATGTCGAGTTATGTAGCAAGGCGGCACATGCCACTATAACAATAAAAACTGGAAGCCAGTAATTGTAACCATCATCATCGTCGACGTTATGGTCATCTACCCCTCACATCCCCTCTCGTAACTGGAGGCCCTGCATTCCTGTCACTGCCACAGCTTTGTCGGCGGTTCCAGAAAAGCTGGTTTCCGCGACGTGTCACAACACACTGTCGAATCAGTTTAATCACTCTCGGTATTTAACGATGAAGCTGTGTATGGCTCTACTAATTAGAATTAGTTTATTCACATTGTAGAAATAAAAAATTCGGCATTCCAGTGTACTGTGAATATATGCACAGGCTCCGACCAGATGAATATTGTTTCAGAAAACGGATTTAACTCGTGGCTTGTCAAAATTATCCCGCAACAAATTATACAATGCCGCGCTGCTCAAACTGCTGCCAAACCGTGGGAAGGATTATGTCGACGGGCATCGTGAATAACCTAAAAATCGCAGATTTACTACTAACAACATAAACGCCACCGCTCCTAAGCCCTTCCAGCCGCATTACAAAGCCGCCATAGGACGTACAGCCCTATGTTCATCTGCTGGGATGAACGAATCTTTGCAAGTGTCACTTCGTTGTCAAGAGAAATGTTAAATCAAGAAAGTGACCAATTGCAGCTACTTGCTTGCGCTCGTTGGGACTGCGCGGGTCATCACGTAATGTCAAATTGCAATTCAAAGCACATTTTTCAGCCATTCTAAAATACCATTTCCATTGGTATTTTAACTGACTCCACGGTTCAGTCATGTGAGCAACGCTGAAGGTAAATCATTTGTTTTGTCAGCCTGACAGTTCCAGGTTCAGAGTGCTTCGGCCCACTGAGAGTAACAGGATAATTTATAGAAATTGCAAGCCTTGCTTACAGCACTGGCTTACACATTCAAAAGCGAAATCCTGTTCCCGATTTTCTGTGTTTCGTTTCCGTAGCACTCCGAATTCTTCTTGGCGTTAACCCGCTGGCGTCGCTTCGGAGCTCTCGCCATTTCCATTTCCTGCCAGTTGTCCCCCATTCTTCACAACCATGCGCCCACAAGTCAATAACATATCGGCTTGCCAAACACATGAAAAAAATTCGATTCCTGCAGACTGGGTGCCTCCAGATCTTTCGATAGCCTGTTCTTTTGTGTGTGGGCGAGTGACAGGCCATGATTTCTTTCGTGACAATTTCGAAGCAAAAGCTTTTGAAGCATAACACGTACGCCATTATAACACTCATACCAGGTTTAACAACTCCGTGATCCTCCTAGCATATAACCTTCGGTGTCTGCGATTGTTTACAAAGACACAGTGTGCTATCATAACAAACTCGTTTGAAGTGCGCGGCTCCTACTGCCACTCCCTTGGTTTCGCGGCGTCCCTCGCCTTCATTCCCTTCGTATAACTGAGAGAACGAGGAGGACACCAAAGAGAGCGAAGAGGAAAGCGGCAGAGGAGAGCTCGTCGAAAGTGTGAGGAAGGAAGCCAGTGCCGCGGATGCCCCGAGGGACGTGCTCCACGGCGGCGACCCGCTACGAGAGGGCGCCAGAATAGCGCGCACCGTCGTGTGTTCGCCGATGACGCCATCACTAAGGCACGAAACGAGCGTGTCCACCGATACCATAATAGAAACAAAGCGCTGCATGAGAGGAGTAATATCTAGAGAACAAAACGGGATCAGCAGCCATACATGTATGCCTGTCTGAAGCTCTCGTCAACATATTTTGCAAAGTCGAAACAGCTAAAAGTATTGAAAGGAATGTCTTCAAAAGAGGTCGAAAAAACTACTTCAGGGCCACCCCTGCTTACCAAACAACGGTGTACTCTTGTGCGTGGTCACTGTCGCTTGTGCAGTCTCGGAAGGCACGGACGTGCGGAGGAACCTCCAGGGCTTCCTCCTTGCCGGAGCGGTTCCTGTGAGGGAATCTGTCTTGAAGCCTTTCAGCTACTCGAGCCAGAAGTTCCTCGGCTGCCGTCTCGAGCACGGAGGCCACCCGGAGAGAACACACGTGGCCGTAGAAGTCGTGGCATGGATCGGGCCGCCGGTACGTGGTGTCCAGGTACTTTCTCAACCAGAGGCAGCTGGGCGTAGAGCAGTTCCTCTGCTTCGGGTTTTTCCCGATGGTTCCACCACTAAGCTCGGCCTGCGAACGGCGTTTGTGTGATTAGTTTTCTTGTTTCACCTTCCTCACTTGGCAAAAAGACAACACGTCGAGAAAAAATTTGCACTGGCTTAGCTGGGCTATGCCAGGATATACGTAGCCTGAGCTGGCTATTCTTTGGTTTCCTGGTTGCCTGGAATTAGCTGATTATCATGCTTACTGCTGCTAAAACGATTTCCAATCCAATCCAATCTAATCCAATTTAATCCAATTCAATTTATTTGTGGTGGCGGCGCGCCAGCTGTGCGCCGTGAGACGACACTGCTCCGCGCGCATGCGCAGCACGGCTCTCCAGAAGCCACGCGAGACTGCTCAACCTCGGCCAGTGTAGCACACGCTATAAAAGCTATAGCTGGAAGAACAAATGGTAACATGAGGTAGCTGAGAACTGCAGTCAGTTTTTGTAGCGAGTCTAGCAAAAGCATGCATTTAACGGCTCGTCACAATGGAGGATCAGCGCCGTACGATAGGGCACAATGTAAGCAAGGCTCGCAGCCAGAAAGCTTGTTTTAAATCCACGAGCAAAAGTTTACGGACCAGGAAAATGTTAATTTCAGGTTATTTTTCTTCCGGTAGCACCCCGACAAACTGCTGTGTGCATGCGAGATGTCGCATAGTTAGTGAATTAATTAAGAATACCACACATAGTACCCCGGGCTGCCGTGCGGCAGAGAAATAACCCGAAATTGCAGCTTTCGTGGTCCGTAAAGTTTGCTCCTTGTTTTACATGTCCCTACTTGATAGAACGATTTTTGAGTAATTAAAACACTTCTTCGCGAAAGCCTCGACGTGAAATGCTATTTCAAAATGAAGTATTACTTGTATATTCCCCTTTGTGCTGCTAAGCATAGTTTTTGGTATAACTCTGACCAAAACAAGGTTTCACTGAACATTTTTATCGCACGATGTTGTCTTGGAGACGTGTTTTTTGTTAGACAACCGACGCCTCGTTAATGCGAAAAACGGTGATAAACGTTTCCTATCTTCTTGTTCCGTCACAGTCGAACCTTGAAATGTTTAATAAGTTTAGTATTGGATGCAAGCAAATGTGTCTAACACAGCCCGAGCGCTACGGATGCTGCGATTCGCAGCCTTTACTCGCCATCACAATGCTTTACGGAGCTTACAAAAATATACTTAAATCTCTCTCACGCGTTGGTTGTAGCGACCTTTCGGTGCGCTTTCAGCCGGCTGCGGAAGACGAAGAGAATAAAAATAATTGCCGCGTATGTGCTCACTTCGCTGTACATGACACCGAAACACGACAGTTGTATTCCGCCTTGCCTCGTAAATGCCTCTCTTCTCTTTTCCACTGACCTCTCGCGCTCTTTCCCTCCCGTCGTGGTCCTCCAACAATAAACCCTGTGGAGGTTTGGTCAAGTCATTTCAGTCTTACCGTATTTCACTGCGCCTACTTAATCACAGCGCGAAAGACGGGATAAACAGTAGAATAACCACGGGAGAGCGTCAGTCCTGTGGTTATTCTACTGTCTGTCCCGTATATCGCGCTGTGATTAAGTATGAACACGTACCAACTCGACCAGCTTGCAAATGTCCTACATTCCACTGCTCCCATGCGTCTACTGAAACCTTTTGTAATGGTTGGACTTCTTGAGATGGCGCCCGGAGGGGGCGCCGCGAGCGCCTTTTGCACTTTTGGGTCAAAAAATCGGTTCAAGGCATACTTTTTTTGTTATTGCACCAATCAGGCATAAGTGCATTTTTAATTAAAAGAACATTGCAAATATCACCTATGTGTTGTTTCTTAACCTCAAATATGCCAATTTTCGTTTTTCTCTACTGCGTTGACAAGTACGGCCATTGCCCCCAATTTTAGTAGTTTGGAATTGCTTTGCCTGTATAAACGTCTTGTTCAAGAATGCATTTCAACTTTGAGTCGCAAGGCTGAATCGAGGGAGAGACACTCAGGTGTGAAATTAGGTCGTTGCCTTTGGGAAAATGTTTCCATATTTTAAAATGATTCTGTTGTGTCAGTTTTGCATAATTTCAGCGTATTGCTGTACTTATTATTATGTGTAAACTTTCTGATTAAGTGAATTTAAACGTGTTGTGTTATTATCTGTGCTATTCTGTGCAGAAAAGAGTGTTTCGCATTCTATGTACCTACCTCCTGCTATAGTCGGATTTGGTACAGTATGTATAAATAAATAAATAAATAAATAAATAAATAAATAAATAAATAAATAAATAAATAAATAAATAAATAAATAAATAAATAAATAAATAAATAAATAAATAAATAAATAAATAAATAAAAAATACACAGACAGACCAAAAATTTTACGTTTTAAGCAGCTTAGGAAATACTATCGTCATTAAAAAAACGAGCGCCTTGTGCTTTATGCGCCAGCACCGAACGGGCAGTTCAGATATGAAAGCCTGCCACACTAGTACTCTCTCTCTCTCTGGCGCTCCGCGGCGACCCCAAAGTTTCCCACAAGCTCATGGACAACACACGTCCTCTCAGCTTCTGCGGCGCTCCTCGGACACTCACGAGGACCCTCTGGGTGCGGTTGTCTCCGGGCGCAAACCGCTGGAAGCCTTCGAACGCCTGCCCAGCGAGGACCTGCTGGACCACGGGGTGCCGCTTATCCCACCACAAGACGAACACCACGGCGTCCACGAGGCCCAGCAGCGCTATGGTCCAGAACAGGAACCGGAGGATGTTCGGGCCGTTGATCGTGTCCATTACTTGTGTAGCCCCTGATCGCTTTCTTTCTCCCGATCCGGGAGAAGAACGCGTACTGCTGGTATCGCCCACTGGCCCCGTGGATCCTCGGGCACATGGCACGTTCGTACGAGCGAGTGCTGAAGTCGTTTCGCCTCCGCCGTCGGCCATGTCGAGCCTGAATGATTAGAAATTCTGGATTGATGCCCTTTTCAAATGAGTGTCGAATAAATTACTAAGAAACAATGACGCATGCAGGATTTAATTTCGAGCGGCACGGTACACTCATCAGAAAGCAGGAAGCTGGAAGTTGAAAGAATAAAATGTGTAAATCAAAGGAATGAACAAAAAGGCGAAGCAAGGAATAGTTTCCAAATAAAGAGTAAAAGAACACTTCTAACTGCCATGTGCGTACTCTGCACGACTTTCCAATTTGTGTTAATTTTTGCATTTATTCAGGGACATTGTGAAATGGTGGTTGGTGTGAGCAGGCATCAAAACTACGTAAGGCTGGAGGATACCTTACGAAAAAAACACAACTATCGGCAATCATTGTTAATTATGTGCAGAGCTGGTGGCCACACTACATCCCCCACCATCTACCTACACCAGTGCTAAGAACGTACACTGCGATGAAGGAAGAGGCGGGTGATTGAAGGCGTGATCGTGACTGCTCTCTTTATTACATCATTCACGTTAGCCTGGAGTGACATGGTACTAACTCTTCGAGAGGCCGGTCCATAGTATGAGAGCACAGGATGAATAACACACTGGGCGGTGACTGGGGCAATAGAGGCCAACAGCAGTGAAAATCTAGACCTTAAAAAATCATATTTGAGTAAATAATTAAAGGTAAAAGATTTGACAGCTGAATTACGTGCATGCGCGCTGCAAGCGACCGGAAAAATTGGCGTTTTTTAGGCTCAAATATAAAAAGTTGGTGAATCCTACGCACACGTAGGAATTGACGTAAGTAGTAGTTTTTATGGCGGTATACCTGTGTTGAAATAAAGTCGCATACGTAGACGCATCGGAATACAAGAGAGAAGGCTCCCCTGCAGTGGTCGTTGCGACGACTACTGGCACCAAGACTGGCACCGACTACTGGCGGTGCACGGTCGCCACAGAGTACAGAGAGGATGCAATCGCTCTGGCGATCTCCGAGGTCGAGTGTCGTACCGTGCTTAGCGACTCGAGCAACGCCGTGTGAAACTTTCCCAAGGGGCGAGTGTGCGCGCCGACGGCCTCCATCATATGCAAGCTCAAGCTCCAAGACCGCGGCAGCACTATCCGTATTGAGTGGGTTCCGGCTCACGTAGGACAGTCTGCATCCTCACGGAATCACAACGAGATAGCCAATTCGGCTGCTCGAGCGCTTACCCTCCGCTCCCCCGAGAGTGACCGTTCCGTGTGGTGGTTCGAAACCAAGGACCGAGTAGCAAGTTATGGCGAAGTTACAAAATGGTAACGCCTAGCTCGTCGGACAATGCCGCCTCCCCCCCGGCACTCAGTCAGGAGAAGGCCGAGGCATCCCAAGGCAGCTACACACCGGGTCACTCCCCGTCCCGGCAGTACTACACGTGCTTCACCAACAACTCTATCGGAGCGGTGTGTGCAGTGTTTGTGCAGTCAGTCCGGCGGACCAGGGGCACATCATGGGGGACTGCGCCAGGTTCCCGACCGAAGCTATCTCGAGGACGTACCCGGCCGAACTGCAAAGTGCAGTGCAATCTACAGTCAAGGACACTCAACTATGGGTGGTCCAGCAGGCCCGGGGTGTGCTCGAAAAGCACAACACTCAGGGCCCACCACAAACGGGCCGAACGGGGGTGGTGCAGAGTAGGACATGACCCCTGGTCGACGCTTGGCCAACGTCACGACGCGTTAAACCGTTTGTTGCCGGCATTTAAGTTATTCCTGTCCCTACCTCCTAAACTTGCGTGTGGCATTTTTGACTGTGTTACGTGCGTGGCATAGTTGCTGATTTTCAGAATGGTGTACAGCGGCGAGTACACCAGGAAACCTACAGCGTTTCAATCTTTATGGCGAAGACGCCACCAGCTCCAAGCCCAGAGAATGTGATGCACGCAGGAACGGAGGTTTCCGACGCGCTGTACACCAGTCGCTTCCCCCAGCCGGCCTCTTGGGCGCGGTACGGGGAGACCAGGGTCATCTGGTATAACCTATCCGGTCGGTCACTCTATTCCCCCGAGTATCTTTTCCTGCCCAGCGGGTGTGATAACCGGAGGCCAGATATCAAGCGTAAGATAAAACCAAACGGAGCAAGCGGCAAGAACGCCATAGCAGCAGCAGCTCCCTGCAAAAACCGGAAGAAGACCAAAAGAAAGCTTCGCTTTAGAAGCCAGGCCACTACGGCCAAGAGCAAGTGACGTTGCTGACATGTGAATGCTTGCGCGAAACCTCCTCGCCTCCACGGCAGCCCCGAGAGAAGCGCGACAAGGCGGGCTTCACAGATTCCCTATCCGCCTAGCTTGCCGGCGGTTGTTTCCGGCAGGAGTCTCACTTCCGCTTTACGGCTGTGTGCGCGATTCGTCGGCAGATGCAGCATCGTTGCTTCCGAGCTCTTTCAAAAACTTCTAATTGACCAACAAGACATTTCTCGAAACTACCATTCACGTCACTATTTATCTGGTAGTACGACTCACCAAAAGCTCGGGATGCCCGTTTTGTTTTCTCGCTAAAATTATGAGAGCTCAAGTGAGTGGAAATTCTTAATCAATTCATAATAAATGCCAGCTTGAAGTTCACCAGCTGAAACAGGTGGAAACCTACGGCCACGAAGCATGCTATTACACAAAGAACTCTGCTAGGTCGCGTGGGTTAAACGGTGATATCCGGATTTTCGCTTCTAGCCCGGCTGCAGCGATTCGCATGTAGGCGTGTAACGACTACCTATAAATCGCTGTCTGCTCTGCCAGAAGCGTCGCGAGATCTTTCGTACCATGGTAAGACTATCTAAAGTGCGGGTACTTTGGGACGTGTCTTCGACATGTTCCGTCCTCCTTTGGAAAAACATCGCCTTGCGCCAAACAGAATTCGACGAAGTTATGAATGTTCCAATCTTTTCAATTAATAAAATTTGTACATCGTGTTCAGGAACCAAATAAAAGCTTCTGCTGGATTCGGTTCTGTACGTGAATAGGTGCGTGAACATGTGCGTGTGTGTCAGCGGAATTGCGGTGGCAAGGGTGAGTAGTCGCGCCTAAAACTTAGAGAGCCCGTGTTCGTAGCGTCAATAATCTCTGAAATGGCCACTGCACCATACTCACCCTTCATTCAATTTTGTTGTAGTGTCGTAAAAACAAAGCACTTGCTACGCAGCCAAACAACAGCGAATGATGTGACTGTGTTGACAGCAGCAGATATAGCGAGCCTAGAGCTGTTGATTATGTAGCAATGGGTTATTTACTTCTTTGTATTATAAATATAACGTTTCAATCTGTAAAGACGTGAGGCGTAACCGAACCAATTATTGAACACTTTGACCCACTGCAACGTTGTTTTTTCTTTATCCTGGCTATATCATGAGGCCACTGAAAACTTCACGTTTAGCCTAGTCGCGTAACAGTACAGGTTCTTTACGGGCACGTAGCAGCTCACCTTAATGGGTAGGCAGTTTGCAACAAGGGAGTTTGGGAGAAGACGGAGTTCTGGAGCTGTTGGAAGTGTCAGGTTGCCTTTGGTGATAATCCCACGACAAGTCACAAGTACCCCGCTGCAGGGATTGGCCAGTATTGGCAATAGTCGTGGCTGGGGATTGGCCACCATTTGCTTTAGGAGAAACACGTTCCCCAAGCAACACACAGCCCACATACGAATATATTTTTGCTAAAATGAGGAGATACAGGTATGACGTGGAACCATAATTTAGAGCTTTGGAATAGCAATGCATACTTGCAGCGAATGAATACAGTTGCCCGCGAAAACGCTAAACATTGTAAGACCTAGAGGCGTTTTACACCTAAACATGAGTAAGACCTCAAGAGGTCCGAGGTTCGTGCGGCTGATGGGAGAGGGGATGTCGCAATTACGCGGAGTGAGTGACCCTTTAATAGAACCAATAACATTTTCTTCTAATTTTTTATGATTATGCGATATCTGGCCACGCTTTATTCAACAGTTCAACGCAAATATCTCCATGCGTCTATCCGTCTTTTGTCTGGTTATAAAATGACCGTAAAGCCAGGAATCTGCGGGTGTGTTCTAATGTGAACTGTCGTTTCATCTTTTCGGACAGCGTGTTCATCTAGCTGGGTCTCTCTTGGTATCCACAGAGTTTTTAAGCACTTCGTTCCGAACGTCTCGCCAATCAAATGTGTCTGCATTAAAGAAGACGGCGTAACTTCTCACCCAGCTTTCAATATTCCTGACCAATGATGACGCCCTCCAGGAGCCGTCAGCATCTTCTAGTGTGGCGGTGAGCGTGAGGGCCCCGGGAAATTTTAGACGACAAAAACAAAGTGGTGTTTTCTCATTTAGACGTTTCAATACAGCACATAAATAAAAAATATTGGGCGTGTGACACTATCACTTCTAAGTTGCTTCCGTCGTGAGAACGTGGCGCAAGTTGACGCGCACTTCTAAAGCAGGGACGTATTCGGATCCACACCCAGGTGAGTAGCGATGCGGGTCAAAGATAAAACGTTAGCGAGCACAAAAAAAGCATTAACGCGTTCAGTGAACTACTTAGCAGAACAATTTATGCGAGGCACGACAACAAACAGAAGACAGTTTCGACACTTGTCCAGGCAGTTGCTTGGTGGCTTGAAAAATGCGAATGGATTCATTGATCTTGGGCGCCTCCTCGTTCCGTTATCTGGGTATAAAGAGAACTAGAATAAAAATGGACAGTTTCTGCTATGGTAGGGGGCAAGGCTGTGGTGTTTAAGCGTCTAATCGCGCTGAAGGGTTCATCTTCAAGCAAAGCCAATGTTTCTGCCAGTATTTAGTTGACTCCCTTTGAGATAATTGCGAGGCGACATACCCTGCCGTTCTTTTTACTGACTGGAAAGTTGGCGCTAAGAGGACTGCCGTGGTTCTTGAGATGCATCGTTGAGACACAGTAACATAGTAACTTGTTTTGTATCAGCGGTCAGATGCAAACTTTGTGGGGCGCGCGATATTGACTCTCTTCAAAGTTATAGGGCAAGAACTCTCAGTCGCTAGTGAATCTTGGTAGACAATCGTGTGGGTACATTGTCCATGTCCGCGCACTCCGAATTGGAAGTGGAGGAGCGTGTTATGAATGAGGATATTTGGCGAAAAAGATTACTACCCGGGAAGTTCAACTTTAGCTAGGAAGAATTCTTAGCAGCGGATATTGTATTGCATGACCGCCAGCGGGTATAATTCAGTACTGGTGATAGTAAAAGTTCGTGCTGTGATTTGATCAATGTTGCTTCGACCTCGCGAAACAGCGCAACTACATGATCCCCATGACATTGGTATCCCCCAGGCACCCGCGCCTTCAATAATCGGTATTAAAAGGCGTATGTAACTAAAATGTGATTTTGGTTTTTCGAAGCTTAAATTTTCTAACAACAGTTTGTCATCACTATTGACAGTACTACGTCAGCATTCTTTGCTACGAGTTACAAGCGCCGAATCATCACCAAAATGTTATGATCACGTTCCAGGCACAGCGGCAATTTGGTATTTGCAACCAAAAGCACCAGGCACCATGCATTTCTCTAGCTCTATATTTCATGCACAATGGCAACCCTGCTTTGGAGTGCAGCTGGTTTTGAGACGGCATCCTACCAACACATACAACTAGCGCTTTCGCTTTTGCAGAAGTGAGTAGCTCCGAACGACGGAATAGTGCTTGTTTCATGTAATATTCCCCTTGAGAAGTCTGAAGTATTGCTGCTAAAGCGAATCGGGGCAAAAATAACCACTTGGTCAAGCTGGAAAATCGCTTTCTGCAGTGCGCTAGGAGACAGCATATCATTCAACGTGAGATCGATCGTTTTAGTGCCTAAACTTTTTGAGAGGCAAGACAGGTGTATTCCCGGCAGTGGAAACGCAACACTCCCGCTGAGCTTAGCGGAGTGGGTAATATTACAAGACGAAAGTGGATTCAGCAGATCAGCAACATACCGTGGAAAGCAGGCCCGTGTGACGTGGAACGTCTGCTTTTAGCCGTCTGGAAGGGTATATGATCAGATTTCTAAACAGACAGTGTATTCTTGAAGGTGCTTTTCAGAAAAGATGCCTAATCTGTCAAGCTTGACGACAGCTTTCGATGGCAGGGAAGTTATTTTTGCTTGTTTGACTATTAATCAAGTGCGCACATACGCTACACTAACTACGTGTGATTACCCTACACACAAGATCACGTTCGATGTTCTACGGACTCCTAATACAACTTTACAGTTTAAATTTTAAGCCGATATTGTGCCATCCGTAAACGCTTCGTTGCACGGCGATGTCGACGTAATCATGACCACATTAAAAACGTGCGAACAAGTTTTCAAGCTTTTCTTTTTTTCCTGAAATTTCCGAATACAGATATGACAGATTCTACACATGGAAAGGGCGAGAAACCGTATAGTTTGTTACATTCGTTATGCACTCCTGGCCAGCTATTTTTTTCCTTTTGATTTTATTGCTAGCCGCCCTTGATGCTCTTAATTCAGGGCAGTGCATATAGAAGGGTAGGTGAAGCTGTTTCAGTGTGCAAGTAGAGTGGGCAATGTTCCTAATCGCGTCTCTCTTGGCGAAGCCTTCGCCTCTACCTCGTTAGGTAGGCTTCCAAGGCCATTGTCGGTTTACAGGCAAAGCCAGAAGGTAATGGTCATTGTTTGGCTATTGGGTACCCTTCCACTGCGCGTGTACTTCAGTGGTGAACTCGCATCTTCCTTAGCAGTGATAATTCCAGCTAACCCCATCGACACAGCTCCAGAGCTGGAATCGTCGGCACTTGACAAGGGCTAACTCTGCCCGTGCCTCGTTAAAAACTTTGGTGCTCAAAGGTTTTTTAAGACGACAACCCGGGCACCAAGAAAGTTCTACGAGAGAAGTTGAAGGCGGCCTTCGAGCAAAAATTGTGAACGGCCAAGCTGACGACACATGCCTTCATGGAGGGCCTCAACTCGTGCTCCATAAGACCAGGTTTTTTTGTCCTTTCTAAACTTTGTGGGTGACTGCCGTTTGAATTCCGCTAGCCTGCCCTACGTCGAATCTCGGGACCATTGCGGGCTTGTTTTATAGCGACCCCAGTGATAGAGGATTTCCTTCTTGGGAAACAGTACAACAGGATTATGCGAAGAATATTTGAGATAGCCCTTACTCCTCAGGCTCCTAATACCGACAGGTGGTGGGCTCAAAATAACTCCATGAACACTTGAACACACGGATCTTTTGGGGTGGTGTTCTTTGTCAGAAATGCAGCACCGTATTAAAGGTAGCTTTGATGTAATCTCAAGTGAATGTATGGTGGGATAATGCGGTTTTACCGCAATCTAAGGAGGTGATTGTACAATACAGGGTCCGAAAGTATCGAATTAATTTGATAGATTGCGAATATCGAAACGTTATTGTATCCAAGCTATTAATTTACGGTTAAGATATCTAATACGCGTCGTTATATGTGACTTTGTAAGACAGAGATTGGATACCTGAAAGTTAGCTATAATCATAAAACCCATGGCTTAGGTATATCTGCATACATTGCCGCTAAAAATGGAAGAATACAGTGTTTTGAATTCAACCGCAAAAGTGCTTTGTAAAAGGTATAAACACAAAAATGCCCCACATGCCGCTGATTGGCCCTTCCAGATAGCAGCGATGGCTGTGACCATAATGAGATATTGCTATACGAATTCTGCGCCCTCTTTTCTACGCCAGCCGACGAAGTGCAGGGACAGAAAGGGAAATAAAATTGCGCGTGTTACCGTACATACAGACTTTCTCTTGGTATCAAGAAGGTAGAAACCTGATACAACATGCAGTTGTTGTTTGCCGCGTGAAATGTGGCTAATACTTGCCCTATGATGGCTAATAGGCTGTCGGAAGCTTGTGCTGTGAAGCACGCCACGTCATAAACAATACCCTTTGTTCCGTTTGAAAGAACTAGACTGATAGCTCATGCCGCGGAAGTTCAGCAGGGTAGGACATTTCCTAAACTGAGGAAACGGCACCGAGAAAACGGCGCTCTATGCTTGTTTTAGCTGCCCAGCAGTCCAGCGTTTTGGAGCTGTCTTATACGACGGTGGCTGATTGGCGTAAGCGACGTTGCCTTACGTGACCCTGTTTGTCAAGCATACCCATGTTTCACGGAGCGATTGATTTCTACCGTAACAAAAACAAGCCAGGTGTAAATACGTTCAAAAACGAAGCAACGGCGGAGTGCTGAGTATGCTAGCGCCACCTGGGAGGTTTGACGGCAGCAAGGCTGCAGAGCCGTATGGCGCAGTGGAAGTTTGTTTGTATACGCGCTGTTATGACTTCATTGTAGACGTCACCAAAACACACGACTTGTCGGGAGAATCAAAATTTTAACTTAAATTAATTAATTTCTCAGTGAATACGGCATAATTTGCTGCCGCGCCAGCGCTGGGGATGCTATAAAGCACGAAATCTTTCGAATAAAACAAACTTGTAATTTGTCTACATGGCTCCTTTAAAGCCACGGCAGGCTGTATGCTGTATACTGGACAATGTATGCTGAAGCTACGGCAGGCTGTATACTCTATAATAGATAGGGGACACTGTATACTGAAGGCACGGCAGGTTGCATACTGTATACTGGATGCTGGACACTCCATACAGAAGCCACGGCAGGCTGTATACTGGCCAAAAAGGACGGTGGTTGAACGTTCGTGCGAGAGAGCCCAGGTTGACAGACACCCACACCAGGGGTGGGCACCTAGCTTGAAATACATAAAATCTTTATTGCACCACTGGGAACGCTTTGTTTTGCGCCACTGATAGAAAAGATTGTCTTTAAAAACAAGGCGGAAACGGAAGTAACCGAAGACATTTTTTGTGCAAAGAAGCAGGCAATAAGTGCGTTTGAACTCTGTCACTGGATTTAAAGGGACAGAAAACCCACTTCTGTATAGTATACACTCGCTATTGCAAATAAAAGGGCATCACTTGAAACGCCTTTAACCGAACGGTTTTCCTGATGGGGCGCTAGAAGGTTTTAAAGCGCAATATTTGATCTACCAGACTCAAGTAGTCTGCCAAAGCGAATGATGCAAGGCTTGACAGTCAGCTGCAGTGCAATATATTTTTAACTGCACGTGCAGTGAAAAGAGATGTTCATGCGGGCCATTACTCGACTACCCCGAATGACTCCGATACCAACTCTGCAGGGGGAGGCCCAACTCAATACGAGTGATGAGCTGGTGCACCAACGCCGCTCTGCCCGGGCCTGTAAAGTCTCGATGATCGGTGCAGCCGCTGCGCTAGCCCGGTACATGGGGTACGTTGTACCAAGTGCCACTGTGAAAGGTTCAAACACTCCTCCGTGGCAGCGAGTACAGTAACAGACAACAAACCAATCGGTCGCCTCCGTCACCCAGTACCTCGCCGAGCCATGGCCCAAGTATCTCGCCTATATAGCCCAGATGCGGAAACGGCAATGGCATATGTAGACGCCAGCGTCAAAAACAGCATGGAGTGCACTGCACTCATCTGCCCCCAGCTACCAGAGGTGGACCAATCTTGCTTTTATGAGGCTAATTCGATGCCACCAGCGTATCTTGCTGAACTAGCAGCGATACACGATGGGATGGCCGCAATACTGCCTATTGTCCAGGCAGGGCCATGCTGTCGACTACGCTGTCGAATACGCAGTGACTCTGCGCAAGCCATCCACGAATCCACGACATCCGCCGCGTAACACAAGCTACATCATTCGCAGATGCCATTCACCACTTAACACGAAGCACTCTACTGAAGATCCACATAGAATGGGTACCCCGTTCAGCTGTACCCGGCAGTAGGGAGGCAGACACGGCTAGTCGCCCGCATACCTTGATACGACCACTACCAGTTTTCCCCGAAGATACAAGTGGAAACCTGGCACAACAGAAGGAAATTCTCCGGCGCACCACGAGAGCCCTCAGTACCCCCGTGTGGTTCAAACCTCTCTGGAGACTTAACTCGCCGAGAGGAGGTTTCGCTGCGGCGAATACGCGTTGGGATGGCCCTTACGCCATCTGTGATTGCCTCTTGGCCATCGCAGTACCGCGGCCCGTACGACTCTACCTGCCCATTCTGCGACTCCGCCGTACAGAATGTGAATGTGCAGCATCTGCTGTGGACCTGACCGGGACTGCATCAGATCCGATTACGGTACCTTCGTGCAAGCGGCCTCCACTCTGTCCGCGCTCCAGACCTGCAGCTCTGGGTTCATGGACCATTTCATCGGCACCTTCTTGACTTTATAAGAGAAGCAAACTTGTTCGTGTACCTGTGAATCGTGCACCGTTATGCCGCAGGGCAAACTTTCGAATAAAAAAAAAACTTGTCCCCAGATAAAACAGTAATAAAATGCTGTTTTCTCTTTATGTGGTTTTTGAATCACAACTTAAAACGACGGAATTTGCATACTTGCCGTAGTGATGGCTCCGCCTTTCAGATTCAGAAAGTTCATTTCGAAATATTATTACCACCACCAATTATTTAGAAATTACCTGAGGTTTCCGGACTATATGAAACGCTGGCTTTCGTAGTAGCTCCAGGAGATACACTCAACAAAAATTGTTTGGTTGTATTTTCGGTGACAAACAGGTGTCCCTAATGTAGGATGGCGTGTAATCGCACAGTTTAGAACGTGCCGTGTTCCACCGTTGCTTGTAGTTCCGCCTGATCATGAAATACCCGTGTGCTTTTTATGTCTGGTCGTTGTAACTTTTTTCAGGCCTCTTTTGATATCCTTTTATCCTATCTACACTGATGAAATATCCTTTTATCCTATCTACACTGATGAACTTTTAATTACGAGGAAATAGTTCGCACCCTTTATGCCTCTTTGTTTGTTGGTACGTTATTTTGCTGAGACGTCGGGCATTAATTGCGTGGTTTCCTTTACAAATATATGAGAGATGGCGTATGGATGTGTCGTTTCGTGTTCTCTTGGTCTTTGTGTCGTTTAGCGGCGCACGTATTTTCCTTTGGGTATGAGCAAACTACCTCAGCAGCACGTTTTGTTAAACCGTATTCCAGGAGAAAGGTTTTTTATCTTCATACCTGCATGATTGCAAAGACTGAAGAAGTGATAAAAAAGGATAGGCTGCAGGGCAGAAGATATCAAGGCCATCATGAGACCTAGGGGGGGCCTCGACGTCACTGTGGTATCACGCTTTGAAATTATCCGCGCCATCGCCGCTGCCGCTGACGTCAGCAGAGAAGAAGCCAAGAGAGACGTCATATGTCCAAACAAACAACAAAACATCGTCATCGTCAGTACCCCCCAAAAAATAAAACGCCGACCGCTACGCGGCAGTGTCGAAGCTCACGGTCTGCGGCGCCGAGCGCGACATTAGTTCATACGTATCGGCACCTCACGGGACAGTGAAAGGAGTCATCAGAGGGTCCCCCTCACGGATTCGGACCAAGTGATTGACGACTTTATCGTCCATGAATTTAACCCGACAGCCCTGCAAGCCTACAGAATCGGCAAAACGTTGTCAGTCGTCATAGCCTTCAGCGGCGGAAAAGTGCCAAATTACGTGAAGTACGGCAACCTGCTGGCGGAATGCTCACTGTACAGGAAGCAAATTGACAAGTGCTTTCAATGTGGCCGCGTGGGCCACAGAATGGACGTTTGCCCAAATCCGACGAACCGTATCTGCCGCGGCTGCGGAATCCAGAACCAGGGACAAGACCACAACCACGACTGTAAGCCAAAGTGCAGCCAAAATAGTTTTTCAGATCATAATTTTTTTACCGCCCGCCATTTCAGATATCGAACTGTCTTTTGTTGAGATAGTTCTACACTGTTCTACAACATTTTTCAATGACACCCTCCCAGTACAGGCTAGTAGGATTTCAGGAAAACACTGTGTTTATACACATTCCTAAATAACCACACAGCCAGTTGATATCTCCTATTCGTTTTTCTTGAAAATGCTGCCAATTTAATTGCCCAAAAACCACTTTGAGGATTTTGTCCTAACATGCGGATAAGAAGGCCAGCGAGATTTTTAAGTCTACATCCTTTTGGATATAAAATTCAGTTGAGTTTTCCCGCGTTCGCTTAGCGGTTGCCATCTGTTGACACCTTCGGCAACTACGCGTCTCCCGTAGGAACCGGTGTCATATATCATAAATGTAAAAGAGAAGATGCACCAATAAAAAGCGCAAAGGTTAGCCTTCAGCATCTGTTGGGACTTCCTGCAACCCCGCGCCTCCCGTAGGGAGCCCATGTTACTTAGGATAAAACTGTACCGATGAGCATCGTTAATATCTTCTGAGATAGGACTTCCTACGAAGAAGAATATCTCTCACCTAGCCGGCCTCTATCATGTGTTCCCAGCGCAATCTCCTGCCGAATTCAAGTTGTGTTTGCAACCTGGCACTCTTGCTCATATCATATTTAGAGTGCAAGCTAACCAAGCTCCCCCTTCTTCCATCTACTTTTCCCAATCCTTGAGCTGTGGGAGAACCTGGTGGCGTATTCCCAAACTATATCCCGTAGGGGCCCAGACCAACCGCACCTCCTAAGCGGGGGCGCAGCCAATGAGGTTAAAAAATTGCAATTTTTTAACCTCCTAGGACGCAGCACCGTGACGTCTCTACCTATATGTGCGCGACTTCATGCGAGGTGGATTTTTTCCTTTTTCCCCCTCCCCTCGTTTCGGCTGCTTTGCGGGTGGCCGATGGTTTCGCTCCGCGGGCAACTTGTGTTGTACTATTTATATTTTTATTCCTGCTATTTCTTGTTTATACATTTGTATACTTTTTGCGTGATTGTGGATTACAGTTGAGGCACGAGCTGTGACACAATGCTGGCTAATTAAAAGGCCAGACACTACAGAAATATATGTGGTAGCTAAAACTGCGTCGCAGGAAACATACACAAACTGCTCATCTATACCCATCAGTGGATCTCTAAGAGTGACAATTTTTTGCCGCTATTTGGACTCCGAGGTCACTATCGTAAAAGCCAAGGAGATAACTTTTCTACTTAGTTTTATCTCTGCTGCGACTACCGCGACTTCAAGCTCACGGGCAGCTACTCATTAGTCCCAGCGAAAAGAATATACGTATCTGAGTGAGTGTAACACTGCATTAAATGAGAGGCCGTGGGGCCCTGGGGGAGCAAGGATGAGGAGAAAAGGGGAAGGTCACAACTCGCACAATGAACACAGTTGCAGTCTTGGGGTCCTAATCGCAAAATGAACACATTAAAGTCAGTCAGTGGCAGCAAAACGCACAGTTCACACTTAAATGTACAGTTCACACTGTGGACAATGCGGTTCCCACTGAAAACAGTGCACACTGCAGATAGTTCACATTGTATACCGAACGGGAAAGTCGGCCAGGCTGCTACACCAATTTGTAGAGTCTGTTTTCAAGGGCGTACTCGGTAATTGCTTCTAGTGCGGTGGGATCGTCACGGTCCCGACTGGCATGTTCCTGTTCAGTCGCAGGGGCGGGACCTAGAGTTAAAAGCTGGTGGCGATTACGGTCGAATAATGGACAGAGCCAAATTAAGTGGTAACGATTTGGTGTGCCTTCCCGATTACAGGGGGGGCATCAGCGCCATTCGGATCCTGCTGGAGCTGTCTATTTATAAATAACGTATCTTATGCAGCAAATCTCTGTGTGCATGAAGCACAAATTGTTAAAAATAACTAATCGACATTGGCAACAGCGTGAGTGGTAGCACGCATGATTACTGATATCAAACTCGGCCTGGTGGCTTCAGTGAAGAGACTGTGGTCAATAGCCCTGTACAGAAGACATATATCAAACTCCTCGAGTACTTCAGTTGCTGTACAATCCAACTATTACTTAGCCCTTGGTTGGTATATATTTTCCATATTGTTTCCCTAAATTGTCATGACCAGCAGTGTAAATTATGCAGAATTCATGACCCAGTGTAAAACGTGTACGTTTGAGCTGGTGTCTTTCTTATTAATGTATCGCCCTTGCAAGAACGATTCACACCTTCCATTGCTGTTAACAAAATGTCAATGTTTTCCTTAGTGGCACTGTTCCTCATAAAGAATAATGCAATGAAGTTAATGTTAACGAAATTCAATGTAATAGTGCTTATGAAAGTGCCAAAATGCAGCTCATGGAGCTGTAATATTTCGCAAGAGTAGGACAGTTTGTAAATGTAGTCATGGGTAATTGGCTGCCTTTCTTGTAATCCTTACCTGCAGCACCGAATCGTGTTTTGAGCTGTGTATATAGTGAAAGAGCACCCAACTCAATTGTATACCCTTCTGTGTGCTGTAGAATGAGCTTTCAATGAGGGTGTTTGCTTTCCGGACCGTGTATAATTGCCACATGCGCGTGAAAGCGTCCATCCGCGCGCGCGCACTTCGAGCACCGAGTCGAGCGCATATTTAGGAATACTATCGGAGGTCAGCGTCAACTAGCAGGTGCGCAAGAAGAGCGCGGAGAAATCAGGGGCTCAGGTACAAAAGGTTAGCTGCTACCACATGTGCGTTCAGCTTCCCCAGCGCCGCAGGCCAGCCCCGCCCACGGAGCGAAACCATCGGCCGCCTGCCAAGCAGTCGAAACGAGGGGAGGGGAAAAAAAGAAAAAATCCACCTCGCATGAAGTCGCGCACATATAGGTAGAGACGTCACGGTGCTGCGTCCAAGGAGGTTAAAAAATTGCAATTTTTTAATCTCTTTGGCTGCGCGCCTGCTTAGGGGGTGTGGTCGGCCTGGGCCCCTACGGGATATGGTTTGGGAATACGCAACCTAGTGACTAACAGCCATCTGGATGTCCACACGATACTTCCTCCAGAGCGAAGGCTGCCCACTCATCACATGGTTTCTGAATTTGGGAACCACTCCCACTTCGCTTGCTCAATAAAACTTTTTTCACTCATTGACTTACTCGTTCGAGCGCACCATCTTGGTGCAATTTGTTTAGCAAGAGTTGTAGTAAAACAAGAGTTCCAGTCGTTTCACATTACCATGACGCGCCTGAAGTTGGAGCCCATGTACTGACAGCAGGCAGGCACTCCTGAGTCTGTCCCACTTCCCAATGGAGTAGCCTAATATGGCGACTAACAAATAACCGAACTCGTGTTATACCCATTGCTGTCCTTAATATAATGGCACACCCGGGCACCGCCGGGTACTACCGCTAGGGCTATATATAGCAGAAACCGTGGAGGTTCTGAAAAACCACTGACCTTCATGTTTTTGGATGGTGGCATTTACATTGAGGTCACGACCATGAATTTTACGTGCAAAAACGTTTTGCCCATGGTGAGGGTGAGTTAGTGTTTTATCGGGCCGCTCATCACGCGCAATAAAAATTTAATATCCAACAAAAATACCCACGTACAGCTTCAAAGGAAAGCCAGAAGTTTTTCTGACCAGAAGAAACAAAAATTTGCTCTGGTGAGGGATTCAAAATCGGGACAGGCACTTGTCTAATATAGTGGTTCTACCAAGTGACCTACCCAGAAGTCTAGCCGTTCCTACCGCGATAGAAAAATAACGATCAACTCAAAAGAAATAGACATGTTAGCCAACCAGTTTAGGGGCAGCCTCCAAGATACAGTAAGTTCCCCATGTTACGTAGCTTTCACATGAAGTTACAGTTGAAAAAAAAAGGTACTGGTTCAAGATTCGAAGCGAACAAAGGGTGTTTTGGGCACAGAGATGTACATGCAATGGATGCACAATCGTCAGTGCACGCTGAGACTCAGCCTTCGAAAACTGGCGGAGTTGATTGGAAAATGCAAAGACAAGCCGTGACGCTCTTTTGCCTGTAGTTTTGCCTGTAATTGGAAGCCGTAAGAACTGGGGTGCTAGTATGCGTACGAAGATTGTTTATTTTTGTTATACTTCACGAATGCAAACCATTGTTTGCAACGCGAAGCATTTGTGACTGTCGCCATGGAGCGGGAAAGGGAGGGTAGTGCAGGAGTATTATGAACGAGGGAAACACGACTTACACTGTACCGCTCCGTGTAAAACATGAGAGAATGTCTGCAGGTGTTCAAATTTTTTCGTGCTACATAGCACTGAGGCACGGTGTGAACCAAGCTGAGACGGCCCCCTCAGAGCGTAAAATAAGTCCAGTGTTCAAGTGCAGAGAAGGTGGAGAAGACAGAGGTTCTGAAGAACTGTCAAGCGAACAGCAGTGTGCTGTAAACATGGCGTACAGTTGTCATCACGAATGCCTATTTTGAGTCGAACCTATGCACCGACGTCCCGGCGGTTAGAAACAGGCGGCCGGACTGTTGCGGATACGGGTGAACGCAAGTACTTTAAGGAATACTCAATGTAAGACAAGATAATTTTGGTCACAATTGGTGCTAATGCAGTGAGTGGCAGCGTAAACACATAAATAATGTTTGCTTGAGCATCGGATCAAACATGCCGTCATATCACGATGCGTTTCTCTGGCAGGACATATTACAAATGCCTTCCTCTAAGCAGACATTTTATAGATACCTTAAGTCTTCCTCGATTTTTCTTGGTCACTGCGAAACGTTCTTGCATACAAGTATTTCAGGGTAGATGTTAGAATTTGAAGTTTGAACGAAATATTTCTTATGGCGAGAAAGAAAGGTACTCCCGCCAGCTTTCTGTGGTCCATCACTTCAGTTCACTTTAGAAGTAAGCTTGTATTTGGTGGCCTTGTGGTCTAACAAGTTTTGGCGCGGCATAAAAGACTCATCCCGACGCACGGTCATCGTATTTGTACCCCCTCCTCGATATTGTGAGGCCACAGAAATAAATGGTACAAACTTCTGGGTCGCAATAAGGGATGTTCGCGGGTTATCTTTAAGCAAGTAAGGGGGGAGTGACCAAAGGCAGAGTTGTACCACTGCTATTTAAAGGCACTCGTAGTTGTCACCAGGAGAGTGTAGTCCTCGTCATCGTCTGCCTTGTTCGCTGCTCCCCCAGTGGGCAGCACTCTCCGCGTCGCGGCCTTGGTGGTCTTGACGGTGTGCTTGGGCTCGCCCGTGAAGAACATGTAGATAAGGCCGATGTCGACTATGATGAGCACCACTATTACCAACACGGCCACACGGATGAGCAACTTCTTGTGCCCATGATACCAAGCGTCTCCAGCCGTCGTACCGCTGCTGCTGGCCCCAGACGCCGGCGTCGAAATAACCTGCGTAAAATCGTCGTTCAATTGACCATTCTCCACCCGGAGTTCGAAGTATCTAAAAGGCACCCAAACATCCAACTGTCTGCGACACGGAGCACATAGTGGGTGTATTCACCAACGCGTACCCTTTGGATTTTACAGAGATGGTCTACATGATCAGGATCCTTTGTTTTCAATACGCATGCGACGCTTTACTTCGCGCTGTTTCCCCAATCCCTCAGCCATTTCCGACACCTCTTTCGCATCTTTTAAACCCCTCGCTACTACCGATGCCTCTTACAGAACTTGAGGAATAGGCTGATAATAGATCTAGGGCCCTTATCATCAGTTGCACCTTTACTCGCTGTGGGGCGGTTGCGAGGCACCCTTTCTTCTGTTTGAGCAAGAAGAACGGGAATGCCAGGACTATCGGTGCGCACAAAAGCCAGAAAAGATGCAAATAGAACGGAACGCGGCTTCCGCTATATGTGGAGCCGCCGTCATTGCCGCCTAAATTTCCACCTCGCGTTGTAGTTGCGAATCCCTCCAGGATGAAGTGCAACATGCTCGTTGGGAACGTGGACGTGAGCCCATAAAAATAATGCACAAATTCGCTTAGCGAAACCCTACCATATAAAAAAACCGTAGCTACAGCTTCCCCAGCGTCCAAATTAACAGAATGGAATGCCTCTATATTTCTTGGCTTCTTGCGCGTCTTTAAGCTCAAGTTTAGTTTGAGCTTAACCTCCGCCCTTCTGTAATAAAATTCCACCTTCCGTCAAGTGGGAAAATCACGCCAGGAAGTTTATTCCTTCAGACTATAGGTTCGTCTCAGCCGCAGCTTTTTTGATGGAGGTGAAAATCGAAAACGCCCGTGCGTTCGAGATTTCGGCGCAAGAGATCCCCAGGTGGTCAAAATTAATGCGGAACCTTCCACTGCGGTGCATAGAACCAAAATCGGTGCAACGGTGCGTAAAACCGCAATCAATCAATCAATCAATCAATCAATCAATCAATCAATCAATCAATCAATCATCATCAATCAATCAATCAATCAATCAATCATCAATCATCAATCAATCAATCAATCAATCAATAATCAGCCAATCAGTCATCATCAATCAATCAATCAATCAATCAACCAATCAACTAATATGTTCAGAGACGAATCAAAGAACATCGAGGCGACCATCATTTATTAGGGGGGTAGCCAACTTTGACGCCACCATGAACTGGGCCCTGAGAAGCGCGTTGAAAGCAACAGAGCGTCGCAAATAGAGAAACTTTGTTTTTTTAGTTGTAACAAGCAACTTGTCCTGTATACGAACAGCATTCGTTACCGAACTACCTTCACAGAATTAATTTTTTAAGGGGGGGGGGGGGTAAAAAGAAATATGCAAAAACAGTGGCCAACTATGTTGATCCAAAATGTCGCACCCGTGGCAAACAAAATGGCCCAAGCAGCTCACAGAAAGTGTGGGGAATACCGATAGACTATGGGTTGACTGACTTTTGAACGGCTCTTGGTGCGACATTTCTTGCTGGTGGTATTCCTGTCGAGCTAGGCATGCGGGTATCAGTGCACATTTGACGGGTAAATCATGGTAAGTGGGGAGGCGCCCGTATACTACTGACTCTTCACTACATTTGCAATAAGGGAGGAAACCAGTATGTGTCGCTTCGTGCATTCCCGAAGAAGTCAGAGACAAAAAATTCATATTTTCAACCTATTAAACATGGTTGATTAAAACTTGAATTCGGCGTTTAGAGTGGAGTATGAACTCATGCTCGCACAACGTCACATTTACCCACAAACACGGAAACGTCTGCTTAAATCTACATTACGATGCAGCTGCTGCGTTTGTTGGGACTTTTGCGAAAGCACTTATTAATCATCGCAGGGCTTTCGGCGCGCAAATTCTAAGGGACCTATTCGAGGCATCAAAAATCGGCTGGTCGCTACGAAATAAAACACTCGGGGGCAAAATTGCTCTCAACAAATACACCCAACGGGCGCGCCTACCTCACCTTGCCGTTACTCAGAGGGCGGGTGAAGAAACTGACAATACGCGGGGTTAGGGCCTGGAAGGACACTTCGGTACCCTTGCTGTGCTGACGGAACCATATCACAGCGCCTTGTAACTTGATTTTCGTTCCTTGCAAGATGGGAAATGGGCTGTAGCCCCTCGTTTTAATGCGTGTTGTAGAACTTAAACTTACCGCGGCCATCTTGCCAGGGACAGTGCGTGAAGTATATCCGATGAGTGGCCGAAGATGTTTTGGTTGGACGTGACCCTCTTCTTCTTAAGGATTACGATGACGATAGTTCTATCTTGAACGCCGAGATGATGTCTTCTTCGTCTTAACGTTCACAACACGAGAGATTGTTTTTCTATCCCAATTTGGTCCGCCTTCTAAGATATAGCTCAAGGTGACTGCTAATTTTATGACGTGAAAGCCTAATTACAATGTCAGATACGAGATCAATGTGCACAGTTCACGTCCCCTCTGTCGTGTACCCCGATATCATCGTCATCTTACCGGAGTTTGTTCCTCAGCGTGGTATCGAATGACGCATACCCACACAAAAATCATGTCTATGTATCCCGTAAATTGTTGAAGGCCATTTTACGGAAAATATTTGGCCGTCTAACATGGGCTGTCATGAATCCCTACGAAGTATTTCGAACGTAATGAATTATTACATGAAATTGAAAAAGACTACACTCCTCGCTGATATTACAGGCAAAAGCCTCGTATAACGTTTTTTACCTTTGGCTTCTCCCTCGCCTTAGTTCTGCGTAGTATTCACGCTGGCGTCGCTAAGTTGACCGTCGTGTAGTCCTAATTCTTCACCCGAAAGCTGCGCAATTATAAATTTATCGTCTATCATCAATGGTACATTCGCGATGTTTTGTTTTAAAATAGGCACAAGCCAGGTACTTGCAGTGCGATGCAGGAGGTAGTTAAACGTATTCATACGCACCGCGCCACACCTACAACGTACAAAAATAGCAGAGCAACCTTATTTACTTAAAGAGTGCGTAGAGTTTAACAGAGAAGACATTTTACAGGCAAATATACTGGTCGCTGGCGTGAAAACCGGTGATTTTACCACTACGTTATTGAAGCCTTTAAAATAAAAAAAAATATATAAGCGCTGTTCGATGCGAAGCAGCCGATGTCGTGGAATGAGCAACGGAAGTGGACGGCTTCTGGTGCGAACTGGAGGGCTTGATCATTTGAAGCGGGTGGGTTTACGCGTGCGCGGTTTGTAATTCGTTGTCCAGGACAATTACAATTTGGGATATCACAATAATTGCGGTTCTACTGTCCGCAGGGAAATGTACGGCGAGGTGTCTTTTCAGCCGCTGCATTCTATTTGCTTGGTGTTGGAGTAGGCGGTGAATAGGGACATTAGTTACGAATGTGACCCTGGTCCAGGCATTGGTAGCAGAATATTGGCCTCGTATTGTGAAGACGGAGTCAAATGATGTACATATTACAGATGAAGCGCACCGGCGGTTCTGGAGGAATCAAGAACAGTTACGTGGCTTGTACGACATACTACGGTTGCGGACATATGGAGCCAGAAGCACGTGGTGTGCCTCGGATTAGATGATGTTTCGGGGCACGCTAGATTACTCGCCACATCGACGCCAGTGAAAGAGTGGAAATCAGTACCACATAGAAGGGGGGCGTGTACCAGGAGGAGTATTTCCAAAGTGAGAGGGATATGAGTGAGGTCGCAAAGCTGGTGAACTGCCTCTGTTGAGGCTAGCCACACGGAAATTGTGTTCGTGCTTCGGTGGCAGGGACCAATGTGATGAAAGCAAGCCTATATTGTTTTTAGAAAAGCTTTCATACTTATATGTGAGATTTCTACTACGATTTATAGACACGAATTCTGTTGTTTCGTGGCAACCTTGACATTTGTTTCTTGGCATTGGCACATGATTGAAATGAAGGGAAATTCAGGGTGCAGAACAGCGGACGCGATTTTCTGTTGGCTGTTCCATTGGGGGAGTATCGTCTGCAGGCTGTTGCTGCACTGAGATGTAAGAGTCGGTGCGGAGGCGTTTGCCGTATGTTAAGGTAGCTTTGTCAAGTTGTATTTTAGGGTCCCTGCTGGACAGGAGGTGCGATGCTATCATTGATGGGGCAACTGTCGTGATACTGAGTCGCCAGGGGTACAGGCGTTTGAAGAGCAATTTCGGACACCAGTGGTGACGCCGCACCAGTTTGCTCAAGCAGCTGTTGTTGCACAAGAACTTGTTGTATGATCTGAGGAGGACTTGTGCGCTCGGAACTTTCCTACCGAAGTAGACGTTAGGCCTAACCGCGGATTAAAGGCTGTGCGGTTGACGTGCTTGTCTTTGGGACATCGCAGTGCTGTTTTGTAGCCCGTTCTTCGGTGAATAAAGGTATACCTGTAGTGACGGCTACAATGGCTTTGTAGGACCCGACGTTAAAGATGCGTCATGATGGCAAGGAGAACCACTCTAGACTTGCTTATTCCATCAGGATTCGTCGACATACCCTAGGCCAGCCCATTAATGGCAGATAACTCGAAACACACGTTTCGGGGAAACCTTGGCCCTACATTGTTCGTCCCTACAGGGAAGAAACTCACCAGTGGAATAGCAAAAGGAAGCCAAAATCGCGGACAAGGAATGAATGGCCCATGTATACACATCAGATGCAAACAACCTAACGAAACTTCAATCAAGCATGACACATCAAAGTGCCAAGAGTCACAATAAAGTTTTTCAAAAAGGTTCACGCGCACAACCGCAACGCCATGCATCCACCACCTCCCTTCCTTTTTTCTTAAGTGAAGAGGTGCAATCAGAAAACAACGCTTGTCTGTTTTTTAGTACTTTTGTATACCGCTCAACTTCATTGGACAGCTGATATAATTTTTGGTTGACTGCATGTTACTTACAAAATCTTTCTACATACTTTTTGCCTTCGCGTAGACGAATCTACTGTAGCACCTGTCCTTGGATTATACCTTTTAATGACACGTGGTTGTGCTTTAAGCCTACCTACCAGGTTCGCCGGGATGACACCAGGATTATCTTAGGGGGGATAAAGGACAAAGTTCAGCAGAAAGCGAATGCAATCAATTATACGCATTTTAATTCAGTTACAGCACAGTAGAAATTGTTTTAACAGTAGAAACGTTTCAACAGTAGAACTGTTTCGTCCAAACTACTTTCAAGCTACACCACTGGTCAGTCGCTAAATCTTCAACCGGGCTGACACCGCTTTTTTAAAGCAAGGTTTGGGAACACTGGCGAGCGTACAATGTTCGCTCCTGCGACACTTCGCGGAAAGAACGCCACTGAGCGTCGTGTTGGACATGGATGCTCGGAAGTGTGCAATTTTCTTCACTATGATGAACTGCCTCTTGCATTCATCGTTTCTGTGGTACTGAGCATTCCAACTTGCGCGAATGCCGGCTATGTTTTTCGAGCTCTTCTCTGATAAAGATCTCAATTGGAGTTAGATTGGATTGAATTGGCACGTGGCTGCGGCCAAAGGGGATGAGACTGGGCTGAGCAGTTGGCCAAACACGGGTGCGTATTGGGGAGCTGTTTATTCCAGTCGTACTCTAGTACAAAACCATCTAAATTCTTAAGTCTCGTGGACAATTCGGGAAACCTGGCACGTATGTTTCCTGTTTTGATATGCAGTGTTGCCTTTCAGCAGCTCCGATTGTTGATGCCTGCCTGCTTCATTTCCCTGCGTGGTAGCTGTGGTTTCTACTGTAGTATTATCTCATCTTAAAAATGATATTTCGTACTCATATCTCTCCAGTTTGGACCTGTCGTGTAGGTGTGACCTCTTCTTCAAATGACAATTCTGTCCTCATGACTTGCCGGTTTGATCCTATCGTGTGTTTAGAATTGCTGTTGGTCTGGCGCCACGGTAGTTATTTTCTGTCACTAACGACTGCACATCAGCATGAAATTCTGCGTGGTGACGTCCCGACTGTGTCTGGGATTGACAGGCGATTACTGTGTTGTGGGCATTGGTCTAAGGATGAATGTGGGGCACCTTTCATCAAGTGTGTTCTTGGATGCAATATTGTGCGATGGCGGAGTTGAGTCACATGTTCAGCCGGATGGCGTGGCCTGCGGTAGCATTGGAGATATGGCTACGGTTGATGCAATTGAAGCATTCTCTTGTAAATGCTTGGAAGTGACGGTATCGATGCCACCTCCTTCAATATCGACCACACGTCGGCAATGTGCCTAGGTGGGTCCTTTGGGGCAAGGAGCCACGGGATAACCCGGACTACGAGTATAGTTAATTCCTATTTCGAAGGCGAATCTGTCAGAAGTCGCGAGGAGAAAACTTGGTGTGTCGCCTATAATGTTGCTTTGCTACTCACTGTCACGCGATGGAGCATGTCTTTGCGCTGTTGTTGTGGGAAATCTCGTATTAAGTTATCTTCTGAGTGATTCGCGTAGCCTGGTTCAACGTGATTGACAAATCTCCTTCCAACAGGCGTTCGCGTGTTCCATACGATGTAAGGGCCACGGTAATTTTGTCTTCCATAGGAATTTCCTTCAGGGCCATGCTTGCGCTGCCAATATACCCAGTACATTCCGTTACAGCAATCAATCGCTGCTTCGGTTATCTCTGGGTGGAAACATCCGTACTGCCTCAATATTGGTTTTTTCTTATGATGATTCGTCGAAGCGAGCTTGGAGTCCTATAGACGAGATAGTAGTATTTGTTGGCAGAAGTATCTCAGTCTGAAGCCTTGTTGATTTTATTATCGATGTGCGATTCTATTGCCTTGTTTTGAAAATTTCTTCAAAATGGCCGAGTCACGTTTCCGGGCGAATTTTTTGCATTCCCCGATAGTAGGCTACGTCACTAATGCGCGGTGCCAATCGATCCGTAAAATGGTCGCCGTTCTAGGCTCGTAAAGAAATGCCGTCGGCTTTGCTGCTATGTCTGCCATGTTGCATTCGGACGGGTAAGGAGCAATGCCCGTTCACTTGCCAGCGTGACGATGTTTACGTCATTTCAGAGAATCGCTTTTAGCGAATAGTCGCTGTTGGCCTCCTCCAATTGTGAGTATCATCATTAGCTCTTTGATAAAAAAAATACACACTGATTTTCAGTGCAGCGCAGTGGATTGGGACCTCATTTGAAGACTCCATCGGATCTTCCGACCTCTCAATCCTGGTTAACCAATTTTTTTCGGAAGTTGGAGGTCTTGAGCGGGAAAGAGCTGATCTGCTTTTATCTCTCCTGCGGTGATGTAATGCCTGGCCATGTACTCACACTTTTCACATCAACACTGTGTAAAGTCGGTTAACCACTGCAGTCGGGGCAAGCGTTTTGATATTGTGGATACATTAGGCTATACGTAGATTTCAATAGGTGTTCATTTGCATGCGTCTTCGTGGTACGCCTTCCTCTGTGCTAAGTTCTTTATGCCTTTCTGTCATTGTCGATTTCTCGCTGTACCATGATCCGAGCGCGACTGCGATTTCAGTCGCGGTCTCATCCAAAAGGGCGTTCGGATTGTATGATAGGCCTAGGTCCCTTTTTTGGTTCCCGTGAGCCTTCTCGTGAGTGATTTTTTTGCAGGGACTGACTGCTTTCTGTGCTGCTTATGTGCTCTTGGCCCAATCGCACTTTTTGGGTCACGCTATTGTATTGGCGGATAGTACGAGCAGAAAGACCAGGCGAAAGGAGACATCACGCTCAAGCGGACAACACCAGGCCTAGGCCACAGCACCCAGGTGGCAGACAACCGGAACACCGGTACGGGGAATCTGTGGATGCTACAAGACTTTCCCATGGATATTACTTCATCATCATTATTATACCGATAAAGGAAAAACATGTGCAGAGCGAAAACTTGTCGGTTATCGAAAACAATTGCGACGACCCGCAAAGAAGAGAAAAACCCATTCGATAAGGTTATTAGAATGCTGGTTAGAGAACCAGTGCATTTTGATTTAAAAGTGGTCGCAAAAAGTGTACCGCAAATGAACCCATGTGTTTTTAGCAACCACAGCGGCGTCACCGCACTGACAAGACGCGCCATATTGTCACCAGAACTCGGATGACGCAACAAAACCACGTGCCACCGCTTTGGGTAAAGAAATCGCTCATAATGGAACGTTCAATTGTGTCGTCGCTTCTTGACATACACACTGTTTGCGTGAAAATATTTCAGAGCAGTTTGCGGCTTGTTGCGCAAGTGCGTTGGCCTTGTCACTGCCTGAGATTCCCGCGTGTGCCGGTATCCAGAATAAGGTCACAAGACGTCCGCGCGACTGGAGCGTGCTGACTGGTAGCCAGACATCCAAAATGACCTCGGAGGTTGCTTCTGGTTGTTTTATAGGGCGTACGACGTTCATCGCGTCTGCAAGAACCACCGATTTTTTGAAATGTTCTTGCGCTTATAGCCATTGAACAGCTCGCTGAATAGCTATCAGCTCGTTCTACGAACCATCCGTCTCCTAATGAAGAGACTGGTCCGATGAAACGGTATGGGGCTGTTTAGAGAATAAAGTTTTTTTCTCTCTCTCTCTCTCGCCCATCTCAGCGGTCGTGTTGTCGACGCTTTTCATCGCATTCTGGAAACACGAAGGCAGCACCCGCCCGCCCAGTGACTGGGTCAAACGAGCCGTCGGTGAAAATTGCGGCCACCTCCCCGCGAGGGGTACCCTCTGTAGATGCGACGAATCGTGGGGTTCACTTGGTGTTTCCGTTGGATTGATTCTGAAATCGCGTGAAACATGTCGGAAACGCGTATGGTTATTATGTTTTATGATTGTTATTATGTTTTATTGGCCAATCTTGGTCCATCTCTCTAAGTGGTATGCTTGGGGCTTCGCTGTCGCAACGACCTTTACTCCATCATTGTTGCTGTAAGTGGGAGCTTCTTTTCTTTTATTGCAAGTGTTAATCGTTGCCGCATCATGCGTTGTATCAGCAGCCTCTTGACGTAGTTTGAATGAGTCAAGGATATAAGGCGCGTTCGTAGCATTTGATTCTGTCTCGGTTTTGTGGCGCAGTGGGAAGAGCACCATGTACCTCGTGTTCCGCCCACAGGGTCGTGGGATCGAAACCGGGCGCCGCTAACTATTATTTTTTTTATAGTGTAGGGGGAGGGGTGTGGACGGACAACAACGCCGTATGGAGGGACAAGGCGACAAGGCGAGTGAATGAGATGCAGTCGCATCTAAAACCCTGAGAGCGGTGTCGTAATCCTTATCTAGCCGCTTAAGTGCCAAGTATTCTCGGTCCAGTTTTCGTTGTTCGTCGCACCAGCCATGAAGGCCGGTGTGTAGACCAGGGACTGGAGCACGTGCGGGCATATCTGTTGTCCACGGTGCTTGCGGGAACTGCCTTCTGGGTCCTTGCGGTTGTTGTTTGAGAACTTGCTTTATGACGCAACGTCTGGCTGGTGTCACAGCTAGGGGATAATGCTGCGCTAGATGCCTTTCGGCAAAATGAGGTCGGGAAGGGTGTTTATGCCAGCCTCGGTGAAGAGGGCCAAGCTGGGAGTCTGTGGTGAAAGGCCTAGTGCTATTTTTATGCCCCGCCTTTTCAAAACCTCTAGCTTATTTGCTTGGGTCTTGGTAGGGCAGAAGTACGGTAGGACGTATAGTATCCTAGACTAAATGAGTCCTCGGTGTAGGCGAAGGAGCGTCTTGGCTTGATAGAACAACCCCACTGATAACCAGCGCACCGTTTGGCTATTTCGAGAAGTCGTAGACAGGTATCTCGTAGTTTGCTAACATGACTTCGGTTGGGTTGGCTTGCGTTGGCTATGAGGCCCAGTATGTGGGCTTTAAAATCTATGAGCACAGCTTGGCCATGAAGGTGGTGTTGGATGTCCAGGGGTCTCCTTATACGTGTACATACCATGTAAGTTGTTTTTTCTGGTAAGAGGTCATGACCAGGATTGGAAATAAATTCCACTGTGACGTCAATACCTTGCTGGATGGCTCGTTGTTGTGTTATAATATCACCTTTGTCGCCCAGATTCTCACGTCATCGGCATAAATAGTAGGTCTTAGTCACCGAACCTTGCGAAGCACCCTGGGAAGGTCAGCCATCAAGACGTTGAATAGTATCAGGCTTAACACGGCACCCTGGGAGACAGCTCGCTCAAGCAATTCCCGTTTGGCTGCGACGTGGACATACCCACGACAAATCAAAAGAGCATTGCCTTCTGCGTCTCACTTTCAACTCAGGTAAGATGGACAGTACTATATCACCGGAATATTGGAAACGGGAGCACCAATGTAAAAACGCTTGCAGAGGATAGCGGAACACAAGAATCACGCACAACGAGCCTAGAAGTAGGCGCTGGCTGCACCTAACCCCACAACCTTCACAACTAGGACGAGGGGAAAGGAAAACCATGCAGGTGCACAACGATGTGCACACGTGCACACCAACGAAGTAAGACTAGGCATGGGAGCCTGAGCGAAGTGAGCTAAACGCCGATGGCGTGAGTGCACATCTAAGGCAACACGAGGGACAAAGCACACAGCACAGGTATCAGCAAGTGTAAAACTTTCGCCTATAACAAATGTAAAACGTTAATAGTCTCCCTCTATTTAAAAAACAAATTGCGATCGAAATAATGAGCTCGGATTCAGGATAGCCTATGTCAAAAGAGTAGAGCTTCGATGTGATATGTGCGGGAAAAAATTGTGTTAAAGGGTAAGAACAATATTGTTCGTGGATACGCGTTATTCCACCCCATTTCAACGCACAAAATGGGTGCAAGATGGCGCTAATTTGTGTACAAGACAAAAGGCTGACCAACCGTGAATATTCATTCCGTAGCAAATTCATCTCAATAGTTCTTACACGTCATATAGTTAGCTGGCATCATGAGCGAGATCTCTTAACGCGGAACCATTTAGGCAATTGAAAAACTCTCGTGTTGTGGACTTTAAGAAGAAGAGGTTATTATCTTAGCGTTAAGAGGAAGCTATCGTCATCGTAATCGTGAAGACGAAAAGCATCACGTTCAGGGAATCTTCGACGCTCATCGGATAACTGGACGACTTATCACTGGCGAAATGAGCGAGATAATGGTAAGTCCTAGAGTATGCAAGAGAACGAGGGGCTATCGTTCATTTCCCCACTGCAAGAAAGAGAAACCAAGTTACGAGGCACTGTGATGCGGTTCCATCAGCACAGCAGGGGTACCGATAGTGTCCCTATGAGGTCCTAACTCCGCCTATCATCGCTTTCTTCAGCCACCTTCCGTGCAACGGCAAAGTGAGGTAGCCGCGCTGTTCGGATGTATTAGTTTAGAGAAGTGTGGCCTCCATACTGTGGCGGCACACCGCTCGTAAAATGAGCCGTAGTTACCGCTGTCATTTCCCCCGAGTTGTGTTTCGGAGCGAGAAGCTGATTTCTGAATGCTTCGAATAATACACGTTACATGTTGGGCGCTCAATATCTCGGCAGGCTAGTGCTATTTACTAATGCGAGAGTTCCGCCAGAGCATCAGCTTCCTCGTAACGTAATTAAAAGGATGCGTCCAATCTCACGGCAGCAGTGAGAATTACCTCGAAGAAATTCTCACGACAGCCTCAAGTAAAGCTGGCTGGCCTAAAATTTGCTGAAAAATATTACGTCTCAAGGTAACCTAACAAAACATAACCTCCTCGAATCTGGCGTAACCTAACTAAACGCGTCATAACCTACCAGAATTCAGTCCAACTGCAACAAACCTAATCTAACCCAGCCGAGCGACACAGAACACAGCCTATATTAAATATAATTCAACCCATTCTAGAAGTCCTGTTCGCAGATCTTTTGATATAATCAAAATCAGAGTAAAAAGTAATACCAAAATCACGATGACCGAAAGTATTTTGAAACCTAAAAAAAACAGGATTTCAACCTGAGCCTTTTCTCTTAAAACCAAGTACTATACCCCAGCGCTGCACGGGCAGCTGCTAACACGACTTTGTACGGATTATTTATCCCATAGAACCTCCGCGTGACGTGCTTGGCCAATGAGAGGCGACTGTCGTGAGAAATGTCTGACGGTAATTCTCGTGGCTGCCGGGATAATAGAAACTACCTATCTTTAAAGAGGCCACAAAGCAAACTCCGTGTTTATTTTATTCCAAAGATGAGGTGTTTTATACTGCCCTTACCGCTTGTCCGGTAGCAAACTACGCGTTATCCCCTGAGAAATTACTCAGTTTAAGCCAAGCTTTTAATTCTACTAAATGTGTTTCGGGACGTCAGAAATGACGTATCAATGGGAGGTATTTGACACGAATGTTAAGTTTGTTGACCAGGGCTGCAGCGGACTACGAAACGTTTATCGTTGCTTCAGGTACCATCCTTCCTCTAGATCGTGCCATAATACCGGTCAACGTCGCTGTCCGCACTAGATTTCTTTTGGACCGAATTTGCAACTGTCCTATTTTTGTTACCGTTGTTAGTATTTGTTTCTTGAAACATTGGATACGCTATACAAACAGATCGCGAAAGACAATGTCGTCATGCAATCGCGGTCGTCCTGTCTCTTCTTGTTATCCAGTGCTGATGCGCAGTTTTACGTCTAAGCATAAAGAACCAAGTAACCCAAACAACAAGCTTTACTCGCTTATGCCAATTGGCCAGTGTCGTGTGAGACTACTACGAAGCTTCGGACGGACCTGCAGCTATAATCGGCATAGTGCGCGCAGTACGCACTGGTGCCCCTAATTTTGCGTGTGCGTTCGTAACTTTCATTGTTTACCACGCCATTGTTACTGTTATGCAAAGAATATTCATTACTGCAATCGGGAATAGCTCGTTCGGCAAGCTAATAAGCCCTGCCCAGCTTACGTTGCTTTTGCTTGCCTCAGGCAATCGCACAGCTGGCCATTATACGTTATAGGGTCTAGTGCGGGAAAAGATCTAGTGGATTGCGTGGCCATTCTATATTTCGGAATTATAGAGCTTACGTGAGTGAAGTTTGCGCTAAAATTGCTATCAGTCTTATTCTAACGAAGCAACCTTTCGAATGGACCAAACTTGGATATTGTCTCCATGGACCCCTTTACGCAGCCTGTTCGCATGTCTGTCGGTAAACGTGCAGTACTGCAGCGTATGCTGATATTCCGGTGAGCGTGCCTGATCCCAATTGTACTGAACCGTATTTTATTAACTTCGAACTATGAAATCTTTACTGGACTCGATCGCGAAGCGAAAAAGCTGAAAACCCTTGTCGCGACCCTGCTGTCTGCACTGCAAATATTGCGAAGGGTGAATAGTCTTGTAGCGCCTCAGCCACGCACCACCATCTCCTTTCTGAACAACCACTCGGCAAGTTCTTCCTTCCGCCTCTAATGTGCGCTAATGGGCGCACACCTGCACGGGAATCACACCGCCATAAGGGTCGCTTCAGGAGCCCTTAACACGAAGTCAACGTTGAGTCTTTAGGCATTCGGCCAAATTATCTGTTGCATGCTTCTGCCATTTTCTGCACCATTGATACCGAAATTTCGATCAACATATGTAGCCAATGCTTTGCTTAAAAATAACTTTTCATATTTCCCCCTACCACTACCATACGCAGTAAACCTGCAAGCAAGCTCATTAACGCCTGGCAGTTGATATGCAGGGAAAATTGGTCGTCACAAAATAAATTACCCCGTCTCCCGGAAGGGAACTATGTGGTGATGCAAAGCAGAATTGTTGGCGGCCATTCAGCTCATCGGACGGTGCAGCGTGTATCAACCGAAGCAGCAACTGAGGAAGCGGCGCGCGGACCGGGTTTATTATATAGAGCAGATGGAGTGGAGAGGAGGAGATGGGAGAGGAGAGGCACAGGCGCGATTATCGCGCAGCTGGCGTGTTGCCGTTATGTTGAGTGATCTGGTGTTTAGTGCGCCAGAGGGAATTCCACGTCCGGGTCCACACCGGTGGCAAAGGCACGCAAGTATGTTGTGTTACGCTGAGTTGGCGGTGGTGCTCGAGGCGCCAAAACTCGTCCATTATGTTCTTGTCGGTGTTGTCGTCTCTGTGGTAGAATCGGTAGTCTCCGTCAGCGTTGGTGAGGTAAAGGTTGTTGACGTTGGTGCACCGGCTGAGAGCAACGTACATGCCCTCGTCGTCGCAGCTTTGTCTTCCCCTTCTTCTTCTTCAGCGGTTTCCCTACGGGAAGATGACGACGGGTGTTGAACGCGACGCTATCTCGTGATGGATTCTTTGGTTGGACAATCCCTAGGGGCATCTTGCCAAAATAATCATCAGAAGCGCTGCGGACGGGGCGAGAGCAACGTACACGCCCTCCTCTTCGCAGCTTTGTCTTCTTCCCCTTCTTCTTCTTCAGCGGTTCCCCTACGGGAAGATGACGACGGGGGTTGAACGCGAAGCTATCTCGTGATGGATTCTTTGGTTGGCCAATCCCTAGGGGCATCCTACCATAATTATCATCAGAGGCGCTGCGGACGGGGCACAGACGCGGGGCATCCCCCCGAGCAAGAGACGCTAACAGTCTCCTCTAAAATTATCAGTTCATCGTTTCTATTGACGTTCAGCTTCGCGTGCCTTCGTTGTATCAGTAGCTTTTTGACGTAGTTTGAATGAGTCAAGGACATAAGGCGCGTTCGTAGCACTTGCTCCTGTCTCGGTTATGCAGCGCAGTGGAAAGAGCGCTCCGGTTGCGGACAGGGAATCGTGGATTAAAACCGGGCGCCGCTAACTAGTTCTTTTTTATAGTGTAGGGGGAGAGGTGCGGACAACGAACGGACGCCGGACATAGCCCCGAGCAAGAGATGCTTTGCATCTAATAGCACGTTTCATCTTCAAAGAAGTCCCGTTGCTTTCCACGTGATTGCGTGAGTGCTTTTCTCAAGGCGGATTGTGCTCCTTGCACTAAAAATTGCTTGTCACACAATACATGCTGCTCGCCCAAAAGTCCACCCATTCGTGGCCGAACCCGTCAGTGAACTGAAGTACACTGGCGTGGCGTTGTGGCGCGCGAGATTTAGGCTTTTATTTCATTGGAGAACAGTGGTGGTGCAGTCGAGCCATAGCCCGAGCATCGAGACTTACAAGACATTGATTGCTTGATTGTGGGCAATGATGCGCTGGAGCTACACCTGGCCTTTGCGGCGCGCCGTAGTGGAGGGCTCTGGAATATTTGTGACCCCCTGGGGTTGATTTTGGCGGGCCGAAATCTCCACAAAGGAGACAGTTTCCATTTTTCGCCTTCAGCTCCAAAGCAGTCACCGAGGCGGTGATCAAACCCGCGTCCCCGGACGCAGCAGCTTAACGCATTTGCAACTGAGCCACCTCGGCAAGTTCCTGCAAGAAAGAAATAAGCATGGGCTTTGCTAGATCCTCGTCGCAGCCATGGAAGGTTTAGCGGCCGCTTGGCTGCTACGGACGTTGATTGGCAGGCGGTTGAATGCTACGACGATTTTACGCAGGGAATGTCGGGGCTGGAGCAGATGTCGGTGGTGGACGGCCGAGGGGCGAATCGCGGTCGCAAGCGGTTGATCGTCCACGTGGGCCTCGGGGTGATTGTCCTGCTGCTAATCATCGACATCGTGCTGCTCGTTTTGTTCTTCACGGCAAAGTCCAAGAACACCGGGAAGGCCACGATGGCCGCGGCGCGGCGGCGGCTGCGGCACACCGGGGGAGTCGTGAACCGGGCAGACGACGACGAGGCCTACATTCTTCTGGTGAGTGTTACGAGTGCCTTTAAGTTGCAGAGGACTATGCTTCTTTAGGCCCCTTTCTTCCTTGCTTGCTTGAGGAGGCGGATGGCCCGGCAAGACTTGATAAGACAAAGAATCACGTCTAACTTTTTGACGACACTCAGGTTAGTCTGGAGAGGATGATAATGATGACAGCCGTGCGTCGGGACGCATGAAACATTTTAAAAGGATTTTGCCCCATGCCCGAAAATTTTGAGGCCAGAAGGTACTTGAATTTGAATAACACGCCGTCTTGTTACTTGTAACAGAACTGATTTAAGACGGGAAACTGGCGAATGCAATTTCCTTACTCAGAGTCAAAAGACAGTTTGTTCAGACTTCAACATCAAAAGTTTCTCGAAATATTTGAAGGCATGAAATTTGTGCGACGGCGTATAAAATGTGTGCGATACGTTACCTAAAAAAATTACACCATCTTCCCGTGGGGAACCCTGATGAGGATGCGAAGCATCGTAGCGGTTCCGTGTGGTTCCATTGTGTTGCCGTTATGTTGAGTGATCTGGTTTTTACTAGCGCCACAGAGAATTCCGCGTCCGGGTCCACACCGGTGGAAAAGGCACGCAAGTACTGTTGTGTTACGGTGAGTAGGCGGTGGTTCTCGAGGCGCCGAAACTCGTCCATCATGTTCTTGTCGATGTAGTCTCTGTGGCAGAATCGGTAGTTTCCGTCAGCGTTGGGAGGTAAAGGTTGTTGACATTGGTGCACCGGCTGAGAGCAATGTACACGCCCTCCTCTTCGCAGCTTTGTCTTCTCCTTCTTCTTCTTCGGCGGTTCCCTACGGGAAGATGACGACGGTGGTTGAACGCGAACCTATCTCGTGATGGATTCTTTGGTTGGCCAATCCCTACGGGCACACCACAATAAGCATCAGAGGCGCTGCGGACGGGGCTGGTTGAGCTGCAAGGCGCGTGGCACTTCCTGCCACAGCTTTCCCGCGGGAAATTCATCATCCTCCTCTAAAGTTTTCAGTTAGTCGTTTCCGTTGACGTTCAGCTTAGCATGCCTTCGTTGTATCAGTAGCTTCTTGACGTAGTTTGAATTAGTCAGACATAGGGCGCGTTCGTAGCACTTGCTCCTGTCCCGGATTTGTAGCGTAGTGGGAAGAGCACCGCGTACCTCCCGTTGCGGGCAGAGAGTCGTGGGATCGAAACCGGGCGCCGCTAAATATTTCTTTTTTTTATTGTGCAGTATCGCGCAGCTGTGGGTGTAAGGAGGAGAGTTGCGCATGCGCCGTGTGAGTGCGGACGCCGACGCGGGACATGCCGAGACCATAAGATGCTTTCGCATCTAAATCATTTCACCATCTTCCCGCAGGAGAACCCTGAGTAGTATGAAGCAGACAAGGGGTCGACTCAAGTGGCTCCCCTGCGGAGTATGCAGCGGCTACCGTCGCGCCTCTAACCCTAAGCTGCTTCTTATTATCGCGTGCGGAGCCGCAGGTGTTCCATTGGTTGCGCAATCCCGGAGAGGAGAGGACTTCGGAGAGGAGAGGAGAAAATCCGGAGAGGAGGGGAGCGTCGGAGAGGAGAGGAGAAATGCCGGAGAGGAGAGAAGATGAGACAAGGAGAGGAGAGGAGGGGAAGGAGGACGCGCATGCGCAGTCGGGGTGTGGACGTCGCACAACGGTGGAGGGAACAGGCGCGACCATAAGCTGCTTCGCATATAAAAATGCTTGCATCGAGCTAGGCATACGTCATATTGTATGATAAAATACCCGGTATCAGGTCCCATGCGAATAATTTCACAGTGACGCTCTCATTAGGCTGTCGACCTTCCAGATTTGTTCCATGGCAAACGTGCACCCCGGGTTTATATTTCCCCTCCATCCCGAATCCACTTGTTTATAAGTATGCTGCACGCTTGAGGCTTCTTCCGTGTCTGCGTCACGTTCGTCTCCTCCACAATATTTGATAGTGTGCAATCAGAGATATCGCTTTGGCAACACAGACCAGTGGTGTGCGCTTGGTGGTAAGCAAGAGTTTTCGCGGCTTTATCGCAGACTATTCCCAGGCTTAACGGCGGCGTTCTTGAGGATGGATTTGAGATTATGGTCAACGCCAACCTCATGATCTCTCGTGGTGACGTGTTCATCTCTTACTCTTACAACGCATGCAGGAGGACGTCTCTCCGTCTCCACTAAACACGACGTTCCGACGCCAGACGGAGATTCTGTGCAACACCTCGGGTTGCGTGTGGCTCCAGGGCTACCTGCGCCCCCTAGGCTCGGTCGACGGCGAGGGTCTCTACCGCAGTGTTCGGGCAGCGGGTCCTTGCGACGACTTCCACGAGCACGTGTGCGGAAAACAGCGCCACTCGGTTTACAGGGACGGCGTGGCCCGCCTCATGAATGCCGTGCGAGACAAAGTCGTGGGTCAGTCTGAAGTTGGCCTCGTCACCAGAGGCGGACAGGAATCGACTGGGCGAGGAAGCAACGCGGAGCAGGAGTCGAAGCTCAACTACGGGGGAGTATTGAAGCGTTGCCTCAAGGGCGAAGCCGTGGTCACGATGGACGATGTATTCCGGTGAGGTACTGTGGGAATGCACCATAACTGATCGTATGGTTTAATGGCGGGGTTTCTTGGCAGCTCACTTCTGTGGTGGCATATATTTTTCTTGGTTGGTTTCGCTGTAGCGAGTGCCAGGAGGATAAGGATTGTACCGGGTAATACAAATGAGGTCTGTGAACGTAAGTTCCAAAGAACGAATCAACAGACAAAGACAGTCACTGGCACGCAGACGATAAAATTTGAAGGATTTTTTCTCAGTCGGTGATGTTGGCTGCGTTAGTTCTGTCATGCTCGGGGAAGATAGGGAAGTGAACAAGGTGATGTTGTAGTTGCGAACGTCCTAAAAGACTGCGGGATACAAGGTTATCAGGTGCTTTAAAAACGATTTAGGCAGTATTCCGGATCATATTTCGCGGCTGATCTTCATGGAGAATGTTATGAAATCCAGACCACATACTCCGCACCAATACAATTTTTATAAAAAGTTCGAAGGGATCTGCAGCGGGTTCATTCTATGCACTGATATGAGGTGGTGCCTACAGTGGACGCATCAGGTAGGACACTGTTGTCATCTCATTGTCATCATCATCATTATCCTTTGGCACGTTCTCTTCCTTTCGTCGCTGGTGCTAAACAGTGTGGCCAATCGTCCTTGTTTTCCTACATGTGGGCTTTTGCGGAACCTGCTTTGCATCTGAATCATTTCCTGTTTGCCTGAACACCATGTCCAAACTAGTCGCGTGATACTGAGCACATATCTCTAACGCACGCTTCCTAGTCTAAGGCCACAACCGTTTGGATATGTTGACTTTTAGTTCCCTGAATCAATGAATCTGAGGTGGTGTAAGGGTTTACTGCACATCTCGTATCCCGGAGGATCCTCGTCCAAATCACAGCCAAGACCAAACTCACGCAATATTCTTCGCAGCCCTAACATGTTTTATGAAAAAGAACATCGCGGAAAAAGGCTGCGACACAGGATAGAAGGTACACTGGGCGATGCGCTTCTTTGCGCCCGTTTTTCCCGCAGCTTTATTGAATGATCTATCAAAGCCCGACTAACCCACTTTTTGTCGTGCTAAACCTAAGCGGTTTCTTTGTTTATAAGATGCCTAGTACACATGCGCGACGGGGGATGTGATTACACAGATTGTTCTAGGATGAAATAAGTTATCGCGTTTGCTGCGCGTCTCCGCCTTGTTCGCCGACTATTCGCAACTACAACTTTACACCACCGCCCCGACGGCTTGACAACGATAATTTACTGCGTCTGCACCCTTGCATAATCTTTCTTTGGAAGCTTGATTTAGTCGGAGTGATCAACAGTGATGTCGCGATTCTCGTTCTTCTAAAAGTGGCGTTCCAAGGGCCCCTATGACTGTCAGTGAAGCCAATCTTCCTGTAAACACTGATGCGCCCACGTGAGCGCAAGGACGATATTTTGAGCGTGCTCTAACAAGTGTTTGCTTCTAATTGAATCAATTTCAAAGGATCAGGAAAGCTTAAATTCAGTGGGGCAATCGTTTTCTGCATATCTAATATTTCAGGTTAACGTTGAAAGGAAAAACCCTGGACAAGCTCAAGAGCTTTAGTTTGATTTGTGGAAAGATCAATAGGTGAGGGCGGCGTAGCATAAGTCGTGGGCACCAAAACTGACACTAAAAATAGCGGGACCCCATGTGCACGAAATGACAAAAATCACTGCTTGGAGCTACAAAACGATGCAGTTGGCACGACCATATTGAAATGAAACATAGTTTATGTACTGGGTATAGCTCTTTGGCTTTTATGGATAAGACTGAGTTGCTTATGGAACACCGTCAAATGTACGATGGGGGGATGGTATCACCGCTTCTTATGTAAAACTTCTGCCGGATGGGTTTAAGTGTGGCTTAAACCAGTCCTGTCACTTTATCCCAATTCGGTTTGAAAATACTGCCGAACATAGGGAAGTGTCTTGTATGCGTCGGACTGCCCACCTTGGTCAAGCTAGGGGCATGGTTTGCATATTGCGATGGGACTGGCAATGCCATCGACCGGTAGGGTACGTCACGATTGAGACGCCTGTATTAACACCCAGCAATAGTGTTGCACTGTGGCTTGATTGAGAATGGCCCTAATTCAAAACACCTTACACTCTCCCATCCTAAAAGTGGGCAAATCAATATGTACTTCGGGGCAGCTGCTAGCAGGCGAGTTTCTCGGGTTCTTTGCGTGCCTGGGAATACGTGTTCTGGTGGCCACCCGGCTCTCAGGGGTAATCACTCTGAACTCAATATATGTAGATCGCTTCAATGCGGGAATATGATTGCAGCATGCATGTAGAGGCCTTCGGAAGACTCTCCGTTGATGGCGGCAAGCACCGAATGGATCTTTCTTTGAACAGTATTGATGACATACTGTTTGTCAGCTACACCCTGGACATACCTCTCGCACTAGGACGGGGGGTAGGAGGTATTTTCACGACGAAAGTACCGGCGCTTGTTGCCTACGTTCTGTCTTAGCCAAATGTTACACATAACTGCGTTTAGATTTTTTTTCGAGCAAGCTGCAAGTAGTGGATGTCTTGGGAAGGCGTGAACAATGCACGAAAAAAACTCTTCTCCAGGGCTTGCGTGGACACCGATGACGGCACCTGCCCCAAGTCGCTACCAGATGTCCCACTGCGAATTACCGAAGACTACTTCCGGGAGAACCCTTATGCAAGCGTTACTGACTACGCTTCCTTTATAGAAAGGTGAGAACACGAAGCGTCTAGCAAATTAATCATAGAGCTACCCACAGGGTTTTGTACCTATAACTCTAAAGATCACAAAATTAATCCGCAGTCGAATCCAACAGCTCCAGAAAACCCCAAACGAATGAAATGCTCCACCTAGATATTAACAGCGGAGCTGTTGTACAAGCCGTAAGTTCGATGTTGCAGGAAAATATACTGCAGAAATGTGGGGCGCTCGTGAGCGCGTGCCTTGCTTAGACGGTAGAGGCCCCGGCTCATGCAGTGGCTTCAGAAAAAAAAAGAAACCACTACAGCATTGTCATGAAGCACTACCCCATATATAATGCTTTGCATGAGGAACACGACCATATGGCTGCATATGACGATGTGTACTACTAGTAGAGGGCAAAAAAAAAACACCGAACATGTAATTAAATAATTTAGAACTTGTATAAGTGCTCGGGGATTTGTCCATCAGTGCTTACGTATAGAGAAATCCTACAGCTTCGCTATGGTTGAAGCATTGCGCGGCTTAGTACAAACTACGCTGGTTGAGGTGGTGGAAGTCCAAGAAGCTGAGGATGACTTTGCGTCCACCACTCGAGTTGAAGAAGACGACGACCTCTGATGGATATGGGGATGACTGCTACCACCGCAACTATGTAAATAGACAACGGTGGTGAAACTACACTATGTGTCTGGCAATGATCACCGAAAATAGCTTAACCTTTCAAGCCTCAAGAGTTAGTGCAAGCATCACTGAATGTTTAATGCAGATGTGATGCGGCAATACAAAAAAAGTTTTAGAATGGTCAACCCGAGGGCTACCGCCAATGCACCTGATGCGCTAACACCCATAAGGCTTACCAGATTCCGCTTTCGATACGCAATACGAGTTTTGACATCTTTCGGACAGACCTGCTCCTGTGTGCTTGAATATCATTGTTCAGGGCAGCACCAACAAGAAATGCTCAACCATTCTGTCAGCACTGTTTTTACAGTAACCTGAAAATACACTTTGTAAGCCATAACGTGTTCCCACTCACCTCGTTTAAAATAAGGGTGGGGTAGTCAAGCTTTCGAAACTACAGAATAAAGTGCGCAAATTAAAGAGTGCTAAAGCCCAAATTATCAATGCTTTCACAGGATCGCTCCCAACGTGCACTTGAATCAAGCTACACACCTGGATGCCGCTGCTGGGCCCAACGCGTCCTCCAGAAGTCCCCTGACCCGCGCTTGCCGCTGGGTGGCGCAGTCAGCGCGCTGCCACTTCCAGCAGAATCGGCGGCTGAAGAGCTCATCTGAGCTTGACCTCTACCTGCTCATTTGGAAGGTGCTCTACTTCGCGCCACTTTTGGGAAACCAGGTGAGCTCGTGAGCAGCGTGGTTTACCTTATTCTTCCTATTAGAGATGTCAGGGTGCTACATTCATTTACTCGTGTGCGAAAGAAGCATTCTCGCAAGAACGACTCGTAGTTGCGCTTTTCCTTTCTCAGTTCGCTGAAAACGCCCTCAGTTCGTTGAAAACGCTGTACTGACTTTTCTCCCAGTTATCCCCACCGAGTTTTGGTATCGAAACTAGAATTTTCTGCAGCCCCAGTGGTACAAGCTATACAAACAACAATGCCGTTTTTCTTTTGCTATCTTTTTAACCAAACAGACTAAAGTTGTTTATATTGTCTTCAAATACAATATACAGTCAAGTAGATATATACACTACAAAAGAAAATGCCGTAAAAGGCACTGTAGACACACTGCCATGTTAATTGACCAATTTAAATATACTAATCTGAAATAGTTACCTATGTCTTTAGAAAATCCGCTGACCATGACTCAGATATACCATTTCCACACCCAGATACTCGCACCATTGGAACCACTGCAACGCCAAACGTAACTGACATACTCTATTGGAACACACGCGGACATTAGCTTTAAGGGTCGACGCTATGGTATTGGGTGACAATATTACCCGAAATCAACCCTATCCCAAACCATTTCCAAGAGCTGTGGGAGAGGAAACTCGCCAGCTGCTGCCCCGGCAGACAGGTGCGGCTGATCTAACAGGCAACGACCGAAGCGTGCTCCACTGCGCCCTGGGCGGAGGGCCCCACCCACAGGAGTTTTCTGAGTTCGATAAAGTTGTATTTTCTGTATCTCCTCTGGAAGGTATCCCTGTGTTGTGAACAGTTTTCTTAACCAGAACTCGGGGCCATGAGGCGTGCCTATGGAGGTTGGCAAGAATGGATCGAAGCAGTTAGCAGGATAGCAGGAAGACGCACTCGTACGCACACACGCGCATCTGTCTTGAGAGCCTGGTGGGAAATGGAACTGTCACCTGTGGCCACAGTGTTCATCCCGAGCACCGCGCAAGTTTTATTGCTGTAACTTTATTTACGACCATTAGCGCTGCCTGACTCTCAGACTGGCGTATATCTTGTTTTCAATGCAGTTTGGTGAGCTGTTGGTGCTGGCGTACAAGCAGCCACCTGATGCTCACCTTCAGGCCTGCCTGCGCATCGGTGAGGATGTGTTCAGCAGGGAAACGGTTGAGATGGTCCGGGCGGTGCTCGCGGAAGCTGTTCCAAGCGTGAACGACCGGGTGCTTAACTTCATATGGGAAGCACGAGAGGCAAGTTCTGTACCTAACACCGCACGTTCTCTGCAACAATCCTAGAACGGTCGCAATTTTACATACTCTGTATTTTTTGTGAATTTTGTGATTGCCATGAGAACCTCCAATAACATAAATATATTGATATTGTAGAAATCATCGGTACACCTGTGCGGCGACCATAGAAGCCGCGCTTAAACGGGCGTCAAGACAGTTTTAAGGTACTGATACCTCGACTGGAGAATGTAGTTTCATTTTGTTGAAAAAAATACAGCAAAGTAAGCTTTCACAAAACCATGTCCAGAATCTAGAGCTTCGTTTTAAGTTGCAAAACTTTTCTGCAGCAGAGCAGTTCATTGTGTGGGATGTGGTATCGCAGTGATCGGTGAGAGTGCTTGTCGAGATGTGGATCATGTTTACATCGTTGGGATGCTGCTAGAGGCACTTCGTAATGTTTTTCGATTCCCCAATGTACATGAACTGACAATCTGCACAAACAATGGCGTCGACAATTCCCGAGTACCTCTGTTTTTGCAGTTTGTCCTATAAATTCACAAGTTCATGCCTGAGTTTGAGGATCGCCACATGCACTGTTTGGGGGTTGCACCAGCGGAGTATGCGGAGTAGCGCCTCGCTTACGTCGTCCACCTGCGGAATTGCCGCGTTTCCTAGACGCCCGATGTCGACAACATGCGTAGGGCAAGTGCGCTGCCGTTTACCAGAGCCGACGAAAGCTTCAGGTTAAGTGCACGATGAAAGCTCGTGGCGCACTCGTCTATTGTCTGCCACCCAGTCTTCTGGCTGACCCCAGATCGTCTCAGCTCAGCGGTGAAGGTAAGCCACACAGACCGCTTGTGCTCCAAAGTGCACCTAAAGAAAGTGCAGGAACCCACCCGTGGGCATCTTTTTCCTGAACACCGTTAAGGAAAGCTTCATTCCGCCACTATTCACCAGGATGTCTAGGGAATGCCAGACGCCCGTGGGGCTCTCTCACATCCGTGATAAGGATCACCTGTTCCATTACATTCAAGCGAGCTGTGAACGGTTGAAGCGACACTTTTGGCAGCACGCGGAAGCAGTCAACGATGCAGGGGGGAGTGTCCTCGGTTGCGGTGCAAAAAGAGGCACGTCGGTGGCGATGCAGCGGAGGAGTGTCTTCGGTTGCGGTGCATAAAGAGGCAAGTCCGTGGACCTGGAGTGTCTGCGTCGTAAAGTTGTCGACTGTGATGGAAATAGATGCACCCATCGTCGCTCCGTGAACTTGCTTGAAGATTTTCTCGTGGAACCTGAAGTATGTGTTTGACAAACAGAAATTCAGCTGCCACCAGAAGTGATGCACTTCGACTTGGCTCCTCTTCGGTAGCTTTGGCCCCGTACAAAGTACACGAAACATTCACAGCCAAGTGATTGCGAACGCTAGGAAAATGGTATTTTATGTCAAATGACACCATCGGACCGGAGACGTCCAGCTGCAGGTTTCGCACCTTTTCAATGAAGTCCCCATTGTGGCGGGCACTGGCTCGGCTTCTTCCAATCAGTGGGGTGACGACGGGATGCAGGATACCGGAGAGCCTGTGGTACGGTGAACGGGTGAAATCCACCACTGGATCCATAGGTACACCAGGTTTGTGCAGCTTCGGTAGAGCCGAGTCTGCCGGTGGTGGACAATAGGCGACTGCACCACGAGCTTTCATCGTGCGTTTACCCTGCAGCCTTCGTTGACATTGTTCGTCATTGGACGTCAAGAATTCGCGGCAATTCCGTACTCCGCTCGTACAACGGGCAAACAGCGCATGTGCCGTCCCGCAAACTAAGGCATGAACTTTTGAACGTGACCAACAAAAAGAGAGGTATCCGGAAATTGTAGACGCCATTCTTTCTGAAGATTTCCAGTACGTATACACTAGAGAGTCGGGAGCATTTACGGAGCTTCGGGTGGAACATCAAAACGACGTAAGCAAGACCAACGTGTCGACAAGCGCCCTCGCCGAGTACTGCGATACAACATCGGACGGAGTCAGAAGGTCTGCGGCACGGGCCTTCGCAATAGAAAATGATGCTATGTCACGCCTGCATTCAGAGTCATTTTACAGACAAACGACGGAGCACACACTTGATCGGACCGCTAGAAACCTGCCACTAGTCTGCGCAGAATCTTTGTACTGGGAACCTGTGTTAAGGCGCTACACGAGGGCGAATACAGATACGGACGACACTGGACTTGCAACTCATTTATTAGAAACGGACTCCCCTGGCTAAATACAAATTTCCTTCGCTTTCGCATGCGCAGTAAAGCCACACCCTACTCAACAAGGAGGCAAGCAAGACAGAAATCACAATCTTACACGTGTTGATGTTCGCTATGAAAAGCTACTTCTTTTGTGGTCATTACCACAGAGGGTTAACTGACACATTTTCACCGTGTTTATATATGAAGAAGGCTTCGATAATCTCCCGCTCCTGCTTCGTCGCACCACGCCCCACTATCATGATTTTTACATCTGAGCTCCAACGGCTTTGGCGCACATGTTCTGCCAAGTTGCTGCCCCTACTATTGTTGAGGCACGTGCGGTGTTCGCGAATTCGGAAATCGGAGTTCAGCATTACCGGCTGATGGTTTTTGTACAAATAATTAATATATTTGGCACCAACGAAATGCTGTTTGGCCGGTTTACATAATGTTGGTACGAACACGCGAGAGGTACGCGGGGCAAATACTTTTTAACCCTTGGAAAAGTTGCGCAAATTTCTGGAAAAGGGCTTAGCCGGAGCGTTGGCCGGTGTTTGGATTGCGCTTTCGTTTAGACAACAACGCATGCAATGTCTCAGGTTCTGGCTAAGTTGAATACATACCACGGTCTGCGCAGTCAACGATTCTTGTTCGATGCTGCGTTTGGCCGGACTTTTGCTTGGGCTATACGAGCACACAAGCGAGAGAGCTTGACGGGGCGAATACCGTTTTTAAACCATGTTTTTGGGCTCCCCTTTTCATTTTGTGAGAAATTTCGTGGAAATAGGGCATTACTTGCATCTTGCAGCGTTCATTTTCCGGTGATTCAGGATTTGCGGGGGGCTGGTTCCACTTCCTAGACAATGTTTCGGCCACCGCATGCAAAAGTGTCTCAGGGAACCCTACGCTAAGTAGGTGTTCCGTTTTCTGGCGAAAGCTTTGTTCTATCGTGGGAAAACCGCTCTTTCTCAACGCGTTGGAAAAGAACATGTTCTCAATGCTGCGTTTTGTAAATTTTGAATGTGCGGAGGCAAATGGTAAAATACCTTGCTTTGAGGGGGGTTCATACACGCAATTCAGATGTTCGTCTTTGCAAAAAGTTAGTCTCAAATCCAGAAACGTAATGGTGTTGTCCGGGGGTATCTCTTGCCGTGAGAGTTTAGTTGCTTCGACCAGTTTTTAATAATGGTCATGATGCTATCAGCCACATGTAAAAGCAGGTCCTTAGTACTCAATTTTAAAATAATCAAATAATCGTCAACATATCTAAAATTCTAATCACACGTGTTTCGTCAAGGGCGTCTTTGAGCATGCCGTCAAACTTGGCTAAAAAGACATGACATAAAACCAAAGCAAAGCAGGAACTTATAAGGATGACTTTCTTTATTACAAACAAGGAATCACCGTATTTCACTACTGTAGATGAGAGATATGTGTTTAAAAGCTCAAGAAAGGTCTCTGTTGATAAGCCGCAGCCATTTTTGAAAGCAGCCGACCCACAGGTATCTAAGTTCACGCACTGCCACGAAAAGTTCGTTCTGGGGAATTGAGTAAAACAGGTCTTCGATATCGACTGAGAATGCTGCGTTGCCTGAAGCCAGTCCATCATTGAAATCTTCAACCACTCTCAGCGAGCTCTTCACTGAAAAAGGGTCCACCGGTTCCAGTAGTCCAAGTGAGCGTTTCAGTAACTTTCCTATCAGCTTCTGCCAACACCCTTCTTCTATCACAATTGCCCTGAACGGGCAATCCCGTTTGTGATTCTTACCAGCAAAGAACGTTTGAAAGACGTTTTCCTGGCTTTTCCTAACTTCTTTCTCGAGGTTGGATAGGTTCTGTTTGTTTAAAAATTCGAAGGCTCGTGCTTTTGCCTTCTGCAGTTTCACACTGACAGGCCTTAAATGTTTTCGCATCGCCTCAGCGGCTTTATCAGAAAATGAAGCAGATGGCAGTACGACGAACCCACCTTCTTTGTCGGCTTGTACTAGGCTGAGCCGATGGTCTTGGAAGGGCTTTACCACTCGTCTTAAACCCAGTTTCTAAATCCAGGTCCTAATACATCGGCGTTGCAGGATGACATGGGATCTTCAGTGCAGTTGCCTAGCTCAGTTAGGATATCAAACAGGTTTTCGTTGTCGCGCACTGGTATTTCCAATTTCAACGTTTGCTTTTCTTGAGTTTTGTTCACAGTCAACAAGCCGTCACTCAATGCCCTTTAACTAATTTTCTTGTTTATCGCAGCGCTCCTTTATGGTGACATTTTTTGCACGCAACTGATTATTTTGCTCCCGTACTGGTTTTAGGTGGACCCTCATTTCATCATACTTCTCACCAATACATTTCAGGCTGGCTTTTATTTTCCGTACGTCTGTTCGAAATACCCGGTCTATCGAATGTCGACAGACCTCCAGGTCCGCTTTAATTTCACTTCTGAGTTCGTCAATTGCACTGGACAGTTCCGTGCTTACTTCGGTCATGGTAGCACGAAAAAAGATGCGGAAGGAACCCTAGACGTAACGGCAGAAGTGGCGTGGCAGGCGAGAGCACATTTATGTCAATGACAAGTATGCTAGAAACTGACCTGTGGCAAAGAAATACTTGTGAGCTTGTGCAACCAGCAAAAGCCGCACGCGCCAATGCTGCCGAGTGAGGGATCCTTGTCGGCCCCTCAGCTGATGTAGCAGCTCCGATGACGATGTTAGGCAAACCCAGCTGACCCCCCGATGGCTGCTATCTTTCACGGGATCGGAGTGCGATGCTCCACGTGTACAGCCCCCTTAGAGTTTCAAACTAATAAACACTAGAGGGAAATCTGGTGCCACTGTCTACAGGAGCCGCGCTTCGGCGAGCGTTCCGTAATGTACCGGGCAGGCACGTTCCACTTGTCCTTGGCATGGCTCATGAACAGGCTGAAAAGATGGCTCTGGCTGCAAAAACCAACAATATTACTGTAGAACATTCATAAAATTTGTTTTAGTATTATAAAACTGAACCTCCAGAAAAAATAATTTGTCAGTGATTATGTGCAAGCTTCATGCACGATTAACAAAAAAAAATGTTTCCCTTTTTTGTTTATTTTGGCTCCGAGACAAAGAAGAAGCCATATGGCTATCTAAGGCAAGTAGGCGAGGAACGTCGCTAGCGGCAATGGCGCCGCCCAAGGCGGCCATGACTGCAGCGACGGATTTCCCTCTAGTATATATTAGTACGAAACTCTATGATAGCACCCACTTGTGATCAGGCTGTCAAGCAGTGGGCAGTCCTGGCTCGATGAAAACTTTCGGTTGGCTGGCCTGTGCCAAAGAAATACTTGTGAGCTTGTGCAACGCGCCAAAACCGCACACGCCACTGCTGCAGAGTGGAACCTTCTCCTAACCCTGCGTGACGTACGACAGTCAGTAGAGTTTCGAAAAGGCTTGAGCTACAAAGGTTCCGCCGTGAACAAAAAATTTGGAACAACACGCACCAAACCAAACAAAATAGTAGCGGATAACACAGTAAATCTGTTTGTTTCCCCGGGCTACTGAAATTTACGAAAACAAAGCAAGTTTAAGCGAAGAGCAGCAAAAAGAAGTGCCCAAACTGCTGGAGCCTGCACGGTGGTGATGTGCTATGATAGAAGATGGAAGTGGCTGTGTCGCGTTCTACGCCACATCTTCGCCTCCTCCTACTCTCATTTCCGCGATGCTGCGCCGCGCCCTCTCCCCCTTTCCGCACCTCGAACGCGAAACCCTCTCAATACTCTGCCGCACTGGGGCAGCTGGAGCCTGTTGCCCTTTCTGTCTATTGAGATTTTGTTTTGCGGACATTTGCAGGCAAAGGTACCCCTTCCCCCCTACGAAACGCGTGAGGAAAATGCATATAGTGCCCAAATGTAAACATCATCGCTGTAATATTCTTTGACCTAAGATCACTAGATGCCCATCGTATTTCTCATATTGAGGGCTAAGCATCATGTCCCCAACAATGATGAATATGGTGATTCGGCCCTTCATACCAAGGCAGTAGAAGTTAACCCCTACTTTTTTGACACCGCCTCACCACGATATGCCTGAAACGCACCTCATGGCAATACTGCAGATTGTGCCTTCATGGAAGGGCTCGTATACGTTCTCTTTGGGCATCACTTGAAGCTTTGGGTCAATTGTGTTCGCTCTGGACTGTGTAGGAAAGCTGGCGCATTCTTCCTGTGGTATCAACGTGTGCTTGAAGGACGAATTTTGTATATTTGTCCACAGGGGCAGTTCTTTCGCTTACACCCTCTGCGCTGTTCCACAGGTTATGCGTTTGAAGGGTGCCTGGTTGGATGGAGCGAGCAGACGCGTCAACGAGACCGGTGACGATGCACCGAGAGTACGAGTTGGCCGGCAAGGCGAGCTGGCTTCCGAGCAGCTGCCATGCTCGATGCGTCATCGGGACAGGCTCAACACGTCACACATCCTCATGTTACCCTCTACTCGTGGCAGGCAAGTAGTTGTTTTCCAGGGGTACCGAACCGTGCAGATGAATAGACTAGGGGCGCAGTTCTCGAAAGCGGCGGGTGTCGTTTTAAAGCGACGTGGTGTTGGTGTGGAGTCCTGTTGTCGGGGCTCGCTTGACAGACGCAGGAAAATGTAAAAAAAACATAGGCGCGTCCCTCTGGTACTGACGTGCTCCTCGTGGAAACCGATGCGCGCGTTTGCACGTCGATTTGCGTGAGGGGCACGGCGTCCGTTTTCTACTTTCCCGCTTCCCCAAGCAGCGCCCCGACCCAAGACTCGATGTATGTGCACGCCAGAAACGCGGCGCTTCAAAACGATGCCCGCCTCTTTAGCGAATATATCCACGGGGGGGCCTTTTTCTGGCGCTATATTTTACGATCCCTAGGGCAGAATACGTTGTAGTGTTTGTCTCTAGGACTGCTCGCGTGACCACAAATGTAGAACAGGGACTGCAACTGTCTTTGAGAATGGTGGTCTTAAGGGATTAGGAACTCTGTTTGGAACATGGTTGGAATCAGTTGTACACCCAAGTTTCGCAAAGTGTAGTGTGGATTTTGGTTAGGGCTAGCTGTCTGTGATTCATAGATTAGTATAGCCCAAAAAGGGCGACAACCACAGTAATACGTAGCCAACGCAGGCTCTACGTCTTCGTTTGGTTGTCTGCTTTTTGTGGCGTACGAAGCAACACGGAATTCTTCTGGCAAAGCTCGAAGTTAAAAATCTTGTTGAGCGAATTATACTGTTTTTATGGCGTAACTTGCAAACCATTTCTTCCGAGACAGATAGCGAGGTAAATAATTTTGTTGAGAAAACATGGTGGTCCTTGGCGTCAGAAAAGAGCCTTCGGGGTCTTGCAGCATCCTTGCGGAGCTGGGTGGCCCAGACTTGTCCCGCTGGATCGGACCTGAGCTACACGATCTCCTATTGCTCCGCATGGGTGATTCTGCGTGCCGGTGTAGCCGTCTGCATGAAAGCGCATTGCATATGTGCTAGCTCTGCCCTTTGCTCACATTTGTGGCAGTTGTCTCAACATTTCCGTGGATAGCAGTAGCTCTACGCAACCGCGTTTGGATGAGAATTCGTCCGTAGTAGTCCCCATAGGATGAATTGCCTCTTATTGAGTGACATGTGAGCGTGGGAAAACGGGCCCGTTCCAGTCGATAGTGATTTTTTATGTCTCTCTAGGAACCGTTTCTCGAGACATACCACAATGATCCAGAGAACCTTATGCCACCCATAACGGAATAGAGCCCGTTTGTGCCCGTCTACCTTCGTTGAACGGGACGGTGCCTGCCTGCCTGATTCTGCTAATCTGTGCCCCTTCCTCGAAGCACGTTTCATTTGAAAACCACATTGCACCTGGTTATCCACGCCGCGTGTGCTCATAAAGTCATCCCGTGTTTCGATTTTCTAACATTGGCGAGTTTTACTGGTCCTTACGAGAGAAGAACAATTTTGGCGAGCAGGCAGTCTTTTTTTCGTGAAAACAATCGTGATACATTCTTCTCTATGAAGGAGGATGGCCTGCGAAACTGGGTTGACACGTAATGTTGAACAAACGAACGAACCTATTCGTTGTCTCGAGCACTGGTCATGGTGACGAGGGAGACAATTACCTTCGGGCTATTACCTTTGCCTCGAAGAGACGAATTTATCTAACATGATGTTTCTAGACACACATCCATGAGGCGACTTCTTTTCCATCACCATGTGCCATAACCAACCTAACTTCGAGGCGACTTCTTTTCCATCACCATGGGGAGCTGAAGGTAACCAACCTAACTTCGCAGGGGCATGATACGAGGAAAAAGAAACGGTGGTGTGAGGGTAAACTAGGGCGGTGCCCTTCGGAGGGCGGCAAATATTTGGTAATAGATTCTGCCGGAGCGCTATGCCGTGCACCCAAAAACTGGGGACCCGTTTAATTCCACGCTCGTAGCGTTCGTGGCTGCTTGCGCAACGGCGGCGCGTGGCCCGCAATTATTGCTTGTTGCTTAGCCCCAGCGCCATCGCTCTTGCAGCGCCGGCTGCGGCAGCAGACGACCCGAGCCGCTGCGGCGCCGCCACAAATGTAACCACCATTCAACACTTTTCCCAGCTTTTGAGGAGGATTGGAGCCTACAAAGGGTTTAGCTCGGGCATTGTGGCTTTATTTTAATACCTTTCAAACGAACCTCATTCGTAATAATTGTAACAAACCATATCTACAATATACAAAGATTGTATTATCTTTCTGTTTCTTACACACAATTTTTGTTTCACAAGTGCAAACAAGAAAAAAATTTTCAGAGACGACCACTGATTGGTGTGCTCGTATAATTATTGCGCAATAACTGTTAATACCATAACAATTCTTTTACCCAAATATAATTGTGGCCGTACTGATTCGAAAGGAGAAGCTGCAGCGGTGGACTTCAACACTTTCCACAATCGGTGAGGGCGGAGTGTTAAAAACTAGGTAGTATATGGCTTGATTAATCCTGACTGGAATCAAACAACAAACCTCTCGTTCCGCAGCCCAGTGAACTTTAAACTTTTTGACCCTCTTTTTGGCAGAAAAGGCCGTAAAGATCTCGTCGCAATGCAAACATCATTAAAAAATGTTTTTACTAAAAAGGGTAAGGATGAATAGAGGGTGTGTCCTTGTGAACACACTGAAATAAGGGTGTAAAAGTGTAACACCCAAAATAAGGGTGTGGGCAGCACAGTTACCCGCGACCATGTTGGTCGGAGAGCGTGCTGCACAACATAGACAAACGCAGCTAGCACAATTCTCTTTTTATTTTGCACGATTAACTTTATTTACGCATAAATACATAATTTACGTAAGAGGGAACGCAATATTCAGTAGTAGGACATAAAACGTGGTCGGTACAACTTTACTACTAAGTTGACAATGAACACACCCTGACGAAAGTGAGCATATTTAAAGTAAACGTAGACATCGTTGTCTGGTACCCAAAGTGACTTAGTTTTTCATTTGGAAAACACTAACTAAAAAAAAGGGGGAGAGAACTCTGACAAAAAAAATGATATTTGGAGTTGACAAAAGAAAATCAATGGGCCTCAACTGCCAGTGCCCCTTTCGCATACATGCAGCAGATTAGAGGAAATGGTCAAACAAAACAGAGATGTGTCGACAATTTTTTGTTTAAATATGAAAGGGGCCGTACCGCCTCGAAGGGAAAAGCGGTGGTTGTGAACTTGAATTTCTTCCACAGTCGTTGATGTGGGAGTGTTTAAAACAGGTATACGGGCTCAATATTCTCCGATCTAATCAAATAAGAAACACTCATTTCACACCCTTTTAACACCCTGAAGAAACCAGAGGGTGTTGCAGTCAGCCAAAACCCTTTTTTGCCACGCAAAAGGGTGTAATACTACAAATTACGGTGCTCGAGCCTGACCAAAACGGTGTATCGACTTGCCAACACCCTTATTACACCTATACTAAACTCTTGGGTGATAAGGGTGTAAAAAGGTATAGTGTGAGCGTTTAAAAACCCCACAAAAAACCGAGGGTTTTTCAGTAAGGGTGTTGGAACATAAGAAAAAGGGTGTAATATGACCTCCATCCCCGTATTCACAGCTATTCTACACCATTTTAGGCAATAAGAGCGTAAAAACTTTAAAGGGGAGTATACTAGCGGCTTGTATACTTAGCGTAATTACATTTCCAACCAGTGTAGCCATCAGGAGAACGAGAACGTAGCCAGAAATTAAACCGGCCGTTCGTTTTTTGATGACGTAGTGACGTGCAATAGAGAGACAAATGACGGTGTGTTGCATACAGGTGCGGTACATGGAGGATGGGAAGACCCTGTTCGTGCCCCCGGGTTTATTGGGGCTGATGATCAACGTTTCGTCATCCACCCTCGATCCCGTATTGGTGCCGATACTAGGCAGGGTCGTCATCCACGAGATGATGCCGAAACGTCGCGGTCTTTACGCTTGGAGCGGGCGACACCAGCTCCGCTTCGACAAGGTCGTGGACTGCCTTGTATCGGACCTCAACGTCGCTGGTACTGAACAAGGTGTGTATTACACAAGACAATGAATGGCGAAGGGAAGAAGGAGATGGTAGAGTAGTCCGGTCCTGCACATTGTTGGTGTTTTCGCTGGCTCAGTCATGGGGGGAGCATATAGTTTTCGAGGGAATTTGCACATTCCACCAGACTATCCGAGGAACTGCTGAAGCCGTACGCGGGCCAGCCGTTCACTTAAGCAAACAGAGACGAACTTGCGCCGTTCAAAAACTGGCATTCAAAAAGCTTCATAAGTGCTATATCAAATCGTTTGAGGATATCGCCTAACCCATCAATGTAAATTTTTATGTTGTAAAATCGACTGGTATAGCCAGAATCTTTGTTTAATAAACTATATGCAAAATTATATGACCTTTAGCTTGGCGAACAAAGATACAAAAAGAGTTAGAATAATTGACGACATATGTTCCGCGTTTGCCTGAAAGGTGCATCCCTCACTCATGCTCCGAGTAAGTAAAGGTCAGTAGAAACAACACAAGTTGAATCAATGAACTTTCATAGCTCGTTACAACTATCAGCAAAGAGAACCAAGGACCTGATAAGAACAAGTCACCTTTATCTGTTGGCTTAAACCTCACTTCAATGAAAGAGATACCATTGCATTTTGCTACTTTTCTTAGGCAGAAAAATGTCGCGAATAAGGGGCTTGTCTGGAAAGCTGACCAGACAAGCTCGCAAAATTTTTCGCGAAACTTAGGGAAATGTATTCGTCGTCAGAAAGATTTTCTTGTTTAGGGCTTCAAACTCAGTGCACGAGTTTGTCAGTTAGTGGGCGCTTTGCGAAAAGAAAATGTAACACGGGGTGCACTACTGCGCTACCATCTGCAAGGCTTTGCAAAAATTGCCTAATGGACATTGTAAATAATACTGTATGTATTAGTTATGAACTGTAGCAGTTAAGCTAGCAGGCATAAGATCGCAGGGAACGTTCTTGTGCGGCAGCCTCTTGAGACTTGTCCGATGTGCGTTTGCCGCTCTTCACTACCTATGTTGAAACATTTATGAGCTGTAAATATCACTGCCATTCAGGAGCATCAATGGCCAACGGAGCTTGACTTACGTGTGTAAGAATTTGTAACTGGCCCTATTCTTGTACCATGTGCGAACTGATGAAGCAACGATACCAGTGCACATGCTAAGAACACACCTCAGTCCTTTAGAAATAATGGTTGGCTCATCAACGCGCCCCTTTTAAGACATGCTCAAGCGGTGTACATTTCGTGATGTGGCTACAGTCGAACACTAATTTTATTTTGACATACGGCACACACTATGTCGTCAGCACAGTGGAACCGGCATCTTGAAACCACTCTAATGCATGGATAACATTCTGAGGTGTTGGCTGTGCGGATTTAATGGTGCAGACGTGCGCGACCTGTCCACTGAAACTGCCCTCGAGTTTGGCGCACTGGAGCCCCTGCTGATGCTCTACAAGAGGCGGCTGCTTGAAGTACTGGGCAGGGGAGTCCGGCTACACCGCGACTACAGCAACGCCCAGGTCTTCTTCGTACTCTGGGCGCTTGGACACTGCGGAGAGCGCGACGCTGACGCTCTTGTGAACACGGCGCTCAGGAACTCTGCGCTGTTCGCAAGGGCCTTCCAGTGTTCCGTGAACCACGCCATGTGGTTGCAGAAGCCATGTTCGTTTTGGAACTGAGGGCCACGTCTGTTGTCTTTGCGGCGTAACGCCTAATTTTTATTTAGCTAGCGCTGCGTTTTCGCAAACCCATAATAGAAAACGCCTTCGAACTGTCCTTTTGAAGAAATATCATGGATAGTTATAGGTAGAATAAACTACTAAATTGATCCCCTTCAGTCCTATTCCTGCCAAAAATAGCACTTGCCTGCGCTTGAGAGCGCACAAGTAAGCAATTCGGTGGACAATACCACGACATCAGCTTCAAGCAAACTATATACCGCTTTGCGTGAATCATGATGGCTACTTAAATAATCATGTTGACGTATTTTGCGTCTGTGTTAATGGCGGTTTTGTGAGTGTTAACATTGTTACGCTGTTACGGGGTAGTGCTCGTGAAGACGGGCGCATCACCAAGAATGAAAACGAGTGATGCTAGTGCGCATGGAGGAGAAGACACGATTTGCAGGTGGAAAGAGAAATTGTTAGTAAAAAACGCTAATGAACATCTGTGCTGTGACTCAGACGAGCGCATGTCAAGAGAACAATAAATAGGTCATGGTTTGGCTACTCCAACTACGAAATATAGCATGAAGGCAGCATGCGTGCTTCATAGCTGAGCGCAATACTGCTGTGTGGGTAACACTCTGCTACACTAACAGCGGGGATGGTCGGATACGCGTGCGAAGCTAAATGCATCGTTTTCACTTGAGTCGTTACGTGCCAAAAAGCAGCTCCAGCTTGAAGCACGAATACATCTTTGCATGTGCACAGGTTGACTATCTGAGACCCCAAAGTGTGAATGGCAGGCCTGACGGCTTGCGTTCAAGCTTAACATTAAGTAGCTTGAAACTTGAACTTGCGACTTAGCGAGCAACGTAATTGCTTCGTCAGTGGTTGATAGTGTGAGTCATGAACTTCGGTGTAAATACCCGGTGCTTTAAAAACCACCGCTTTCTCCCCAATATTAACGTTTTGAGCAGAAAGGACACCGGAGACGCTGTTTTATTCGGTGAAATTTCGCTTTTTACAAGCTGCTTTTTTGTTCCTTGGTTTAAAGTTAGTAAGGTCCCTGTTAGCACAATGCCCTAGATAACCATTAGTGCAGCCGGAACCTGATTTTCACGAAATAAACTTTAAAATTGTTTTGTAGTAACATATAATTGGTTTCAATAAACTTTTAGGTGCACATGAGACTGCCTATTTGCTTTGAAGGCGAAAATGTAGCGATACTATTAACAACGTCATTACTGACACATGGCATTTGCATCTGTCTTTCTACGTCTGGTTTGTTTTTATTCTAGCATGAATTCCTCAGACAAGCTTCTTTCTTATACACCGTGTTTGCGTCTGTTTCTTCGCTGTTCTTTCGTCGTCTTGGTTTGCAATCACGTCACCAGGAAGACTGACACACCACAGCATCCCTAGAATCATGGGTTTGAACGGCTGATGTGCACTTTTTCGTCTAACGTGCAATCAAAGTTAGGTGTCACGCGGCCAGCACTAGTGAAGGGCTCCAAAAACAGTTTTGTGAATTTGGCGAATTGGGCATATGAAGGCCCTCGAACCACCCATTGCGGGCGAAACACCCAAGCGGGCATGAGCTACTGAGAAAAAGCAGCGACGAAGACAACATTTATCCTATAACTGCTCGTAATGTGCTCTGATAGCACAGTTGTTAAAGTATCGGGCTGCTGCTGTCGATACCGTGGGAAATCCCAGTTGATCACACGATTTTTTGATTTATTTACTTTTTAGAGCCGCGCTGATTTTTTGACTAAAAAACAACAAAAATGGGCTTTTTTGCAGATATGGCAGTTAAGTGTTTTCCACCTAAATATGTTCTAAAAATACTTCTTTCTGTACTCCTCACAATTTCGCAATGATGCGGGTTCGATTCCGGGCCGCGGCTCCCGGTTTTTGAGCTAGGCGAAAAGCGAAAACGCTCCTGCGTTTGAGAGTTCGACGCCCGTTAGATATCCCCAGGAGGTCAAAATTAATCAGGAGCCCTCTACTATGGCGCGCCTCATCGCCTGTGTCGGCACATAAATCCTCACAATCAACCAACTCTTCACACCTTGTCTATGCTTTTTCAGCAGCGCAATTTATATGGCTTATCCAGGAAAAATGGGCGCAATACATAAATGATTATGCGTTTAACGCACTGAAGCGACACCTGGACTACGCGTCGCGCCGTAGAGGAGAGCCGCGAATTAATTTTGACCGCATGGGGAATCTTTGATTTGCGCCCAATGATTGACACACGGGTGTTGTCGCTTTTCGCCGACAACCGAAAAGCAGCAACTGCGGCCGGGAGTGAATCCCGGCGACTTTGGGCTCAGCAGCACACAACCATACCCACTGAGCGACCGCGGGGGCACATTACAAAACTGAGCCCTTGTAAAATCCAACAATCAAGCGTATATATTTAACTATTTACATAACTTTAACCCTAGTCGCGAACTCCTCGTCCATGTCATTAACTTACCAGGAAGGAACTGCTAAGAACTCATATTTATGGTCTCGCCTTAACATATCGCCTTATGTAATTCCTCCGGCCCTTTAAGGCTCGATGCAATGAAACCAAGGTAGCATTGGAAATCATTTCGGGCCAGCACTCAACTTGAAGGATTCCCTTATGTCGCCCACTGCTCAGTTGACTACGGCCGCTCGATGGAAACACGACCTTGTTTCCATCGAGTGGCCCTGAGTTTACGCTTCATAACAAATTGAGTCAGCATTTATAGATTTCTGAATTTTTGACCGTGAACCTCAGTACATATCAGCTGAGGATTTGTGGGTGCGCCCTGGCACGGAGGGGAGAAGAATTTTGCAGTATTATGACGATATCTGGGTAGGTAATAATAATGAAAATCAACGCGCATTTGTTAAGATAAAGATGGTTGAAACGCGGAGCTTCCTTCCATGCAACATGAAAGTGGAAGTCTAGATTAGAATCTGCTTCGACCATGTCCGAATGGCGCAATCGGCAAGGCGTCGGCTATATAACGCGAGGGACCTATGTTTCTTTTCGTTTGAGGCGCTTTACGATTTTTTGCGAAACCCCTTATTTTTACGTGCCATCAATTGTGTAAAGTTGGCTTTCGTCAGTTTGTTTTTTGCATACAGTCTCCATTTACCCGGAACCCCTACTTGCTCGTTCTGCGGAGGTTACCCAAACATATGCCACACAATATGGGCCTGTGATCGACATCCAAAGTTGACCCCCATCCCTAATCCAACTCTAGCATCCTGAGAGGCACGTCTGGCTGACACCGCGGCACACAGCTCTTGGACCAGTGTCTGAGCAGGCAAGTCGAGCTCTAAAGAGGCTGACGACCAGACAGCTTGCGAGCTCACTGACGATCATGCCTTCCACAGTCCTGGAGGTCCAAAGGCAGGCCGCGACGACGGGAATCTTGGGCAAGCCGCGGGATAGCGGCCTGCGCTGACCCCAAGAGGCCAGCGTCGCGGCCTCTAGGCTCGATCGACCAGCAGTTCCTGAGGCTTCGAAAGCATCCATCCAGAGCGGACCATGGCCACGGCTCCCCAAGACGGCGCCCTGGACTAAGGGTGCTCAGGAAAAAAAGTTTTACTTCCTTCCTCCTTCCATGACTGCGTCCAAGAAAGCTTCGTGTTAATATTCTGAAGTGGGGGTAGGACACAAAGAATGAAAGATGTGACGAAATGTTTACAAATCTTTTCGAGGTGGCTATGAGAGAATTGCTGCACTGCCTAAGGTCGAGGCCACAATGAATGTTCAGGTGCGTTAAGGAGGAGCTGATATGTGAATAACCATTGAAATTGGTGATGCAGCGGATGATAATGAAGAATTACGGGCCGGCCGTTTCCTAATGAAGCGACTGTGACACGACAGCACGTACTAGGCCTGTATAGGTAATCGTTTTTTTTTTTTTCTCTCTCTCTCTCTCTCGAGGCAGCCATGACAGATTCCGCGCTGGCTATGCCCTCCCACAACGTCTTCGTCAATGGTTGGGCAGGCAGCGGTACGCTCTGCTGCCATCTTCGTATTCTCGTGACCAGATTATTAATCATAATAATGAAAGCCTCCCGCGAACTAACTCTGCTTACCTACTTCGAAAGGAAAAGTTTGCCGATTATCACTTGTTATTGCTTCATCGTGTTTGCCTCTTTCCACATCGAAGAATTTTTGCAAATGGTAATTTTTGGTGTCCGCAGTGAAACATACCAAGAAAATGCCGCGCGGTCTTGCGTGCGTTTTTCGTGGTGACCGCCCATCGTCCCCGGCCACACTTTTGTAAGCCAAGCATACCAACCTAAAGAGATTGGCTAAAATCGCCCCCCCTCAAAAAAAAAAAAAACACAAACTCCTAGCGTGCAATCGTGGACACACTTGCTCAGAACGCGAGACTCCACCGTTCTCCGTAATTGTGGCAACACTTTCTCGGAACGACAAAGACACGTCATAGCGGACGCCTCTCAAAGGTGATATTCACTGATTATCACTTCCAACAATTAAAGAAGGCCACATTTATAGTAAAAATGATTGATTATTGGTTGTGTCTGCAGCAAATAGTAATAAGCAAATCGTTTCCAATCGTCATCGTGATGGGCATGAAGGTTGCGTACAGCTCGCTACCTTCAAGTCTTATGCGTTAGTTTGAGCTTCCTTTCATTTTTTTGCTTTAGTTTTTGTCTTTGTAGCGAGTCACTGCGACAGCCAGGCTGCCCGAACCTCACGCCGCAGCTTTCCTGGAGTCCGAGCTTTTTTTCCATGGTGTCCACTTCAAGTGTTGTGCCAGTTGCCATCAACGTTCTTTCGTACGGCCCGCATTGTGCCGCGTTACGCAATGGTTAGTGCAATTGACAGCGGGCTTCACCGTTTGCGGCTAAATGTCGCTTACCCAATTACTTTCGATCCAGAGAAACAGGCCGCGGAGGCCTTTTGCACTTTTTGGGACGTGCGCGAGGACTTGAAACAATATTATGGAGTGTACGCGTTATAGAGCTTCCAGAACGTTGTTAGTGTCTTGGTCTTCCTTTTTCTAGAGGACAATCTATGTGACGTGCTGGCCCTTTACGAACTTAAACGAGCATTCGAGCGCGAAAGCTCTACTTCTTTCTTGCGAGCACATGACTTAATCATTCTTTGCAGGCTCTCTTTATGACGCGTCATCTTCTCTTCATCACGGTCATTTCATCATTCTTCCTCGATTTCATTTTTTCGTGCAATGTTGTGCAAGCGGCGTTGGCCAGGCTAAGGGTGCTTAGCGCAATTGACTCCTCTCTCCAGCTCTTTTGGAAGCCGGGTTTAAATCTCACACAAACCAAATGCGTTCGATTAATTTATTTAATTTCTCCTAACAGAGGCGGCAATTTCGATACATTTTATGCTAGTAGAAAGATGACGACTGCCACTTTTCTCGTTTGATGAGGAATCCAAGGCATTCGCCTGCCGTTATCAATCACAATCGTCAATCACCGAACTAGGTCATTTGCGATGCGCCGTTATGGGAACTCTGAAAAATAGTAATTTGTACCAAATGTTTTTATTAGTATTTTAAGTAGCAGATTTATGAAACAGGGTTGCTATTTCAGGAGGCCAGAGTTACACAGACGGTCGCGCAAAGCCGAGTGGTGGTAATAATAATAAGCAGACGTTATATTTCGAGGCGGGGTAAAACGCTTTAAATGCCGATTCGTGCTATTTGCTGATTACCGAGGGGACGTAACCGGTCCACGGCAGTGCGCTCCAAGAATGCTGACTAGGGCGTGACGCATTTTTCAGTGTGTTCTCTCTCTCCACTGTTGCATCAACCGGTGCTAAGGGGGGCAAGCAAATCCAACTACTTAACTTTATTGACTTTTACTTTGTTAATCTGTATTTCGCTAGAAAGTTCATGCATTTTCTTCATTTGAGGCATTCATAGAGCTTTTTATCCTGAAAAGGTTCGTCCTATGAATTAGTTTCGCCTCCGGGGGTCCCCAAGGCAAGTGGAATCACTGCGACTACTACCGAACTGGCAAAAGAGAAAGCGGGAGTTGGTAAAGTGCCACCATTCCAAATAATGCTGTCCGGTGTATTACGTGATCGTGACTCCTCCGACCACATTTCCATACAAAATTACCTCGGGGCACGTTAAGATGCTTACGTGCTTTTAAGGCAGTCTGGCAATGCCTGGCTGACAGCTTTATTACAGATACACTGTACTTGCGGTTTTTTGCTCGCTCTTGTTTTTTTTGTCTGTTGACGTGGATTACTTCCACCAGCTTCTTTTCTGTCATAACGTGTTTGTGTCAGTTTCTGTTCTTTCATTTGTTCGTCTTAGTGCGGGAATTACGTCACGAAGCAGACAAACACGCCACAGCCTCCCTAGAATGTGGTTTCTGTGACGGTGGTGTGCACCTGTCCTACTCCCATGAGATCATGTTCAGGTGTCACGCGGCACGCACTATTCTACGATATTTACTTTTAAAATTCACAGTGTTTTGAATTTTTGGAACCGCACACTGTGCACCTTCTCGTAGCTCCCAATAGCGGGCCAATTCCACAATTGGCCATGTGCCACGAAGGAAGGAATACCACCGACAACGGCTTTTAAAATTTGTTTTCGTAATTTCCTTTTGCCCTTCGCCGCTTTTGTTCGACGAAGCCCTCCACAGTCGTTTGTTTTTCATAGAGTTCAGTCTCCTCACTTCCCACTCCCGCTTGCCCTGCCGCTGTGGTAGCGCGGTTACTTTCTCAACTCTCCCCTTTACTTGCTTTCATTGCTCTCCTTCCAGCGATATGTTGTTCAAAGAGAACAAAACGCGCTGAAATGTGTAGAAATCGCGTCTGACAACAGACACGCACCGTTTATTGTATATGTGTTTATACGTATAGCTAACTCCCAGTAACGTTTTCACAAGAAATGTGTGCTATACAATACCTCAAGGGAAACTGTCTGCCGCGCTGGTAATAAACAGAACTCACGGTTATGTAATGCTTCGTTTTAAGCTGTTTGCGAGCAGACGATGACTTTGTATGACTTGCGAGTGGTGATAGTCAATTGTGCGGTCACTACCAATGCTTTCACGGAGGCTGCCATTCGCGTAAAACTGCAGCACACACAACAGTTGCTCCGCGATGTTCATAGAGCGAAAGCGGCTCTAAGTCGTCCCAAACAGGGTCCGTGGGCAGATGGCTGCTCAGCTAATGAACAGTACGTTTCGAGAGCTAAATCGAGCTGGAAGTTTCTCCGCCGTGTAAACGATCTCTCCAAGAAGACGAACAGCCGTTTGGACACAGGTTTCAACATGAAGTTTATCTCTCTCTCTCTCTCTCATGTTAGAAATATGCCTGCTACAGCGACCATTGCGAAAACAGCGACGAAGTAGCGGCCGCCACGAGCATAACAAGTACAATGCGGCCGTGCAAGATCATTCTCCAGTTTTCTTCGTGTTCTAATGTTACTCAAACACACCCAGCCCATTCGTGAGCACGGCGTAGAGGACGAAGCCACACCCACACATGGCGTCGACTTTGTCGATGGCGTGTATCGTAGCCACGAAGTCGTCATATGATGCCTACTATGAGCGACAAGAACTTAGCAATGAACAAAAATGAAACTCCCAAGCCACTGTAAGCCAATGGTTACACAGTCTTGGGGATGCTCGGTAGGAACTGGAGTTCACTCTTGTGCAATCCAGTAGGAGCGGCCAAAACAAGATTTTCCCACGGGAGCCACTTTCATATACCGTGAAACAAGGTCAATGACAAACGACACATTTCGAACGTCTAAAACGCACTCGCCAATCCTCAGACACGCTCTTGACACGCTGCAATGGGACTGTAGAAGAACGGCCAGGGAGGCAAAGGCAATGGAGGAGGCCGCCGTCGATAAAAAGCCAATATATTTACATTATGTACAGGGAACCGTTCATCTATGCAGCCATCTCATCGCCTCTCCTAGTCGTCGTCGTCTTCTTCCGGATACCCGTCTGTTGAGCTCGACGCCTGCATCGCCTTCTTCGCCATCGAAAGACTCAGGATTCTCCCGCCCGACAAGTGAGTGCGAGCCAGAAACCCGAAATCGAACAAACGTAATCTTATGGAACAGAGCCCTGGGCGATGATATTAGGTCAGTTTATCGTTCGTATCCAGCTGGTGTCTGATTTCGTCCTTTTTTCTTATCTTCGGTCTTCGCTTTCTTCTGCACTTTGCCTTTCTTCTAACCTTCTGTGTTTTTCCATACTGGCTACGTCGAGGGGTGAGTTTGAGGCACAACGTTTCCGGTAGTCAAGAATGCGCACTGACTTCAGGTGTAGTTTCAGTGACGTCTTGCATTTGCACCTAAGGCAATGTCCTCCATGTTTCTTCCACAACGTACCATAACGTCCTGCAGGTTTCTTCAATTTCCGAATTCGTTTAGGTTCCTGGGTTATCGTCGACTTCATCATGACGCGGCAGCGTTCTTCTTTGATCTCTTTACTGGAGAAGTGCGGCATTTTAGAGTAGCTCATTGGACGATGCGAAGGTGCTTGATCGCCGCGAGGGGTACGAGTTATTACGAAGAGCACGGTTCGGCAGTTCGTATCTTGCGACACTTCCATTGTGTGGCTGTAGCTGCTGCACTTTTGTCTCGGCTGTAGGGCTCCCACCGCAAGCACTCCTTTCCTAGCCACGCACTTCCGAATCCTGGTCACACGTGTCTCTTAGTGATGACTGTGCATTGCCCGCTGTACTTGTCTCTACCTCAGTAAGCAGTCCGCCAGCATCCAGACTCTCTTGTTTTCTTTTAATTTTTCTCTTGCTTTCTCTTGTGATAAATCGTATTCAGGTAACCCATATGGGTTAAAGTTGTTAGCATTTATATGACCAATAAACACACAAAAGTGACTGATTATGGGTTCGGCTAACCGTAAGCCAAGCCGGCGTGGTGGCCCAGTGGCTTAGGCGTTGCGCTACTGAGCACGGTCGATTCCTGGCCGCTGCAGCCGCTTTTCTGATGGAGGCGGAAAGCATAAACGCCAGTGTGTACGAGATTTCGCCGCACGTTAAAGATTCCCACGTGGTCATAATTAAACCGTAGCCCTCCACTACGGCGTGCCTCATCACCTGCGTTGCGTCGGTGTGTAAGACCCCACAATCAACCAACCATCACTCAACCTAACCATAAGCTCTAAAAAGGGCGATATGTAACAGACGGCTATACATATAACTAGAAATTGCTTGTCTATCAAACCTAAATGGGTTCTATGCACTGCCGTTGTACGCATGCGTGCAGCCATGGAAGTGTGGCATCATGATATTGCCCAAGCGTCTGTGCTGCTCAGGCGATGCCGCACTGGTTACGCGGGGCTCCACGAGGTGGCAGTAGTTGTCTGTGCTAGCAGCAGATAAATTGCAGCTTATGACAACGGTGAGCTGTTTGGTGTTCGAATCTATCCCCCCCCCCCCCCCCCGAAGCGAAGTAATACTTCGACGCCAAATACTGTTACGCGAAGTACTTATCGCACCACACGGTTGAGATCGTCGCACGACTAGGTAGAGCAGTAAAAAGATCGGAGCCCACGTATCCGTGCAACATGCGTCTGGATGGACCAAGTCGCGTGCGCATGCAAGTGAAAACCGGTTGCTACTCAAGGTCTCCCACCGCTTCAAGGAGAACACCAAAAATATTGCTGCCCAAGTGTCGGCGCAGAGGAGCCAACATTTTCCGACTTAGGTGAATTAGGTGATTTTAAGTGACCTAATCACTTAAGGGAGCCAGCTTAAGTGATTTCTTTAAAGGTGTCTTGCTATTAGACTGCTTTTGTTCCGGCTGGGAAGCGCGAGCACAGCGCGGCTCAGGAGAGCACCTCGTGTGCACTGGCTGCTACGGTACTCTTTTACCTTATTCGGCGTACGCATGAAGTATTTCTTTAAAACATTATTGTGTTATTAAACTCAACCACGCATCAGAGTGCAGTTGTGGCGTTATCCGTGGTCGCCAGCAACTGCAACGTCGGCCCCTTGCACGCCGTGCCGCTTTCTTTCCCAGCCGTGGCTTCATTCTCCGTAGTTGCAGAGTGCTCGAGGGAAAGTAGAGCGCCATGACATAATGTGAGGGCGGCTAATGTTCGATCTGTCCATGCCACTGCTGAGAGTCGGGTTGAAACGCGGCAGGCGATGCACACTGGGGTTATTTTAAAGATGCTGGGCCGAAGCGCATGCGCAGGCACAGCGGGAACGATCATGGAGGTCTTCAGGGTTGCCAAGGGAAGAATTCAACCTCTAAACTTTACAGTGAATACAATATCGGTTAGTGAAATGAAAGCAACGCGGGAATATTAGGGATGATATATTTGGGAAAAACGACCCTGCATAATACAGACATAAGGGAGCCAATCCGGCGAATGCATTGGAGATAAATTTTAAAAACGAAGTGTGGGATAAATTTCAGAACTTACCTCTCCCGGCCCCCCCCGTCCCCCGAACTCGAGGGTAAAAATGTTTCGGCAATTATGAGAGGACATTTATTACTCACGTTGTCCCGTGCTGTCATTAAATAATTATTTCAACTAAATTTCAGAAAAAAAGGTATAATAACTGTAATGGACTGGTGTTTCATTCCAGGGTGATTTAGGGCCACTTAAAAATTGATCGCCTGCGGGAAATAAGAAATCGTTTGGACTCCTTTATGTAGTCAGTTTTTATAGTTTATAGCCCTAAAACGGCAATAATAGGAGTGTTAGCTAAACATATTTGCGGGAATTAAATAATGAAACTATTTCATATCCAGAACGGACACCTGCGACCGTTCCACATGGCCTGGTTGACAGAACACTGAAACGTCCTGGCGAAGAGAGCGCTGTTCTTCAGAGCGCCGTTAACAAGTGCTTGGGCCTGGCGTTCGCCGCAGTGCCCCAGCGCCCAGAGAACGAAGAAGAGTTCGGCGTTGTTGTAGTCCCGATGGAGCCGGACTCCTTGGCCCAGCTCCTCTAGAAGCTGCCTCTTGTAGAGCGCGAAAAGCGGGACCAGCACTCCGGACTCGAGCGCTGTCTCTTCCGCGAAGTCGTGAATTTCTGTAGGGAGCATATGGCGACAAGTCAAATCACAAACGAACTGTTATCTTTGACTTGTTTTATTGAAAATGCTGCATTTGAAAAACCCACTCTGGAATTCTGAATTTCACAAGAGGACATCACACACCACGCATAATTTGTCTCCCTCAAGGACATTGTTCAGCCGCAGAGTAGCCTGGACAATCTGCAGGAATCACAACATTTTTCGTCTAAGCAGATCACAGAGCACCAGAGACGTTTTTCGACATTCCCAGTTGTTTAAGCAAGCTTCTGGGCAGCATCAAAATTCTTGTTAGGGAAACTTCGAAGCCCAGAAATGGACCGTGCAGACGTTTCCTGGCCCAGTCAGAGAAGCAGCTGGAGCTCATCTAGAAACGTTTGCTCCGCTCAATAGAAAGGTGCAAATTCTGGTGATAAGTTTGATTGCACAGATACACGGACGGTGAGCACGCTTCACTGCTATCCAGGCGGAAAGCGGTAGAGATATGACTATGTGCATTCTCAATGTCAGTACTTTTCTGAAAGCTCTGGAGGAAATGGTGGGAACATACTAGAGCGGATGAAATGGTACGCCTTCTCAGCAGAAGAGCCAGGAACAGCCAGGAACAGTCCATAAAGGATGACAGCTTCGGCTCTAATGACGGCTGACAAAATATCTCTGCCGGATTACAAAAAGAGCAACCATCACGCGCGAAGCAAGTCTCGCGAGGCACGGACAAATCTTGACGCCACAAAAACTACAAAAATGAGCAGCTGTACTGAGCTGCGTCAAATGTCAAAATCTGCCTGTGCCCATGTACACAAGAGACTGTAGGAGGTTATTTTCAACGAAGTCCGCAGGCTTATTCAAGCAAGTCGGTCTTTTAAAAAAATAGTAGTGAAGGCATCTCCTAGAAAGCAGTCAAACTGTTCGGTGGCAGGGAAGTTCTAAAGGAAAGTCGCGTTGATGAGGGATGCACCTAAGGAGTAGGTGGTTTAAACACTTCATTTTCTGGAGAGAGGACTCTGGCCTTCCACAGGAGGAACGAAGGATGCAGAAAAATATGCAGAAGGATCAAATGAAGCAGCAATAACATCCTCCGGTCAGATTAGAGCAGCCTATCTCTTTTCGCATTTTTGCCCGACTTTTAACAATTGCAAAGGGGGGCGGGGGCAAAAGTTCGTTGAGAACACATAAAAACCGAAGGGCACATTAGACACAGTTTTCACTACATCAGGCACATAGGGCGACATTTATTTACAGTGATGCCAATATGGAAATGTAAGTTCCCTCCAGCAGGAGGCAGTTCATGTAAGGCAGTGAGCCCAAATTCTTCAAAACATGTAATCGAAGGTAATTTGAACGAATACCACAGGGTAGAGACACTCGACATCCCAGAATGAAACGTGAAATAAATTCGGAAGCTTAAGCTGACACTACATTCCGGCTTCCTCGCAATGATTTTACCTTGGTGAAGTGAGGTGTCAAGAGTATTGCCGGGTGAAGACTCACGTACCCTGTCTAGTGCCGGCGATGTCAGTTGCAGTCGCCACGCATTTTACGAGCGCGTCCAGGCGGCGCTGATGGCGCCAGAGCCAAGCGTAGGGTCCCAGCGGCGTGGGCATCAGCGCTCGCAATACTGGCCGGCCGATCAGAGGCACCAGCACTGGCTCGATGGTAGATGACGCGTCGAGCAGGAGCGCTAGCAAACCAGGAGGAACGACCAGGGTCTTGCGCTCTTCAACGTATCGCACCTACGGTACAAGACGGATGGCATAAAAGCGGGTATGGGAGCTAGGCAACGCTTTTCCATGGGAGCAGATATAATATTTACGAGAGTAGCTACACCAGCCATTTATTGCTCAAGTGGGTGTTGGGTTACCAAACCGAATAATGGCGTGCTTAATCCTATCGCCCGTACTCCAAGTTAGACAGCGTCAGAGACATGTTAGCCTAACGGCTGCACCTCAAGCGTGTGCAGAAGGAACTGATGAAACGGATTCTGCAGACATTTCTTGTTTCATCGAGGGCACAAAATGTGTCGTATTCTTGGGTGTGGAGCAGACCGCAGGCCTCTTCTAGCGTTTTCTCCAGCGGCTACTAGATGATGACCATAAGCAGCCCTATCGTCTAAAAATGTGTCGTACAGTGCAATTAAAGTGACGGGTGATTTTTCTACCCGTTTTTAAAAGCTCGAACCCCATAAATTGTTGCTTAACACCCATTTTATGTGGGGAAAGGGCGTCTACCAACAGCAACATCCTCCGTTTGCTGAAGGGTGTTGAAAACGTGCGAAATTGGTGTCAGTTTACTACGCCCATTGTTATTACGGCCACATACTTTGTTTATATACTACCGTCTCATGGATTGTGGAAGATATACAAGTCCACCGCCGCAGCTTCTTTCGAAGATCACGACCGTCTTCGTTATGGATAAAAATATTGTTATTGTTTTAGAATTTTTACGCAACAATTACGCTGTAAACTATTCACTAGCAGTGGCTCAAAATTGCATTGTTGTTAGTACTGATTGAACTTCAAAATTGTGCCGTGAGTCAAAATAATGCCGCGACTTTTGCCTCTTGTATATATGGTCTTCTCCTGTAAATTTCGATCAACAGGTATCGAAAAACAGAACCCTGAGTGCACACTCTAAACTGTTTGCTACCTCAAATCTTCAAAAACCAACTGCGGAAGGTGTTTCAAGTTTGCTGTGCAACCATTTTTCCTATTGGCTGGGCACACCCTAACACTCTTAAAAGGTGCTTCGTAGGTGTGATTAAGGTGGTGGGAGGTGGTTACACCCTTACTCTTTTTATTGCGACACCTTTATTTCTGCTGTGGGTGTAAATACACCCAGCCTGTGGAGCGAAAGGAGTGATGGCTGACTAAAGTCCCTCGAAAACATCCGCAGCTGGTAGAAAATATGCAAATCCGCTTGTATCCCCCTCATGTAGTAGCACAGTGGCTCCCTACCCATCTGGATAAGATTACTGTTATTCTACCAACAATGGCGTCGCCATAGCTGTTGCTACTGATTGGTGCTACAATGCACCATTGAGTAGAAATGAATGGCCTGAGCATTCTTTTCTTCGTAGTAATAATGAGACTAAAATTTTCGTAATGAAGTAGAATGATAACAGTGAATTGCGCAGACTTTTATTTGTTTGCCCGTATCACAAACTTTAAATGTTTTTGAAACGTATTGAATAGTGAGCGCACCGAATACTCACACTAGCTTTTTACATTCTAGTCCTCCTCAAAAGCTGCGAAAAGTGCCGCAAGGTGGTCAACTTGCTTTTTCGAGCGAAGCATTTTACCTCGACCCCCCAAGGGTTCTGTCGCGACCGTTGGTGTCAACAGAACATTCCCGCGAACCAATAAAAGAAGTTACTGGTACCGCCGGGATTCCAACCTGGAACGAACAGAGGAACGGAGCGAGAGCCCGTTGTCGTAGTGATTGGGCCACGAACCCAAGGAGAGACGGGGCAGATATACGAGGCACTCGCCGAGATTATTTGTATGTTTAGCCCCTTGCGTTCTCGCTAAATGCCACGTGATAGCATGAAGCGACCGCTTGCGCAACTGTGCGCTCCACCCATGACACGTGTAGCGGCCGTATGCACGCTTTCCGCATGCGCTAGGAGCAATAAAACTTAAAGGAAGCTGACACAAATTCATGAGCTTTCTTGCCTCCATCGGTGGTGGCGGAGGTTGGAGGAGGCGTGAGATCGTCTACCACCGGGTTTCGGCTTCCTTTAATTAAATGATAAATAAACGTTTTCGCTCATTTGCTTCACTAATTCAACTCAACTAGGCAACATTAATGAATCATGCACTGATTGAACCTTAGCAAAGAATATGTCTTTGAAGTAATAGAGGGTTGGTTTAGTGCATTTCACTTGTCTATGTTTCCGTCCTTCTAGAGCCACGCGTGTCTAAATTAAAGTGATGTCACATGGGTAATCGTTGTGGGTGTAGTTTAAGATTCGCTTTTCAACCAGCTTCACAGGGTGGATTGGCCCGCATTTTTGTTGCGCCAACCCCATTTTGCACATAGAAAGGTTGGTGAAACAATGAACACCTTTCTTGGGCGTATTGAAAGGGTGTAAATTACGTTTTTAATAGTAATAAAGATCCATGAAATTTTGAGAATACACACTACGATATTTTCCAATTTCCTATAACGGTTGAAAATTATCTGTAAATCCGAATGCTGATTTGTATATGCTGACACTAACACATAAAATTCCGAAATTAGCGCTAGAATATCTCATTCTTTTACCAGCCCACCAACTCTTGCAAATACCTTTCCCCTGCTCGCTATAAAAGCAAGGAGGGAATACGTGTTTCTAAGGTAAGTATATATCCACACTCACTCTCTGTGTGCATCCGGCTCTACTAATTTGCGGTTGAAGTGGGATATCTGCATGTTGAATGTATCAGTATGACCAGATGCGCACTCAGCTAATCCACATTGCCACGAGTAGCTGCGCTGCCCACTTTTGCTTAGCTGCCTTACACTCTAATATTATGTGGTTTAGAAATCAACCCTTTCGTGAGCCATAAACTCTTTTTTAGTCAAAACACATTTTAAAGGAGTGTGTCATGGAACAGGATATTGCCGGGAACCAAATATAAGTTTATCGTTTGTTTTTGCAGCCCGGCCATGCCGGGCTTTGTTATCTGCGTCCCAAGCGAAGCGCGTCTTCCATTCTTTATTTTTATGCCGAACGGGCTATCACATTCAGATAAGCAGACTGTCTCGCGCTAACGTCACTAGCCCTGAATGATCTTCTTTGATCTACAATGTTCTGGATGTAAACCGACGGGTCCAGAAACACTCGCGCCAAGAGATAAAAGTCTGCAGAGCAGACGCCATGGCATTCTCATCGCCAACACCAGTTTACGCACGTCACTTTGTTCATTGCTGTACCGCCACCTTGTATTCTTTGAGTTGTTAGGGGAGCACAAGTTCGCTGCGTCGTCTTTGGCAACGTGACAATATTCACGCACTTTTCGGCCAAAAAGGACACCAACATGTTTAGTGTGATATACTTGCCTGCCAGGAATACGAACTCATGTGTGGCTGCGTTTCCACGGAGCCATCGTACATAATTGCCTCAATAACGTCCAGCTGATCAGATGGAAGCTCGCGAACTACAGCACTGTTGTCAGTCCGATTGCCAACGTCCATCTGTAGCATCCAGGCTGGCACTAGCGTGCGCATCACCTGCAGTTTTTGTGGTTTGAGTGGGCGGCAACGGTTTCACCATAACATCTTAACCTGTATTTCGCACTGGTATTTCTACAGTTGATATCTGCATTAGGAACATGCGTAACGCAAGTGCACCATAAAATACTCGTGGCCTGTTATGCATTCTGAAACGTGAGCTTTACTATCTACTTTAGAACATGCCTGCAACGAAGAGAAGTCCGTGCACTAGCTGTTGCGGTGGGAGGCTGGCGCCTCGGGGCCCCATCGTCATTTTGCAGCCCCCCAAAATATAGCACGTATGCTGTATGCAATCATTTTTGTTCTCGCCATGTCTAGGGTACCAAGCGCAATACTCATTGGTATTAAACATCAGCCCTTGAACGGGACAAGAAAAAGGGACAAGACTTGGAGTTGACTAACCACGACGAGTTAACTGCGCCGCAGAGGAAAATGCCCCCTAAATACACAAAAACCACGAAATTAGAAGTTATAGATAAAAGCATTCAAAGCACCGTCATATCTACACAGACACAACATGTGGCAACCTGGCAGTCTCCGATATATATATATTCCAGCTCTTTTGTATTCTGTCTGTAAGTTGCTGTGTGGCCTGAAGCACGACGTGCATACGCCAAGTATTGGACATAAGCAAATGCCCCCTACATACATACATGCATGAATTGCTGCACGCATGCATTCATACAAGCCTGCATAGTTAAATTTCTTCCTACAGGGCTATAATCGTAAATTCCGTTTGTGCTGGAGGATTTTCATGTAGGACTTCCTTAAAAGGTCTACTAAAGTCTGCTGACTTGGCAGATGGCGGAGAAATTCTCTTTAATGTTCCAACCCGCGCTCCCATTACTCTTATTTGCAGCTACACACTGACAAACATGTATAAAAGGCCAAGTAGTTCTCCCGCTCCTGTCCCGTTTAATTCCTTTCAAACGAAGGCATTGGGCGGTACAATAAAGTTGAAAGTAAAGATAAACATTTCTCTTCAGAGTTTTCAGTCTAGGAGCCGTTCCGTAAAAATCATTGACAGTAAACATCTAATCAATTGATCGTGAGCAAAGCACAAAAAAAGTGGCAAATGGGGAAGATCGGCACTTGCCTGCCTGGCATCCCACAGAAAGGGCTCAACAGTGTCCCGGATGTTGCCTACGGCCTCTGTGAGTGCCACGTTAGCAGCCTGAGCCGTCTTTCTTGGAAACACCTCTTCGATGATATGGAGGCAGGTTTGGAGACGGGACTGCCGGTAGTTCCAGTAGGCGAGCTTCACAAGGCCTCGCATCTGCAAAACGAGTCAATCATTGTCGCGGATGAATAGCGCTGGCACAGCTTCATTTGTGCAGAATGAGTGAATGATCGAAGGGATGGCTGACTGCATAAATGAAGGAAGGAAGGAAGGAAGGAAGGCAGGAAGGAAGGAAGGAAGGAAGGAAGGAAGGAAGGAAGGAATACGCTTCACCTCCGTCTTTCAGTTGCTCTTCTACTATGTGACTAGAAGAAGAAACCGAGTGAGCGGAAAGCCAGGGCAAATGTAGGGCAACAATCATTCCTTTCAGTTTGCCGCCGGGTTCATTTCAAGCCACTGGCATCTACAAGTAACAGTAAATTACGTAAGATGATTCCTGCTGTTTAGCTGAAGATAGAAGCTACTGTTACAAGCGTATACGTAGAAGGAAATTCCGTCGAAGAAAGTATGACTTGGCGAGTTGCTAAGTGTCAGGCTGGCAGGGCTACGAGGGAACGCAGTAAGAAAGACAGACCTCTATCTTTCTACTCTGTTACTGTTCCCTTCATCATCACTGTTTCACATTGGCCGTTCAAGAACATCAGTGATTGTTATGGCAGGACCATGACACAACGCCCTGTAAAAGCTGTAATACTCAGTTCACTAACCTATGATGGTGTTAGGTGAGCTCCTTGCTAAAGTTATGGCGGCTTCAAATCCTCATACTGGCACATTTCGTTTGGGTAAATGCTTCATGAATGTTTAAGATGATATCCGTAAACATGCACAATGTTCCCTATCATGTAACTACACTGAAAGATCACGCCACTTGCCTGTTTTCCCATGAGGGGTGCAAAGTAGAAGACCTTCCAAATCAGTTGGTACAGATGAAGTTGTTCCAGTACCGTGGGCCTCGTAAGTGCAAGGTGACAGCGGGCGGATAGCGCAACCCAGCGGCACGTACGTGCAATCCAGCGCTTGGATAGTGGTGTAGTCGCCTCTTTGGCTTGCAGCAGGTGGATGTGTCCGTTCAGGTTCAGTCCCGGAGCCAAGCTGTCGAGAGATTCATATTGCTACCGACCTGTACGGTGCTCAGTCTTTATTACACGCGACCTTGACGTGGTATTATGCAGATTTAGATTCAGACGTGATAGTATGCAGGCCTTTTATTCGTCTACCATGACAAACGTGTCATCCCTTGACATCAAGTTGCAATAAGAAAATCGTCCATACTAGTAATTATAGCGGGAAGTTATTATAATTGTTAATTAAAACAGCTCAATACGGAGGTATATAATTTGAAAAACAGTACCAGTTTAATTAGCCACAGTCACTCATGTCCTCAACATTTGCGATGTACAAATTCTCTCTAAACCACAACTAGCATATTACTATACCATTGTAAACATCGTAAAACGAACTCGCAAAGGTCCGGACAGTTTGCCATCCCATAAAAAGTATTTGAAGAAATCAGAAAGTGTCCACATCACCATGCTTGGCGATGTAACAAGATTTTTTGTCCTCGTTTAGTAGTAAACATTAGGAATGTAACCCAGCGTTAACCACCCCAAACGCAATCTCTAAGCTCAATTGTCATCCTCATCATCATCTGCCTGCCTAGATTCATTGCAAACCAAAGGTAATCCGCATCGACCTCCAGCCGTTATGGTCCTGTACTGCCTAATTGAATCTCCGAATCCCAACTTTCCTATTCCCCGCTATACAGAGAGACATCTTCCCCTCCTTCTAGTCCCCTCGCTGTGTCGTGTTAAGGCAAGAGAAGACGGGCAGCAGGGTTCGGTGTCATGGCTGACCGAAAACGGGGCTCTGACCTTTAATGACAGGATTATGTACACGATGATGATGATAGGGATGCTGACAGCACATACCCCACGGAGGGGATTCAACATCCTCCCGCCGCCGCAGTTCACACGTCTGCCGCTGGAGAGTTGAGGCACCAACCACACGATGCCACTGAACCTGCCGCTAGTTCGCACTTTTCTCAGGTGCCCCGCGGCTCGATCAAACCCCTTGCAAGCAACGAATGGGAGTGGTGTGGGTAAACCAGCACGCGTGGCTCTGCTGATACTCTGCGTTGTAGAGGAGAGGTAGCTAAATTCTTCCTCAGGTCGAAACGGCTCACAACGGCTTCCTTTTCTCCCGCCCGCGAGATCACCAATAGACAAGTAATGAATCCTCAGTCCTAGCTTGTGCTTTTCAGTCCGTAATGTAGATCCTTTCATGCCGTCGTCAAGTCGGGGCACCTCTTCCGCTTCCAGCGGTGACGAAGCCGGCGTCTCAATCTCGGAAGCGCCGACCGTCGCCAACGTGATGTGCCGCAGAACCACACCGCATGTCTAGTGTCTGTCGTGAACGAATTCCAGATACGGCCTCGACCACTTTCAATGGGTTGGCGGTTTTGGAATAATTCTTGTGGCCTGAGTTGGATGACGCTCGCCCATCGGTCTCACGCATGCCAATAGCTGCCCCTGTTTTCTTGTCGGTTGTCTCCGATTCGGACGACGTTATTTCCACGATGAACGTCAACGGAAAAAGCGATGCTGCCTTTTCTCGATCAGGCGTCGCTATTGCCTCATAATGATCAGCAGCGATGAGCTGTGGTTGCTCAGGCTTTTCAACTCTAATTCGATGCAAAGGCTCATGCTGACGCACTGGTGCGACCTCCCACACTTCGTCGATTGCATCTAGCGAGGTTTCGGGAAGTTGCGGAAGGATTCGCCCTTCATGAAGTCTGGAACACAGATGTACTCAAAGTCCAGAGAAGGCTGCTCAATGCGTGTTTCTCCAGGAGCTTGTGCTACGTTCGGTTCGATAGGAGGCGTTTCTGTTTCCCCAAGCTCCATGCTTGATGGCAAGTTGTCGCCATCCCCGTTGTGGCGACTGGGCATGTTTTCGACGAACGAGTATAAGAACTCTCTCGGGGTGTTGAGGAAGACGGTCATTTCGGAAAACGATGTAGATTTGATGTATAAAGGCTGCTTGTTTTTTAGGCACTGTAACCAATGTTGGAGGTAAGCATTTGCTCTGAAGAAGCAGAGGGTGTATCTATCCACCTCCTCTACCTCCTGCTCAATTTCCTCTTCAACTAGGTTAAATATATCAGAATCCAGTTCGATTAAATCACTTCTGATTTGTTGCAGGTTCTCCAAGTTAGCCTTCAGCTTCGTCACGTCGCAAGATTCTGAAATCAAGAGCCAGTCGCTACTGGTCAAAATTCCCTTAAGTCAGTACGGATATGGTTTCCGCAACGAACGCAGAGCATCCAGCTCACCAGCTTGCTTTCGGTAGCGGTGCTCTTGGTGCAAGCATGGTGAACTTGACGGGGACGGGGCGTGTCTGCGTCGGTAGGAGAGTTGCGGCCGGTTTTCGTCGGTGCACCGGGAATGGCCGCGCCCGGTGTCGGTCGAGTCTGGTTGGTCACAGGTCCCTCGAGGCCGGCGGTAGGAACGCCAGTGTTGGCGTCGGTGCCTTCGAGGGAGTCGGTGGTCAAATGCGGTTGCTGTCAGCCATGGTTACAGTTAGCTCAGGGTGAGTCGACGGTAAACAGTTCTGGGTCTCACATGCCTGCAGCCACTGGCATCCCTGCTGCTCTCCACTTCGGTCCCTGGTCTTCTTCCCGGGTTTGTCGGCACCAAAATGTTAAGGCAAGAGACGACGGGCAGCAGGGTTCGGTGTCATGGCTGACCGAAAACGGGGCTCTGACCTTTAATGACAGGATTATGTACACGATGATGATGATAGGGATGCTGACAGCACATACCCCACGGAGGGGATTCAACATGTAGCCAGTGTTGCAGTGGGGATCCACCGTTTTTATGTATTCAGCACTACAAGGCTAGGTTAAAGGAGCCATGAAGAGAAAATACAACTTCGTTTTATTTGAAAGAACTGGGATTCAGTATCTCACTCAGCTCCATTAGAGCCATAAAAGATGTTTTTTAACGAAAAAAAAGCAAGAAGTATTTAAAAACTTTCAAATTTTGCGCCACAGTGACGTGTTATGAGCAAGAATGACGTCACACGGGCCAACAATAAATCAATTTTCAGTGCGTTAACTGCACGTTAGCATTCAAGTGATGCGGTGAAATGGAACTAGAGGCCCCATTACAGACGTCCAGTCTTGTGTCGTCGCGACAGGTCAGTTAGGCGGCCGCCAATCGCGCAAACAAGGTTCCGTGACGTCATAGAAAAGTTGCGGGAAATTGGCTAGGGGGTCGCGACTGCCTTCACACGTTTTCTTTCATATCTCTGTTATTTGTTCGAAAGATTGCGATGATATTGGTATCATTGTTATCGGGACTAAGCGGTCTTTCTAATAAACCCAACTTGTATTTTGTCTTCATGGCTCCTTTAAGTATACTTTTTTTTTTTACTTCATATATGAAGTGTTCAGTCACAAGTGTAATGACAATTGTTTTTCTGGTCCAAGTGGATTGGTTGTTGTTGTTAAACGGTTTTCTTTACGTTGCAGATTATAGTTGACCAAGCTTTTCTCAAGGGTGTTTAGGAAGTTATCAAGTCCTGGCCCTACAGATCATAACTTGCAGTGCTTGCTTATTGCTAGCATTCTTTGTAGGAAGGGAGGTAACGTACTGCCAACTGTTTGAATGGGCTTTCCAAATGCTCCCGGGTAACACTAACTCGCTGCGCCATTTGTTTTTGTTGCTTCGCTTTAGCGCAGACCTTTTGTTCTTGTGAACCGAGGAGGTCTAGTTAGCGGATGATGCTACTTAGAAACATCGCGTGAAAACGATTCGTCAGGCCAGAAACGATACTGCGCTAAAAACGATACATTTCCTACATCAGCGTAGCGTTTGTCTTTTCATCCCGTCGTATTGTTTTTATTGCTGTTCCGGAACGCTTTCGGATCGCTTTCGGAACGAATAAAGCTCAGTTCGCTCAGTGGGCCCCTTTCCTGTCTGTTTTCCTTCCTCCAGTTGTGCCTGGCGCCTAACCTGTTCCCAAGATGAAGTACCAACTAGCTCGCATCAACACATTAATTCAGTTCTAAGTAGCATTTTGTGCATAATTGTGGTGTTAGTGTGTCGCAAAAATCAACGTAAAAGTGATACACAATCCTGCTAAGCATTTCCTATACTCTTCCGGTAGCAGCAGCAAAAAAAGCATAAGGCAAACAGCTATTGCTGGACGGGCATCGAGGCGTCTTCACCTCTGCATATGCGCAGCGTAGTCACCGATGGTGGCGTTGGGCCTCTCCTGAAAGAAGTCATCGGAAGCGCGTGCAGGGGCATCCGGAAATGATGGCGGACAGGCGTCGTCATGTCGGTCCTCGCAGTAGGCACTGCGAGTGTCATTACACTTCATTATAAATGAACCAGGTATTTCAATTGTGATTTCTCATTTAACTCTTTCAACCAATGAACTCGTTATGGGGTTCGTTGAAAAAAATAGATTTGTAAAAGTACACAGACATTACTCTTTATTAATTTAGCGTTAAGATGTCTATTTTGGTTCGTCCACAGCGTAGTGGAAAACACTGTAATTTTATGCGAGGAAAAACAAAAGTCCAATTTACCTATTTTCTCACGTTAGGGGCTATAGGCAGCGAACCTTGCTGCCCTTCGGTTTTATTGGTGTTACTGAAAACATCTCTGGTTTCTTCCACCAGGCAACGGAAATGAGCTGTGCATATTGGAAAACTGTGAACGGACCCACAACGCAAACGATCAAGCTACTTGATGAACAAGGTTGTGTAGTGCCACAAAAAGACTGTTGTGATGCAGTGCAAGAGAACTTCACTCTTTCATTTTCTAAGGACGTTTTATCAGCGCAGCCTAACACCTGTGATAGCTCATTGCCCCGAATGGACCAGATAACCATCGATTGGGTTGGCATTTGCGAATAAATTGAGAACCTTAAACCCACTTCGCATGGCATCGATAGAATTACATCCCAATTTTTAAAATGCACTGCAACATACTCGTCACTAATCTTGTCTGCATTTTTTTCGCACTCTGGAATGCTCTGTATTGCCTTCTGACTAGAAGGTGGGGAGGGTGGTGCCAGTCCCCAAGCAGAGCAACCCAAGTCAGCCACCCCACTACGCACCCATCACTCTCACAAGTATTTCATGCAAACTGCTTGAACATGTGATTTATTTCAGTTTAATTAAATACCTGGAATCTAACCATTTTTTTATAAACATCAGCATGGTTTTAGGAAAAACTACTCTTGCGAAACCCAACTCTTACAGTTTACTAACGACCTATTTTCTGCCATCCATCGGGGTTCCTATATTGACTGCGTTTTCCTACATTTCAAAACAGCATTTGACACAGTCTCGCATCACTTAATGCTCTTAAAACTGAGAAAAATTAACATTGATCCTCAAATTCTTAAGTGGATTGAGTCTACCCAATATGTTAAAGCCGTACCCGATATGTTAAAGCTAATGAGTGTGACTCACGCACTTCCCTAGTAACTTCTGGTGCACCTCAAAGTTATGGGTTGGGCCCACCACTTTTCTTTTATATATTAATGACCTTCTTAATCATATTTCTTTCTCAATTCGGCTTTTTGCAGACGATTGCGATATCTACAGTGAAATATGTAGTAATAACGATTGTTTGCAACTTTAAACTGTTAGACAACATTTCACCACGGTGTTTTGACTGGTCTATGCAGCTTACCTCTCGAAGTGCAAACCAATGAAAGTTTCCTTAAGTCGCAACCCCCATTTTCTTTATCCCTATATAATTAGCAATACTTCGCTCGCAACAGTTAACACGTACAAATACCTTGGCATTCACATCAGTAGGAATCTTTCTTGGCAAACGCACGTAGATTATGTAACTAACCATGATAATCGCATGCTTGGGTACTTACGTCGTAACTTTTCCTTAGCTCCTGTTTCCTTGAAATTACTGCTTTATAAAACTCTTGTTAGGACTAAACTCGAATACACTTCCGCTATCTGGGATGCACATTTATTATCACTCTCTTCATCGCTTGAATCAATCCAGAACCGTGCCTCTCGTTTCATCGTTTCAAACTACTCTCAGGCAGCTAGCGTTTCATCAATGAAAGCAAACCTTAACCTTCCCACTCTGACAACTCGCAGGAAAATTCCACGTTTAAGCTTTTTGCACAAAATATTCTACACTAACCCGGACATTAAAAAGGACATTGTTTCGTCCCCACCTTACGTTTTCCCACGCTTTGACCCCAGTTTAAAAGTTTCAGTCCCCAATTGCCGGACGAATTTACGTTACAATTCGTTCTTGCCGAAGACAGCATCGGACGGGAACAGCCTCCCCGCCTCCATTGCCAGCACCCCTGATCCTGTTTCATGTAAGACAGCCATAACTTGCACTGTATAACCTTCCCACACCTCTCTGTAACGCCTTTCGGGGCATTTAGAGTATTGAAATAAGTAAATAAATAAATAAATAAATAAATAAATAAATAAATAAATAAATAATAAATAAATAAATAAATAAATAAATAAATAAATAAATAAATAAATAAATAAATAAATAATAAATAAATAAATAAATAAATATGTATACTGCAACTTTTATTGACGCCTCTGAGAGGCTAAGCTTGGGATTGCGGACAATTACGCCCATTACTTGGCCTCAAGACAAAACGCAGACGCCAAAGAAAGAAAAGGTGCGGGTATTCAACAGGGTCTAATGCATTTGAAGCTCAAGCGAGTTTTTACACTAGATCAGCAGCTGGGTTGAAAAAAACGAATACTGCAGGCCGCCTGGAAGAATGCTGAGAAGTATAATGGTATTCTTGGTTTAGCCCTATAACCCAGAAAAATCATTTAACACTGAATCCCTTCCTTTCTGATAAGTTGTTGCGGAGACTCTTCTAGACGCCCTTATTTTCTAAAAGGAAATGATTGTCAGAAATGATTGTCAGAATGCCATTTCTTCTAGCAGAACTGACAATTTTGAGAGCTTCTTTTTGTCATGTGGTAAGAGGTGTGGGTCGAGAAAGGGAAGACGAGCCCACACCCGAAGGGGGATTGGCCCGAGGAGAAGATGATTGAAGAAAAGACGAAGAGAAAAAGAGTCAGCTTACGGGATGGCGAGAAGGATTTTGAAGTGACCAATGAAGAAAACACACAGGGTGATCGAAGAGGAGGAGGAGGTTATCTGGACGAGCACATGGGAGCCTCACACGGTAGAATTAGAGGTGAAGAGGAGGATGACGAAGTTGGAGTGGGGAGTGTGGAGCGAGTTGTGGGGAGGAATGGTGGTAAGTTCGGGTCGAGCATCAGGGCTTCCAGGTGGTTATGCCACCTCCGGGACGAGAGTGGCGGACCGGCATTGAGCCCCCTGAGCCCTGAAAGCGCCCTTTTGAGAGAGCGCACCGGCGGCATCGCACCGCCGGCGACCTGTCGGGCCGTGCCTCACAACGCACCATCGGCCTCGCACCGTTTGGCAGTGGGCAGCTCGGAACCACCTATCACCAGCAGCTTCGCACTGCTGGCCTCCTGCTGAGCCATGCTGCTCAAGGGACTGGTGGCATCGCACCACGGTCATCCAGACCACGACGACCACCACGGGCCATCGCGACCTGCTGCTACGTGCGTCACAGCGTAAGCCAGCCGACGCAGCGGGACACGTCATCGGAATAGCAGTGAGTTCGCCGGGCTACAGGCGGTAGCACTTGTTTCACTTTGCTATAGACAGTCAATGTATTGTAGTGACTTTTTTTACTAGATTTTTGGTAGTGTGAGGTTGTGCTTGCTTTTGTTGGTGTATGCCGATATGCTTGTTGATTTGTAATTACATTATGCGGACATCGAATGCCTCAACCCGAGCCTCATTTCTTTGCTGCGTGAGATGCGTGACACTTTAGTAAGGTAAAACCAGCATTCTACTTGGTGGCCTCAATCTATGGCAACGAAAACGACCGGGAACGACCGCAATACCTCGAGGAGTCATCTTAGTCTCGAATTTTTGGACCTAACCGGTGAGCGTAAAATTGTTCCGCGCACATATTACAAGACTACGCATATGCACATTTCACTCTGAAAACTCCTGATGCTTAGGCTGGGTTAGTAATCAGACGTCGTCGACCACCCACCGTGATATGTCGTCTTTTGTGACCACCACATCGCCCCGGAGACATCGTTCCAGGACTCCATCATGGCCCTCTACCACATCCCCGCCCTCGCCATCTCCTTCTCTTGCATTGCAGGGGTTCCGCCTCTGCCTTGGCCCACAAACAGCGCGCGAACTGCGTCCATGAGACGGGTAGCGCCTTCCTCGTACACAGAATGACGTCGGCCTCTGCACACGTGCTCGTGGAAGTCGTCGCAAGGACCCGCTCCGCTGCCATGATGGCGGGGGGCTGCCGAGCGGAGATGGGCGTGAAGCCACCGGCAACCGGAGGTATTGCAAACGCTGGGCGACCCACGCAGGTCGGCCGTGTCGAGGCCAGCAGGTGAAATTTCTTCCTGCGAGCGTCCAAACAACGCGGAAATTTCACCCAGTGACTGGCAGTAACAGGTCCAATAGGAGCACTCGTTATGAATGTGGTTAGGGCCAAGTGTCCTGGTATTACTCAAAAACGTGAGGAGATGATCATACCTCAATATGTCTCATGTGGGATCTACTGCGTCCCAACTTGACAAGGAGGAGGGCATGACAACGTATCATACTCTACTGAAAATACATTTGCCAATCTCACGAATGGACATCTGGGTAATGTGTAAAACACCCATAAACTGTTGAACAATGCAGAAGTGGTACTTTCTTGAACAAAACCTCGGCTTGGTAGAAAGTATTTGAAAGCATGCTGTACTCCGTGAGGGCAGTACTGATGCTCAGGCATATTTATTTCGGGCGGCTGCGGCAACATTACACATCGTACTCTTATGTTTTAAATATTTTATTACGACATCACGCTGTCATCCTGACTGTCGTATTTACCATAAGAAAACACGTGAGAGAGGTTTATCGATTTCGCTTGGCTTGCACCAAGGCCGACTCGTTCAGGAATGCTTCGGAAGTTCGCCTTGAGGTAAGCACCTGAAGGTGTTAGAAAGGAAGAACTCTTAAACCGAAATACGCATACAGGATTAGTGTTTACTACTGTTTGAATAAAGGAGAATTTCAAAAAATCTAATGTAATGAGGATTTTCAAAGATTCTAGTATAGATATACTCCACTCTAAGAAATGTGGGGCATAAGTCAGGAGTTGAAAAGTTTCCCTTAGCAGCTATGTGGGTTTGTAATTATACGGCGGTCACACTATCCGCTGGAGACAGCGTGGTCTTCGAATTGTTGTAGCGTAGCGCTCCAGCTCGTGAGGGGTGATCTAGTACTGCAAGTGGAGGCATGGAGGAACAGTTTTCGAACTCTTTCAGGGAGTTCAGCAACGCTGTTTCATAGGAATACTATGACTCTGAAAGAGAGGAAGGTAACCCCTCTTGCGAAGGTATAGCAGGACCGTGGTTTTGCGGTTTATAACTACAATACAGGTGGATTTCCCTAACTGATGTTGAGAGTTGTTCGATGCTGTTTCCGAAGGGACCTTGCAACTTTTCTGGGAATACCTTGACCACATCGCCAAGAGAGTCCGGTAACTCCTAATAGAATGACATGGCTATGATAGGGTAGGAGGAAAAAGGGACAAGTATTTCAACTCTTTTGAAGCGTTACCCCAACGTCTCCACTTTTTAGAGTGCGCTAATAAGGCACAGTCAAGGTATGCATATCACACGAGGCACACCCAAAGCAATGGTATTGGTTATAACTTATAGTAAAGCACTGGCGGCTCACCGTTTGTCACAGTGTTTTTCAGACACAAACCCAGCGCCGTTGCCAGAAAACCGCTAGCGCAGGTGATCGCCTGAATCCCTGTGATTGGCCGGCATCCCCGTCGCGAGGCTCCGGGCACTACCTTCGCACCGAGGTTTTAGCAAAACAAAAAAGATACCGAGCGTACGTGAGATCGCGCCTTTATAAGTGACCACCCGCCATCGTTGGGGCTAGCGCCTGCGCTTATGCCTCGTGAGGAGCTGCCGCCTTCGTCGTCGTTGTCGCGAAGCGACCCGCGCGCCCCGTGTCCACCACGGCGAACACGTTAGCGTCGAATCTGTCAAGCCATTCCATTACAATTCACCCGGGGAAACGGCCACCGGACCAGCTGACGAAGAAGCGGTCTATCGAGGCAAGGACGCGCTACACGAGGGTTGGACCAACGTGGCTGTGCCGTCGGAAGACAACGACGTAAGGGATGACAACGATTTCTACTCAATACAACAGAGTGCAATATTAAATGGGCTTTTCTTTACAGTCCCCTCCGAAACGGATTTGCACTGCTGCGGTCCGGCTGCTCCATCTCTACTGGGACCACCAGTCAGTGCAGGGGAGAAGCTAGGTCGAACCAAGGTCTGCTGTTTCTGAGCCTTGCTCCACAAGTGCAAGAAGCGGCAATTTTCCCATAGAGGTTATTGCAATTACACCAGAGAGAAATATGATGCTAGCGCCTATGAGGCTCACCTTAAGGCCGTCCGTGTAATCATGGGCCTCTGTCATGCCGCGCGCACGCCTTATTTTTGTGATTGGCTTTGAATAAAACATTTAGGTGCCCGTAAATTCAAACATAGTGGCACGAAGACGCTACCAAGCGTGTTGTGTATAAATGCAAGAAATGTAACACGGTTTTTCACGGCTAGAAGAAAAGAAACTAAAGCGGATTTCTTGTAATGAGGGTCTGTCGGAATAGTTGCCTCTGTTTTATAGAGGAGGCCATGAAATATCTGGGCATAGTTAAGGAAGAACATAAAAAAATGCTTAAGAATCCAAAAGTCATTGCAATCCCAAGACAGGAGCTGCACTCGTCCTATAAACCCCCTTAAGGACACGGTTTCCCAGGCGCCGTTTCTTCTCTAGTTTTCCTACTAAAAAACTTTTTTTGTTGTCTTCTAGACTGCCACCACCTCCATTTCCCTTGCAATGCAAGGATGAACAAGAACGCAGGATTAATTGCCACTTCGACGAATTAAACAAAAAGTACAATATGATCAACCCTTACCGGTGTGCTCATACACAAACACCACACAAACAAAACCTGTGTGTTGTTTACTCTGATTATTTGAATTGAAGACAAAATTGGCATCTCACTCAGCTTCATTCCAGACAGAAAAGAGGTTGCTTAACTGAAAAAAACGAATAAAGATTGACCAACGTTGAAATTTCGTGCCCTAATTACGTAATATTGGCTGGAGTGAAGTATTACGCGCTGGCACTAAAACATTTTAATAAGTGTGTTAACTACTGGTAAGCATACAAATAATACGATCAAACGTAATAGCGCCAACTACAACATCCCAGGCATGTTTCTCGGCACTGGGTTAGGTCGGCGACCAGCCAATCGCACAAACAAGATTCCATGTAGTCAGGGAAAGGTTGCCGGAAAGTGGCTAGGGAGAAGCAACTCGTGAATTTCTTTCAACAGCGTAGGTGTTTAAGCATTGAGTCCCATCCTTGCCTCACATCTTTCAATACTCGTCCACAGCAAAGTGGAGATGAGGAATATGCTAGGCCAAGAAGCGCGAGCGGAATGTTGCGATGAGGCAAGTATCCGACGAACAGGTAGTGGCAGTGCGCGACTCAAGGAAAAAAATGGCTCCAATCGAATCTGTCAAGGTTGTTGGACTGCGAAGCTGAAAACGACACCTACTACGATGACCCATGCAATGTCACTTTATTCACGTGGCTCCCCAGAGACTGACACCTGGCGTCTTTACCTTCCAAGGTCTACCCATGGTAGCCTGGAATGAACTGAATAAGTTGCTATAGCGGTCTCTCTTTTTACGTACGAAAGCGCGATGACGTCACTACTTGATTTGTACGCTGTTGGTTACTTTTGAGATTGGGGTAGCTTACGCAACTGTAATATTTCCCGGGAGACACACGCGGGAGAGAAAGACGTGCTTGGCATTATTCGCAGATGGGGTTATCATACAATTTGCGATTCGCACTTCACACGAGGGCTTTGAATGAGCGCAGGTGGCAGACCCGCCACTGTATCTCTGACAACACCGTCTGTCTCCCCGTCTCCTCGTGTGGGCGTTACTCAGTCGGTAAGGCGACGGGCTCTCGTCCCGTTTACCAATTCTGGTTCGATTCCAGACAGTAACATTTTCTTTTACTTAGCATGGAGTTTTCTGCTGATGACGCCGCGGACATTTCCTTGGCTGGTAAAGTTGTACTCCTTCGCAGTAAAACGATTCCCGGAGCCGCCACTCAACTTTATGAAACCATCGTCTATCCCATTGCGCTATCACCACATTCGGGGCGCTCAGTATTTCCTTTTGGGTGTTCGGCCAGTTGAGAAAGAGACGTCGGTCAACGCTTGGGCGGCAAAGCGAAGAGGAAGAAAATGCTAGGCAAAGAAGCGTGAGGGAAAGTGGCAAGGAAGCAACAAGCCGACGAGCACGGGCGGGGAGGCGCGCCACGGCGCAGATGTTCGGGTAGGGAGGCGCGCGTCGGGAATTGGCTGCACCTAGTGATGACGTAAGCTCTGACGTCATTGTGACCTCCTAGGTAAGAGAGACGGTGTGCTCTCAGCTGCACCAGTGTCCGATCTATCTATAAGATGGGCATGCCAGAGAAGTGCAAAGTTAAAGCTAGCGAAGACCACCACCTCCACTGATTGCTCAGTGGTCGCATCTCAGTTGGGGAGTTGGTGGCGGAATCTTTAATATCTTGATTATTTGTTTGGCGTTTCTGATTAAACTGTTATTGTTGTTATGTCCACAAAACTTCCTGTTTTAATGCAAAACATTGTTTTTTTTGTTTTCGTGGCCTTTTAAACCGATAAATGTCGCCGTAAGGCGCCAAGTGCCGCAGGTGGGCGTCAGTGTGGACTCCACTCGTAGCTCTCACCAGGAGCAGGTAGGTGTCCTCACTCTCCTTCGGGTAGAGGGGCGCGGTTTTGGTAAGCGCGCTGGCGTTGTCCCGCTTCTCGACGTCCCTTTCGATGATCCTGGGGTTTGCCGTGAGCCAGAGGTATATCAGGAGCATGTCGAAAAGGAGCAGTACCAGGACGACTGAGGCTCCCAGGTGAACCATGTAGCGCTTGCGCTCGCGCCTCGCCATGCGTGCCGCGATGGACCCGGTAGTGCTCGCAGATCTCGACGATGGCATGCTTGGGCTTGCTCCCGATATTACAGGCGGCTGCGTAGAGGGTATCCAATAGGATATTTGGAAAGGTTTGGGTCACGTGCTATTTCTGTGTCGAGGTTAATTCTACACGCTACGTAAAATGCTGTGATGAGAAACCGGACCTTAGTAGTGGTGGGTAGGTGAGAACACAAACCCTTCTGCTCAAGGGAAATGCAGAATATCAGTCCGGACAGCGTTTAGAGGAGGCTCACAGGAACAGGCCTGGGGGAACGTGCCTATGTGTGCACGTAACACGTACATGCATATACAGGGCATCCAAGCTATCATGCATGAAGATTTAAAAAGAGCAATGGCGTTACTCAAAGAAAACCTAGTGCATAATGTTCGCAGTACTGTGGAGAAGCGGACACTATTTTGTTCGTTAATGAGACTTCTCCAATTATTTGTAATAATTAACTAACTCGAGAATTACGAGAATTATCTCCTGGTGACGTACCCCTATACGAACCGTGCCAGCCAGGCGGCAGTTTGCCCTGACGAAGGCAGGTCTCTTTGGTGAAACGTTGAAACGTTGGCAACAATCGTCTTGTTGTCTGTACCTTGTACGAAGTTTTTCTTTTCTTGTGTTCGTACCCAGCATCCCAAGTTATATTTCCCGTATATATAGTAGATAGATAGATATAGTACTATTGGGGGGAGATAATATATATATATATATATTGTGTGAAATGTTGAACCCCACATCTGCGCCCCACGTTGGGCGCCAAGATGTGGGGTCGCCTACGTAAGGCTAGCCTGTGAAGCGAACTTCACCTGCTAGCGTTTACGCAATCGTCCCGCCGTATAACTTGGCAGCTCTCAAGCTACTCCCAACCCCTATATATATATATATATATATATATATATATATATATATATATATATATATATGTATTAGAGAGACAGATAGAGAGAGATAGGAATAAGGGCATGTAGTGAAGAAACCCAAGAGGAGAATGTAGTGGGTGATTTATAATCGTTAAAAAGGCACAGATTCCTGAAAGAAAGTAGAGAAAAAAATGCCCGAATGGCGGAATACGAACCCATGACCTCCAAAATACGCGTCTGATGCGGGCTGTGTTCCCCACTACATTCCCGGGTATTTATGTTGAGGCAATTGTTTCCTGTACTTGCGGGTGTTAGCCAGTGCCAGTCTGACAACTCTGGGTGAAGGGGATCTTCTTTCGAACCCCCGGGCGTGAGTCGAGCGTCTGCGACATGCCGAGAGCGGTCGACTAGCGTTGAGCCCTCCTAAGCTATGGCCCGAAGACTGCCAGAACCGAGACTCTCGCTATGCATTTAGCGACTGACAAAGGGAAACGAGTTGCTGGTTGAATTAATAGAGAAATTAGCGTAGGCAGGCAAGAAAGCCAAGGAAAGCAAAGGGGAGAATGTGGCAGGTCATTTAATATTGTTGGGACAGATATAGGTTATTGAAAGAAAGTGGGAAAAACATTATATATATTAAGTACGTATGTATGAATGAATGTTTGCATGTATGCATAGATACACACATCCACGCATATATACCTACATACGTACATCGATTCATCCATACATGCATGCACACATAGATGCATACACCGATGTATACCTACATACATACACACACACTCGTATATACATACATATATACATAACACATGCATGCGTGCATACGGAACTACAACCATACATAGATTTATACGCACACGCATACACACCTATGCACATGCATACACATACGCATACATACAGATTTACATGCATGCCTACACACAATTATATGTTCGTTATACAAACGAAAATATGCGGATACACGTACGTATGTGCATAAATATTGTCACGTGCCAAACTGTGGGATGACAGCCTTATCAAGTAGGACGGACATGCTAATCCTCAGCGTGTGTACGTGCCGTACGATGCGGCACAGCAGAAGACGACGAAAGAGCGCTTTAGTTAGCGGCTCGTGTGCTCGGTTCTTAATCGCCATATTGCTATCCACCAACCGGTGCTCTCTGTATGTTTCCCCTGACAAATTAGGCACCTCGCCTAATAAATATTTTTTCCCTGCGTCTTCGCGAAGACAACTTCCCTGTGCCCCTGTTTTACAGGACGCACCTCTGGTGGAGGGTGAATCCGATGCCCCGTATGCCCCCGGACCTTCGCCCGTCGACACTCCGGTCCATCGGTGTAGCCGCCGGAAACTCGGCCTTCCTCCAGAACAAGGCCCTCTCTTGGAGTCTGCTTCAAAGAGGCAAGCCTCTCAGCCAGAGGTAATGGCGCAGGCGATGCCTACTACGGTGACGTTTCAGCAGCCCAGTGAACCCGCGCACTTCCACGGAGATGATTACGAAGACGTTGAAGACTGGCTTGAACAGTTCGAGCGTGTGGCTGCATTCAACCAGTGGAGTGCCACCCAAAAGCTCCAACAAGCCTATTTTTCGCTTGAGGACGGTGCAAGAATATGGTTCGAGAATTGGGAAGCGAGCCTGTGCACTTGAAAGCACTTTCGTCGCAAGATTCAAGCGAAATTTGCGAATTCCGACCGCTGTGAACAAGCAAGCACAGCGCCTTCTGGAAGCACGCATTTAGAAACCAAACGAGAATGTGGCTTTGTTCGTGGAAGTCATGGCCCGTCGGCTCAAGCGAGCCGACCCTGACATGGCCGATGGAAAAAATTGCGCCATCTTATGAATGGCATAAAAGAACAGCTTTTCGCTGGTCTCGTCCGAAATCCTCAACGTACGGTCAAAGAATTCATCCGCGAGGCTGATGCCATTGAGAGGGCACTACAACAGCGTTCCCGACAATACGACCGCATGGGCGCCAAAACATCGTCGAGCATCTCTGCTGTCATGGCCACGGATGAGGACAACCGCCTTCGGGATCTCATCCGCGGGGTTGTGAGAAGATCTCGCTAAGTGCGGCATCACCCCGTCGGGACCCATACAGGCCTCCGTTACCGACATAGTGCGCGATAAAATTCGCAATGCCTTTTCCCTACCATCAGTGCAGCCAGCGTCACCATGCTCAGTCTCCTATACCACGGCTCTCATTGTCCAGGCTCCCGCCTCAACCACTAGACCTGCTGCGCCGCCTCTTCCATACCACCCGCCGCACACAGCCGAATGCTGGCCACAACAAGCTGTCCCTCTTACTGCCCAACAGCAGTTTCGTGCTAACTCTTCGGTCCGTCCGCAACAATACTATCGTCCCCAAGTACGCAAGACGAACCTTTGGCGAACTCCCGACCACCAGCCGCTCTGCTTTCACTGTGGCGAACCAGGGCACTTTTATCGCCGGTGCCCCTACCGCGAAATCGGACTGCCTGGATTGCCAACCAACGCTGTTTGGCCCCAATTCGGAGAAAGACCGGTCGCCATTTCTGACTACCTCGCCGAGCGCCGAGCTACCGCACCTCTCTGTCGATCGCGTTCGCCGTCCACAGCTCTCCAAGGTTCGCCCAGACGCAACAATCCTGGAGGGCCGCCTACCCGGCGGTCCCCGACGCCACCACGGGGAAACTAGATGACGCAACCTTGGGAGGCAAGGTTGCCAGTAGTCGAAGCTCCGAAGGCCTCCCTCTACCGCCGGCCGTTGGGGAACCGGCAGCCCAAAACTTCGACATCGACGTGAACGCGTGGGCCGAACTTACAGTTTTTGTCGACAGTCGCGAAATGACCGCATTAGTGGACATCGGGGCGGACTACTCGATAATTATTCGGGAACTCTATGACAGGCTCAGAAAGGTCAAGACCCCATGGAATGGACCTGATATTCGGACTGCCAGGGGTCACCTAATGACGCCTGTTGGAAAATGTACCACGAGGGTACGCATTGGTGACTCAGAATTCGTCGGTACGTTCGTCGTCCTTCTGGTGTGCTGCAGACAGCTTGTTATAGGCATGGACTTCTTGTGCGATCATGATGCGGTAATCGACGTCGGCGAAGGCTTTGGGAGTTTTTCTACAAAACATAACACGCCAGAACTTACCGGCGACCGACCCCCACCCCTCCGGATTGTCGGCGACGAAGTTAGTCTGCCATCAAGGGCCTGCATGATTGTTTCCCTTAGGTGATGACCTAATAAGCGGCCCTGGTATCGCCGATGTCTTGAGTCCCCTTCTTCTGGAAAGTGGGATCGCCGTTTCTAGGGGCCTGTTGACGCTAGTGAGCGGCGAAACAAAGGTCCTGCTGACAAACTTAACCAATGAACGTCGACGAGACGCCCAGGGAACAGGGGTTGCCCTCTTCGAAGACATCGACAACGCAACGAACTGCTTCGTTCTGCAGAGTAAATCATCAGCCGTGGTGTCAAATAAGCTTGTAATCGACGTTAACCGCAACTTCCCGCCGACAGATTAAGGCCAGCTTTCTGAGCTCTTAAACAGTTTCCGGGACTGCTTTTCGTGGACGTCGGGCATCCGCCAAACCCCGTTGGTCAAGCACCCAATAATTACTGCCGAAAATGAAAACCCAGTTTGGCAGAACCCCTACCGAGTGTCCGCAAAAGGATGCGATGCGATAAGGCAGCAGGTGGACCAGATGCTAGACGACGACGTCATTCGACAAGCCATCGACAAGCCCCTGGACGTCACCCGTCGTCATGGTCAAAAAGAAGGACGGCAGCTTGAGATCCTCCGTCGATTATCGCACACTGAACCAAGTAACCAAAAAAGACGTATATCTTCTGCCGAGAATAGACGACTCACTCGATCGATTACGACATTCCCGCTACTTTTCGTCAATGGACTTAAAGAGCGGATACTGGCAAATTGAATTCGATGAGCGTGACCGTGAAAAGACCGCATTTGTTACACCCGACGGGCTTTATGAGTTCAAAGTTCTTCCTTTTGGTTTGTGCTCAGCGCCTGCAGCATTTCAAAGAATGATGGATACGGTTCTGTCTGCATTGAAGTGGCAAACGTGTTTGGTATACCTAGACGACGTCGTCGTGTTTTCCAGGACCTTTCAAGACCACTTGGAGCGATTGACGACCGTTCTTCAGGCTATCCGATCTGTCGCATTGGCACTAAAACCAGAAAAATGCCACTTCGGCTATGAAGAACTACATTTCTCGGTGACGCTGTCAGTCGAGCTGGCGTACGCCCGGATCCTGATAAGCTTGATGCTGTGTCGATGTTCTGCACCCCTAGCGACAAAAAGAGCATTCGGCATTTTCTGGGGCTGTGCTCTTTTTATCGGACATTCATAGCGAAGTTATCCCACATTGCCGCTCCGCTCACTCACCTCACACGTGACGACGTAGCTTTCATCTGGAGTGATGAACAGCAAGATGCTTTTGACGAGCTGCGGCGTCGCTTACAGACACCACCTGTGCTGGCTCATTTCGACGAGGATGCCGCAACTGTGGTTCACACCGATGCCAGCAATGTGAGGCTCGGCGCTGTTCTCGTCCAGTGGCAAGACGGCGCCGAAAAGAAAACGTCATCGCTTACGCCAGCCGAACACCATCACGGGCCGAAAGTAACTACTCGGCCACCGAGAAAGAGTGCCTTGCTGTTGTTTGGGCCCTCCTCAAATTCCGACCATACCTTTATGGGCGTCATTTTACCGTCTTGAGCGACCACCATTCCCTCTGCTGGCTCACGAACCTTAAGAACCCTACTGGCCGTCTTGCGCGATGGAGCTTAAGGCTCCAGGAATTCGACATGACCATCATACACAAATCCGGCAAGCGGCATTCAGACGCAGACTGCCTTTCAAGAGCTCCTGTTGGCCTTCCCCCCGCCGATGACGACGGCAGCGACGATGGCGCGCTAATCGGAGTTCTGGACGCACCCACCATTTCGGAGCAGCAGCGCGCGGAACCGGAACTACGATCGCTGTTTGATTTTTTACAAGGCCACAGTGCCATCGTGCCGAAGGCCGTTGCCAGAGGACTGTCCTCATTCTGTCTGCGGAGCAACGTTCTCTATAAGAGAAATTTCGCGTCGAGTGGGAGTAACTACTTGCTTGTAGTACCCAACCTTCTCAGGAATGAAATCTTGCAGGCCTTGTCACGACGAGCCTAGCGCCGGTCACTTCGGTTACACACGTACGCTGGCACGGATCAAGCAGAAGTACTACTGGCCGAAGATATCGGCCACCATACGGCAGTATGTACGAACTTGCCGGGACTGCCAGTGACGGAAAGCACCACCCGGCCGGCCAGCCGGACTTCTGCAGCCAGTTCAGGTTCCTAGAACGCCTTTTGAACAAGTTGGCATGGGCTTGCTCGGCCCCATTCTAAGTTCCACAACTGGGAACAAATGGATAGTATTCGCCACGGGTTACTTAACCAGGTATACCGAAACGAAGGCGATTCCACCGGCTACAGCGCTTCAGGTTGCGCAGTTTTTCTGACAAGAATTGTGCTGCGGCATGGCGCACCCGCAGTGCTGATTACCGACCTTGGAACGGGCTTTACGGCGCAGCTGCTGCAAGAAGTGTTGAGATTGAGCGGCACGTCCCACCGAAAGGCCAGCGCGTACCACCCCCAGACCAACGGCTTAACAGAACGTCCTGAATCGAACAATAGCCGACATGCTCAGTATGTACGCCGATGCGGAACACAAGTCGTGGGATGCAGTTTTGCCTTGCGCAAGGTTCGCGTATAATACGGCCCAACAAGAGACGACGCAAATGATGCCATTTGCACTTGTCTACGGTAGGGAACCTTCCACAATGCTTGACGCTATGCTGCTACCCGAAACCCACGACGACCAAGACGGCCCCCTTTGTGCGTAGCTCCGAAGTTTGTGCGAAGTTTGTGCGTAGCGCCGAAGAAGCACGCACGCTAGCACGCCAGCGAATACAACAGCACCAGCGTTGTGACGCCGCTCGCTACAATCTTCGCCACCGACATGCAACCTTCTCCCCTGGGGACCAGGTCTGGGTGTGGACTCCAGTTAGGCGCCGGGGACTCTCGGAAAAGCCTATGCGGCATTACTTTGGCCCGTACACGGTGTTACGACAGCTTAGCGATGTTACCTATGGTGTCGCTCCAGCCAGCCCAAGCGCCGCAGGACGTTCCCGATCTCGCCCAGAAATTGTGCATGTGGTCCGCATTAAACAATACTTCTCGCGATGATAACACAATGCATCTAGCAGCGGACTACATTTCCCGCGCCTAATCGTAGCATCCAGTCGGTGCTTTTGAGGAGAGGGGGTAATGTCAAGTGCCAAACTGTGGAATGACAGCCTTATCGACTAGGATGAACAGGCTAATCCCCCGCGTTGGTACGTGCCGTGTGATGCGGCACAGCAGTGGATGACGATTTAGCGCGTTAGCTAACGGCTCGTGTGCTCGGTTCTTGGTCGCCATATTGCTAGCCACCAACCTGTGCTCTCTGTGTGTTTCCCCTGAGAAATTAGGCACCTCGCCTAGTAAAAATTGCCTCCATTTCCCCGCGAGGGAACCCTGGTGTGATGCGGCGCATCTAGGGGTTCAATTGGCGTTTCCATTGGGTTGATTCTCCACATCGCGTGAAACGTATTGTGAACTCGTAGGATGCCTTCCATCACATACGAATGTTCTCATACAGGGGACGAATGGAGGCAATTTTACATTTTAATGCATGGGGACGATGGAGGCAATGAGAGAGTACATTTTAATGCGTGTTTTAGCGGCCACCACCCAGCGCGATGCATACGCCAAATGAGAGAGTACACGTGTTTTAAGGAGAGGAGACGGCCACCACCCAGCGCGATACCCGCTTTATATTCACAGCGCTGTTGAAGGAGAGGAGACCGCGGATGAGAGTCGCGCATGCGCGCACATGCGCACCGGAGCCGCTGTTGACGCAGCGTTAACGCAGCGGAGCGCGCACCAACCAAGCGCGCCAGCTGTCGTTATGCTAGGCGGACGGAGGAGGGCTGGGGACCGGAGTGACGCCGCCGCCGCCGCCGCCGAGTGTTGCACGACGCGGGAGGGACATGTGGGAGAGGCGGACGGAGGAGGGCTGGGGACGGACGCCGCCGCCGCCGCCGCCGACGACGACGCGGGAGGGACATGCCTCAGAGCAAGAGATGCGCGCCTTCGCGAAGACTAATACTTTACCCCTGCGCCTTCGCGAAGACAACTTCCCTGTGTCCCTGTTTGACAGGACGCAACAATATCTAAATGAATATAATCACACCTACTACATACACGCACGCTTGCACACGCACATGCACTCATAGATGCATACATACGAACCTAGCTTGCCATCTACGTACATAAATACATATGCACCCACTCATAAAGGCGACAAGAGTTAATTTCCATAAGTAAGAATAATAATTTTCACTTGATAATCAAACTTTTCGTACATATAGCTCAATAAATATTCAGGGATGCCCGCACTCGCTACCAGACTTGAATCACAAAGATTTAGTTGAGCACTGCGGGACACATTGTTGCCCGCATAAGATGGCCGCATCAAAAGGGTGCGCAGAGGTACTCCCATGGCATCCACTGCGTAGTCACGGCAGTGGTGTATGCAGAATCACCGCTGCAGACTTAACTTCCTGACTTAGGCATGCTACGTGTAAGTTTGCCAGAATATTCATCAATTTATTATATTGGCTATCTTCTCTGGAGTACTGGGCACTATCGCAGTCGGATATGTGAATTTACTTGAACTTAGACGAACCCTGGAAAGACGGGAAATACACGACACAACGAAAACTAACAATTGTGGAGCAGGTTATGGCCCAGGCTTTTTGTCGGAGCTCATCCGCGGTCACACTGTCATGCTGCGCCACACGCAAAACTGAGGTTCGAAAAGTTACCCGCTTGTCCACCTATTCAGCCTACCGACGAAACGTTAAGAGGATACTGGAGCAGCAGGTTTATATAGGCAGAACCTTTCGAAAATCCTGGAACAGCTGGCAGAGGTAATACAAACAGGTGCCTCATTTGGCGCAAAAAAAAACTGCAGGTACATTAGAGGCATTTGGCCCCGGTTGGCGCAAAGAAAACTGCAGGTGCACTTCAGGCAAAATATATGTACGTAACTGGCATCAGTTGCGTTCATTTAGTTACAAATTCTTGTTGAATTGGTTCATACGATAGAACGTGAAATAACTGACCCCGGAAAAACAAAATATGCACCCCGGCGTCTAATGACGACGATAGTTGAACACGGTGCTTTCTCGTGATGGACTCTTTGGTTCGCCAGTCTCACACTGCGAGTATGTGCCACTCTGAAGAAACGCTCCACGTCTTTATTATGAGCACAGGAACTCTCGGGTGTTCATTTCGTAGGCGTAACGTTTGGGCTTGGGGTGTACGGCGAGAATAAGTAACGGTTGCTTGGCGTTTGCTTCGACCATGTAAAGCGAACGCCATGGTCGAAGCAACCTGCGCCTGCCGCCTTCATAACGCGGCAGGCGGAGGTCCGATTTCGGCCACGGGAGGAGTTTTCAAGGGCTGAGCAATTTAAGGTGCCGCCTTGTAGAAGTCGTAGCTCATTCCATGTCCCGCTGTTTTGCCACCAATATAATGGGGTGGCGTAGCGACGTAACGGACCCAAGCAGAGCCCCACGGCATAGCGTCGTAACGGACCAAAAGAGAGGCTTCGAAGAACAAGCACTTCGGATAGTCACAAATTCGATACTCCTGGACAGCTGGCGTGTGTCATGCAGTTCCCCGTTATTTACCGCATAGATAAATGCGGGTATATTTCAGGCAAAATCTGTGTTTATAACAAGCAGCCCCACGTACATTTAGTCAGCAAGCCTGTTGGCCTGGTTTTTACGTGAGTAAGCGAAAAAACTGCCCACCAAAAACAACGTGTTCAAAACTGCCAACCAACGCTCAGGCTCGTGCGAGATGAAAGCGAGCACAAAAAGAACAGTACTCCCGCTTATGCTATTCGAGGCAGAGAGCGCGCTAGCACCGCGAAGACAGTAATTTTGAATTGCCTTGGGCAAAACCTCTGTTCAAATAAGCAAGACAGGACTGAGAAAGGGAGCGGAGGAGCAAGAGGGGCGGTGGCATTGATTGGAGTGCGGTGCCAGAGCCTCAATGGTGGATTAATCTCTGCTCTGAACTTCCGACCGCTTTCACGATCAGCGGAACTGCTTTATTTTTTCTTTTACTTCAACCCCAATCATTCATCATCGTCTTTACCAAAAGTTGGCTTTCCTGCAGGGTTATTGGCGTACAACTGCACCATTGAGGACTATAAATATTCGCTTTACAAAATATTTTAAGGACGAAAGAGGACCCGGCCGTTTCTTTGCAGAGCTAACGTCGGGACCACCCTACCTCGAAGATGTGGACAGCGGCCGCCTTCCCCCTCCACCAAATATTCACCCATTTCTGTCGCAAGGTTTATAACCTGTACAAAGCAGAAATAAAGGCGTCATAAAAAAACGTCGCATTCAGTATGGCACAGAAAGGCTCACGCACGTGCGAGGTGATAGCAAGGACAAGAAGAAAAGAACTTCCTTTCGTGCTAATGAAGACATGAGATAAAGAAAAGGATGCAAGCCCGCGGAGAGGATGCCCGGAGAAGATGCGCGGCACTGCAAAGGCGGGAAAATTGTATTACCTTGAACAAATCTCTGTTCAATTCATCAAGAGGGGAATGAGAGAGTGAGGGGAAGTGCGTGAGAGGTGGTTGCAGGGTGGGGAATTGCGCCACAGTCCCTCTGGCAAGTCAGTGCTCTGCACCTGATATTTTTCACGTTTAGTGAAATTAATGGACCTTTTTCGTGAAGGAAACACTCCACACTATACACGCAACACTATCCACAACAGTACACTACAGATATACACAAAATAGTGTCCGGGGGTCATTTCTATGAATAGCAGAGATTGCTGTGGAGAAATTCTTTTCCAATGATTCAAAAGGCCATACAAACGCATGCTTCCAAAGATTTGTCTATCGCCATAGCTAATTCTACTGGTTTAAGCTTGCTTTTCTCGTTTGCGATAACCTCTCTGCTGTTTCTTAAGTTGTAGCCGATGACCATTCGTTTATGTACCATTTCACTAACCAGACCTGATTCTCTGCTCGAAACAATTTCTTGATTCCCAAAACCGTCCGAAATCGTTCCATACAAACCGACACGATACTGCCGTGGTGTCGTAGAACAATATACGTAAAGAAATTAATTAGTCAAGTTACACATTGCATTCTTTGCCCAAAGCACATAAAATAACGTGGAACAATATACCCAAAGAAATTCGCAAATCAAGTGAGACATTGCATTCTTTCCACAAAGAACTTGAATTATATATTCTTAGAGTCTTAGAGGCCTGTTTGTCTAATAAACTGTTTAACATATGTTTCCTTTGTATAATTGCTGTTGAAAATATTTGTAGGTCTCTAATCAATGAAGCGGCATTGCACGGTTCCTGTTTCATGTTTTGTTGTTGGTTCTCTTAGGCACGTTATAGAATGTTCTAAAATCTGTTCAACTGCTTCTTCAGTTTCTAATATAAATTAGGGCTATAATTAGGTCCCCCGACAGTTTTCAATTTCTGGACCACTTTTGTTTTAATACTCTGTTATGTTATCCAAAAAGAACTCCCGCGGTGGCTCAGTGGCTAAGGCGTTGTGCTACTGAGCACGAGGTCGCGGGCTCGATTCCCGGTCGTGGCGACCGCTGTTCTGATGGTGGCGAAAAGCAAAAATGCCCATGTGTACGAGCTTTAGGCGCTCATTAAAAATCCGTATGTGGTCAAAATTAATCCGGAGGCCTCCACTACGGCGCGCCTCATCACCTGCGTTGATTCGGTGCTTGAAACCCACAATGAATCAATTTCCAAAAAGTGAAATAAACCTAAACCCGGAGTGCTGCTCGCTGAGAGGTATAAATAATTAAACCGCACAAGGTGTTAATAAAAGTTCGACTAAAACTTTATATGCGGAAGGGAAATCTCGATGAAAGAAGGGTTCACGGGCCTGAAGTGCCACAGAACTCCTGGCTATCTTACAGAGCGGCAAAATTTTTCAACTCACCACCGGTGATAGTCGGCTCACGCCCCCCATGGTGGTACCGTGCATATTCTCCGGTTGAAGAAAATGGTGGTCTCAAGATCAAGATGAAGCGGCTGTCGGTGGGCGACGCCGGGTACTCCGAAAATACTTATTCTTCTTCGTCTTCAATTTCTAGAGGATCACGGAAATGCTTGTTGAAAAAAATCGCCTTTCGTTTATTGTGTCGTTTTCTTATAGTAACACTGAGGCGTGTATTTCGTGTAAGAATTATCATTACTAAAGTATTTAATGAATCTCAAAGGCCTTATTTTCTCTTCGTATCGCCTAGCGTGTAAGTAAATTCGCGGGGGTAAAGGAACCCGCCCGAATATAGCGCCGTGTGTTGGACGCACTAAGATTTTGTGCATTTTACCGAAGTTGTGTAAGTATCGCAAAGAGTGGCTCCAAAAGAATAAATTTGAAGGAAATGGCAAATCGTCCTGAATGCTTTTATGCCGAAAGCTTGCTTTCACTACTTAACATCAGCCTTCCAGCAATTCTACCGATGTTCTCTGAAGTCGTAACAGCTCCTATGTCCCTCGACAACGTTTTCCCCAATAAGGCCAAACGGCTGTCCACACGGATACAAACCGGGCCTCATCCAGGGGCAGAGGCCCTTACCACGCTTGAGCGTGCAACGAACTTCCAGTGCAAGGAAGCAGCACAGTGTACACTCACCTTGCCAGTGCAGCAACAGCCTCAATGGCCGCAACGCAGTCAACGGCTGCCTAGCCGCCTAGATGACTTTGTGCACGAATGAATGTGCGGCAGTGTTTCCCCGCGTGTGTCAGTGTGGTGACTGTTGTGGGCAATGCGTGCACATCTTTGACCACGAGACGTAGTGAACCAGAATGCGGTGGGGTGTGAGCGCCTGCCTATGCCACCATAACTAGCTAATCAGTAGCGCCACCTTCCATGCCATTACCCCGACACAGCTCCAGGCCTAAGCGAGGCCTAGGACGGGCTTGCCTCTTCTGTTGTTCTTTTGTGCCCTCCGGCGGCGTACTCAGTCGTGTCCTGCAATGGGCAAATAAACACCTTGTTTTCAATTGCTCCGCTTCGCCTCGCCATGATACTGATACTAGCCGGCTGGCTGGACGTGCATTTGGAGCACTTGCGCTATCATGTGGTAGTGGGAACGGGTGCATCCGAATGTGCGGAATGGGAAGGCGTGGCAATTTTCAGCCCTCAGCCTAATTAGTGATGTCCTTATCGTTTACCTGACTTTACCCCTATATTCAAATCTAAGTATTTTGCAATAGTTTTGGCTTTAAAACGTTACGTCCACAATATTTATTCATCACTGTAATTTCAGAATCCCTGCCTGCTTGTATCGTGTTAACGTCTCTAAAAAGTTAATTAGTCATTCGTACCTTCAACTGCCTCGTGTCTCCCCATTTCCGCGACATCCATCTGATTTGGGCTCCAGGTGACCGGGGCATTTGGCGCAATGAAATGGCTGATTTTTTGGCCAGATCATCTTCAGTTGATCCTTTGGTAGACCTCAGCTCTGCTCCATTTCTCCTGGCGCGAGCAGGAATCCGCAGATACCAATGGCTAAGGATAATACAAGAAGGAGCTATCACACGCTTGGACGACTACGCCCATGTAATTCACACTTTGGATGCGCGATTTTGCGAGTCCCTCAAGTGTGAGGTCACCTTAACCAGCATCAGATGTAGCGTACCGTAGCTTAATTTTTATTTGCTCAGCGCTTGTCTCACCCCCACCTGCTTTTGTGCTGCTTGCGGTTAAAAGAGAAACAAGTGATCACTTTTTCTTCCATTAACGCGGTTTTTCTATTATTAGAAAACGTTATTGAGCCGCGCGAATTCAATGCCTTGGCCTTGCCCTGTCGATGCTTGGGCTACTTTAGTTCTGGGCCACATGCGTGGCGTTCTGTCACGTGATTGCGGCCATTCGCACGTATATAGCAGAGACCTGACGCCTCTTTTGTTCACCCGTGCAACAATTGGTTTTTTCGCCTAGAATCCCAAAAATGTCATCAATCTCTGATCCTTCTGAAGTTCTATTATATCATTCTCTAAATGTTTCCGAAATTGAATTTTACAGGCTGATTGTATAGGGCTATGTGGTAGGCGTGGGTGAGGTGGGTGGGTATGTGAAAGCCATCCCATTTCATGGCCACTTCCAACAGTAAAGGAACAGCAACAACAACAAATGAACACGCCCAGCAGACATCTAGAACAGCACCCGCATCTACTCACCTTGTACTGACCATGGCACAGCGAGCACAACCACAACAAACGTGGGCTCAGCCACACTACCTCGTCAGCCGCCTACAATTTGGTGACCCGGACAGGCGGCTTCGTCATTGCATCGCACCGCTGCTTTCCTAGCCACAACGCGGATGACGCCACGCGAAGAACGTCACTTGTACTGCCTTGTCTACTCGGGCTGACCCCGTTTGGTTCCATCGGTCGCCACGCCGCGTGGTACGGGATTCGGGCGAGCCATTTTTATGTCAACAATATCCAGTCTAAGGATATGAATTACCCCGGAACCTTACAGAAACTTTCTGCTGACCTCACTGAGCGCATCCAGCTGCTGGCCCCAGACCCTAGTACGTACGACGATCTGAAGGCCCCTGTGTTAACCCACTACGGTATAAGAACGCAGCGGACGACAACGGAAGCTAAAGCGACGCCATACTGTACCCCACCACTCCTTCCAACGGAGCCTATAGATTCCACTTCGTCGGAATGTCAAGCATCGCCCCTCCAGGAAACTCGAGCCACAGCTACGACTATCAGCGCGACGGTAGACTCGATAGTGCATCCTGACACCTCACCATAAGTGGCCACATCTGCTTAACAAACCCACGCATGCATCGGTCCCCCTGATACTCTTAGCTGGCAACCTGCACCGCGTTTGCAGGGAACGGCTGAGAGTGATCTCCGACACCACTCCAGCCAACGACAGCTCGAGAACCTCGGAAGTCCAACTTACCCTCACAGCAGATCAGTCTAGCGCCGACAATGCTCACGTCCTACCTGCGATGGCAAGACCGGAACAGGGATTGCGGGACAAGCCTACCAACAAAGTTCGCTGAACGCAGCATGACGTTCTCCAAGCCATCACGAGACGCGTAAGAAACTGGCCACCAGACCTCGACAAATTGCCTGTGGCAAGAGAACTTATGTTCGGTGCTATAACATCTTCTCAGCTGCGTGACTATAAGCAAGGCACACAAAAGTGGCACGCCAGACGGGAATGAGACGTCGCGGTAGAGCAACCACAGCTCATCACCACAAATCTCCGCGATGCCACCTCCTGTTTCGTGTGAGCAAGTTGCATAGCCAGTGATGAAGCCACCATCATCACGACGCCGCCCACTCGCGAAGGTATTTCGACTCCCCTTACACGGCACGGCGGCTGCTCTTGTGCCTCCGGTTCAAGCGTGCTAGATGTTGACACCACCTACTGTAGGCGCAGTACCACCACTTCTACCCACGCGTCCGCTGACCGCACTCCCACCCTCGACCAGGTTTCCCTACATCGTGGGCGCTACCTCGCTGCCGACTTGGACCGCACCGTTTGAGGAACATCTGCCGTTTATGACGACCGACTTCCCCGTGGTTTCTTCCTGACTACGGACAACCACTGTATATACGTAGATGTCTCAAAGCACTTGTTCTTAGTTCCTCTCTCTCCCCCAATTCACAGGCCGCTATGTACTTTCAGGCCTTTTTATGCCCTGCGGAACTTTCGCGTTGTTTACCGGACGCTGTAAATAATGGTTTGGTTTTTTTATGCGCTTCGAACTAAAGAAGAGCCCTGTAGTGCCACCTTATCATCATCCGCGCCATAATCATCATCATTGTTAACTGGCTCGCGGACAGAACATGCCCGGCAGACATCAAGAACGGCACCCGGTTCTGTTCCCCTCGTACTGACCATGAAACAGCCAGCGCCACCACAATAAACGTTGGCTCGGCAACACTACTTCTTCGGACGCCTCAATGCGAGGTTTTATGGAAATGTAGTCGAAAGAGCATAATCAGAGTCCTTCAATGCCTTTATGGTCATGAAACTTCGCCGTCACGCTATGGGAGAGCTTCGTACGCTGCCGCGCCGCGGCGCTGGTGTTGATCGAAGGGCAGCCGGGAGCGTAATCAGAGCGCGTTTGGCAGGGAACGGACCACGGATTAATATAAAACAGACGCTCGCCGCTTACCAGCAGTGCGCTTTCACTTTACGTGTCGTGGGCCGCTCAAATGGACTTATCATTTTGTGAGTGGCAAAAAAGTTTGCTGCGAACAGGCATGCTGTAACTGCGTTCCTGCCTGCCGGTCTGGCTACAGAGCAGAGGCGGCCGCCCGTTGCCCTCCGATCTGCGGTGGCGCCACTCGCGGTAGCTTCTGTCCCCGTACGAAACTTGGCCGGGAGTTTCATTACCAGAGAAGCACTAAAGAATTCTGCCATAACCTTCTGCTGCCTCTCTCCACCAACCTTTCACGCTATTGCCCTCCCTTTCAAACCTACCTCAAAAAACACAGCGTAAGTAAGCGAAAACCAATTTTAGTTCCCCGCCTAATACCGCTAGCGCCATCTAGCAGAACCTCTTGGTACTGTTGAATTTCGCGCACTGCCTCAAGGACCAGGCTTGCGCGAGCGCTTTTCGTACTTCGGAGCAAGATATAATTTTCAACTGGTATTTTAACCGCGGAAATTTTGCACAAGCCCTAGGTACTTTGTTGAAAGAAAAAAATATTGAGAAAATGCCGACCTCTCGTGATGGCGTGCTCCGTGAGGACCGCTGAGGCTCGGGCTCGCACAGCAGCTTCAGCAAAAAAAAAAAAAAAAAGACGGAAGCTCACACTACCGCGTTAGACTTAAATGTAGCGAGGCTTATGTTCATGACCATAACGAAAATGTAAGTGCAGGGTTGCAGCAGATGTACTTCTTTGCTGCCGCACGTATCTTTACCGCATTATTGTTGGTATGAGTGTGAGCTTCTTAGAAATTTTTTTTGAAGGGATAATCAATGGAACTCACCTTAGAGGGCGGTGCGCCATGACGTGTCTTTTTCGTTCCGAGGAGGTGCTGCCATGATAACGGCGAAGGCTGGAATCCTTAGGGGCATGCTTGGCTGGACAAACGTGCGCTGTTGACGCTGGGCGGTTTCCATGAGGTAATCTTGGCAAGCATTCTTTCATCTGCTTATTGGCCGCGATGTTCAAGCCAGTGACACAGGCCGACAGACAGACAGACAGACGACAGACAGACAGACAGACAGACAGACAGACAGCAGACAGACAGACAGACAGACAGACAGACAGACAGATTGTGGTATCTACAAATGTGAAGGGAGGCAGCCAACATGTCTGTATTTCCCAACTTTTAACATACATATTTTTTCGGTTGTCCTTCCCGCCTTCAGTTTATAACCCGTAATATTATTTCCCCGTTTTGAGACCGAACACAAAAAAAATGTCGTGTACAATGTCCTTAAGCGAGTATAACACTGGCGCTTCCCAAGGTCTCTCAGGGCTGATAAAAAATGATAATTTGGATGCAAATAACCTCACGTTCAAGTTGCCCGAGATGATTGGGAACGTGGTTATCTTTCTTGCTGATACATGTATTGTAAAATTCATCTAGAAATATATTGCGCACAGACGACATGCTAAGCCCCAATCATGTTGAACATGATCCCAGCGACATATTACACGATAAAAAAAACTTTTGATTAACAACGACCGATCTTTTTTCTTTAAACCTATTGGTTTTTACGCTTAACGCCGGGAATGCATCTAAAAACGGGAATCTAAACATCTACGGGCTCTTATGAACAGCACTGTTTTGGTACTTTCGTGTTTTTAGTTTTCCACATCAGCGAGTGTATAATGGCGTGTTAACAAATTTTTGCTTTTGAAATGAGAATTTCGTATTCAGACGGGAAATGCTTATGTAACACGGGCAGGTCACAAGCCTTATTCAAGAGCGCAGACATTTCTCAAGAACCACAGAAAAAGGAAGGAGAAATCCTGTACCTTACCTGGAAACATACAAAGTCGTAATCTAAACTTTTCTGTGTTTCACGGTACTTCGTAGGCCCTCTTTTCAATGGATAAAACATCAGTCGTAAATACGTATGTTCCTTGCACGGCTTTGTGGCTTCACGTTTAATGAATTCAATCCTACGTACTACAGAAAAACTTGACGAATGAATGAAACTTGACAAAATGCGAATATGGCGCCTGGGAAGATCACCTTTCACTCTTAGTTATATTTAACGAGGTTTCATTTTGTTTGCAAGCATCATTAACCAGAACATTGTTGCAAAACATAAAAGAAAATCCCTCATTGATAAATTATACATTGCCAAAACTTTCAACTATTTGTAAGTTCCAAAAAGTGTAATGGCCTTCCTAGGACTGGCGAGACAGAGAGAGACAGAGAGAGAGAGAGAGAGAGAAAGCTTTTATGAATACTGAAGAAGTTAGCCCCACAAACAGCGAGTCTTGCTACTTCAGATGAAATGATCACAGTGAGGCGAAAAAAGAAAAGAAACGGGGGAAGAAGTACGTGGCAACCATAAATAAGAGTGAGAAGAAAATAAATTAGTTCGGAAGGTAGAAGTAATCTGCGCACCAAGTGGTGGTATATTCATAATCAGGAACAACAAATTTGGGAAACGTTTTTTTTTTCTCTGCCGACAAGTTTGAAAAAAAGAGAGAATGTTTGCTATCTGTCGACAACTACATTTCTGCACATTTTTGTATGTCTTGGAAAATTCGGGTTCTATATGAGGCGATTAAGCAGGAATAAGGACAAAAAACAGCTAAGGAGAACTCCGGTGGCCACCGGCTCACTGTGAGAAGTGCGGAAGAAGTGAGGTGGTTTCTTTTCATGCTCATCGAAGGATACTAGCAACCGCATCCTAGGAACGGGGCCGAGGGCCGAGTCCCCGGTGCCATACCTCTCTGCGCGGCCCAGCTGGTAGCCAATGGCCGGCATGCGGAGTTGAATCAGACGACAGGAGAGCAAGAAAAGGCGGAGGAAGTGGCACGTGCACGCAAAATACAAGTGAAAAAGGCTACCTCCGAAAATGGCGTTTCCGGCTTCAGTAGAGGGGGCGTAAGGACTAACATAAGGTTTTCAGCTTTTCTGCCCTCTACGATCACCAATGGCGCCTTTTGAAACGCAAGAAACCGAAAACAAGTCCATTCCGCATAAACCTGATACACCACGAAAATAGAGTTTTTACAGTCCAAACCTCAGATACGTGATTCGTAATATTGCCTCTTGCTCAAAAAGCTATGTAACAATAATCGCAGCGACTTCAGTCCTCTGGAGGCGACTCGTCTGAGCAGCTGCTATATCTGCTACACGACGTTGTCCCAGGCGGTGGCCAAAGGCTTGTTCCGGGAAGACAGCGTCGCCACGGTAGAGCAATTAACAACGCTGCAGAGTTTCTGACGCTACAGTAACCGCTCATATGTAGCTCTGCTTTGTCGGGAAAGGTGGATGCCTTTATGGTCACCTGAGAGAGCACAGCAACATGTTTATGAATGCAAAAAAAGTTACGCATTTCTTTTGAAATGTTCTTGTGTGAACTCCGGAGCTTCGCTGGGGGGGGGGGGGTGCAGCGAAATGATTGCGTAATAAATCACTAGACCCGTTTTCGTTGCATGGGTGGGGGCGGTGGTATAATGCGTGTTTCTATAGAAAGAGTGGTTTGAAGACGCCATAGTACGCTTTGGAGAAGTTTGGGGCCAAGAGAAACGGGGGAGAGATCATGGACACTGGGAAATTAAATTACAAAACATCCACTCGCTTAGGGTAGTGAGTAACGGACGTTTTGTAGGCTCGATGGCCACACCCAATTCCCAGTTTGTATACGATTGGCTTGGTTTTAAGCGAATATACAGGGTGTCCCAGCTATCATGCACCAAGATTTAAAAAAAGAGCAATGGCGTTACGCGAACAAAACCTAGTGCGTAATGTTTGCATTACTGTGGAGAAGCGGATAGTAATTTTTTCGTTAATGAGGCTTAACTAATTATTTGTAATTAATTATCTAACTCGAGAAGTACTGTTCTAATCACTGAAGTGTCAATGAGGCGCTTGTAGGTACCCACTAGGGGAATCTAACTGCGGTATTTTCAGCGACGAACTAATTGCGTACTCATTTATTCTGACTGATAAAACAAAACCCGCGAAATATGAAAAATACCACGTGACGGCGCTTCCGCGCGCATTGTAAAGTAGCGTCCCCAAATAAGCTGATTGAAAGCAACTGCTTCGCCTGTCACCCGCCTGAAGAGACAGCGCATCACCTTGATAATGGCATGCATGGAAAGAGCAACAGCAGCAAGATTCGCGGGGTGCGTGTGCAGATAAGGCACAAACTCGGTCGCGATTCATTCTTTCTTTCTTTTGTTTATTTCATTCTGGCTAACTCAGAGGCAGCCTGTTTGAGGGCATTGCTTTACGGTGCGCGCTAATGCGCGCGGAGGCGCCGTCACGTGGTATTTTTCGTATTTCGCGGGTTTTCTTTATCAGTCAGAATAAATGAGTACGCAATTAGTTCGTCGCTGACAATACTGCAGTTAGATGCCCCTCGTGGGTACCTACAAGTGCCTCATTGACACTTTAGTGATTAGGACAGTACTTCTCGAGTTAGATAATTAATTACAATTAATTAGTGAAGTCTAATTAACGAAAAAATGCTGCCCGCTTCTCCACAGTACTGCAAACATTATGCACTAGGTTTTCTTCGAGTTACACCATTACTGTTTTTTTAAACCTTGGTGCATGATAGCTGGGACACCCTGTATGTTTGGTTGGGTGACATAGAGTGCCTATTGGAGGCTTGTTGTCGTCACTCCGCTTTGGGAAGGGGCTAGACAGTACCCTTGAAATGTCATTATTGCCCGAGTAATATGTCAATTCAGGATTGCGTAGATGACTATTTTGTGGCACGGAAATAGATGATAAGAGTGAGCCATATTCAGGACCACTGATGAGTGTAAAGCGAAGACCAAGAGGTCCACCGAGATGGGGGGCATCACGAAGAGAAAGAAGAGAAGGAGGACAATGTAAAACGAAAATAACCGGACTGTAGTTTGTACTCCTCGTGAACTCGAACCAATAAAGGAGAGCGTTAAAATAAGGAATGTCCAGCTGCTTGGGAAGGAAATGCAGGAGTCATAGCGCCCTTTTCACTATCTAGGGGCGTCAATTGATGAGGCCTGCGACAAAATAGCCTGGGGACCCGATTCTCTCCTAACTCAGAATGCTGCACGCACCTCAAAATAGAAGTCCTGGCTACGTCCGCTATTCAGCCAGAGGCAGCCACATTAAAAGCGGGTAACTCTTCCCTGCTCGCAGTGTTGAGCCTGTATATGCAAAACAACGCGAAAGTCTCCAGGGTAGTGAACCATGGGAGAATATTGTTCGTGAACTCACCCACAGCAACTCCAACAATCGCGCTTATCATACCCCTCCACGAAAAATATATGTTCATTAGGGAGAATAGAAGCACTTCCACAACTCCGCGCATGGGTTTAAACAACATAGAAGCCCTAATCCCCAGGCAAATACAAACAAACATATGCCTCATCAGATCGCGACTCGCAAATGGGATTCCTAACTCCTTTTTAGCAGATTGCCACGCTTTTCCATGCAACTTGGGCTTCCCCTGCCATGTGGGCGTAGGAAGATAGCTTTACCCACAATAATGCTACCCAGACATGCGAAGGAGCCCTTTCCAGCTCATGTCTTGATGATCAGCTGCGGCTGATCTTAAAATACATGATGGGAGCGGTCGAATATAAGGTCATGGAAGTCGGGATCCACCAATGGACTTCCTCCGCTCTTTTCTACCATCCCTCCTCATCTTTTCTCATTATATGTTTCCATACTAGTGCTACTACTTCAAAACAAATTGTCGTACTACTACAACTACTACTAGGTGATTCGGGTGAAAAGGAAAGGAAGTACACTGGGGATATTATTGAGCCGAACTGGGGGCTCACCTGCATACAACCCAGTGCGGCGGGGAGAGGAAGAAGGGTGGATGAAGGATTAGAGAGGAAAAAGGGGATGATAAAAGAGATAGGTACGCTAGAAGAAAAAAAAAACGTGGAGCCTCAACGTAAAACTAAGTGAAGCAGCAGCAATGGCGAGGACAGCAGACTGCCGTCTACAGGCGCTTGTTGACTCCAGTGGCCTCCAGGTAGACCAGCAGTAGGCGGAAGACGTCACGGCGAGTGCCGTCGGGGCCCGTTGGGAACAGCAGGTTCTCAAGGCGTTGGTAGAGGAGCCCAAGACGCTGGAGCGAAGTCTGCAGCACCCCTCGGTGTGCTGCAAACTCTGGGAATTGGTTGGTTGGTTGGTTGGAATTACCATTTTTGTTATCATTGTCGTCGTCATTACCTGAGATAGAGGAGTGCTACCGAAAATATCACATGTGCTGCAAGTGATGGCGTCACTGTACTGCAATATCTGGTAAAACAACGCGTCCGTATCAGATTAGGCGGGCGAAACATGTAGATTTACCTTCGAGAAAGCAATGTAATGCAGAGGATTTATGCCCGTATGGTGTAGAAAGAAAAGGCCCCAAATCAGGTCGTTGTTCAATTGAAGCCGTCCTATCGTGCAAAGCATGCCTACACATCATTTGCCACAATCATCTTATTGTGCTATACACGAAGGCGCCTGCTGTTTTTAGCAATTTTTGCTTGCTCACATAATTTATTGACGGAAACCTCGGTAAACCCGCTAAGGCCAATTCCCATGAGCCAGCACGTGCCTTTTCTTCCGCGCACCAGCGTTGCCATTCTCGTCTCGAGCCACAGAAGCAGCAATGGGGCAGAGGAAAAGCCGCTTCGCCCGTCAGACGCCTCTGCGCTCCCCCTCGATTCCCATCCGGCCTCGTGAGGATAGCTTGCCAGGCGGAAGCGGACCGGGCAGCATCGCCGTCGTAATCGGTGTGAGTGGCAGAGGCCTCAGCCGAGAGTGGTAAGTGACCCAGGCGAAGCATCGCCCGCGTTCACTTGTAAAGGCATTCGCGCCTGCGTTTCTAATGCTGATAGTAATCCTTGAACCACGTTAAGGCAGAAAGTGTGGTCTGTCTCTCTCTCCCCTAAAACAGCCAGGAATAATTTTGGGAGCCACGGACAGCTTAATCGTTCGTGTTGCGGTGGCTTTGCCCCGGTAAGGTCGTTGACTCCTCGGGGTCATGCTATGTCACTGTCGATACAGCACTCGCTCACAAGCGAACCACAAGTAGGAGAATAATGCACAATAGCTGGAAGTTCTGACTGAGCTGTAACTTCCGTCCGGTGAGTCATAGTGTGACAAGGGGGGAGCCACTAGGGGATCACACACAGAGGGATTGCGAGTTCTCCACGGTAGTAGGCGCATCGGCCACCGAGCCTGTGCCGCCGGTACCTTGAAGAGTGCGCCAAAAGAGATGAAGTGCTGTTGAACTGCTGTGCCATAAACAGCACGCTTAAACTCATTTTGAAATCTTGCAAAATTTTTGAACTACGAACAAGGAAAGTTGAGTTAGGGTAAGGGGCGTCAGCTGGACCGTCTTGCGAAGCGGGCATATAGGTTGAATTCACTGGCGTGGCACGCATGCTGGCAACTATGCGCATGTGTCACCATGCTGTTGCTCAACCATCTGTGGTGATAAGGCGACCCGCACAAGTTGTCAGTCTCCACGAGAGGGCAGCACTTGTCCTTGGCCTGACGAAGCACAGTACATGACAACTGCGATCTATTCGATGTTCCAAACTATTCCCCACTGAACGCGAAGTAATACATCGACGCCAAATACCGTAACGTTCAGCACTCTCCGATCCGCTTATCGTCAGACACGGTTGATGTCGTCCGACGACTAAGTAGAGCGGTAAAATTTTCGGAGTCTACATATGCCTCCAACTGCATCGGGATGAACCAAGTCGCGTGCATATGCAGTGAAAGCCGATTGCCACTCAAGGTATGTCACCTTTTCAAAGACAACAACAGAAATATTGTCGCCGAAAAAGTTGGCTGCGTGGAAGCCAAACTGAACGAATTTGTTCAAAGTTCGCTTGCGACTCGCCAGCGCTTGTGCCGGCTGAGAAATGCGAGCACGGCGCGGCTCGGAAGACGGCCTCACATGCACTGCCTGCTACGCTACCATCGCATCTAAATCGGCCTGCCAGGGAAACATTTCTTCAAAGCCATTATTTAGTTTTTGTACTAAAGAACGCATTAGAGAGCACTTGTGGCGGCATCCGGGGCCGTAAGCAGCTGCAGCGTCGGCGTCATGCGCGCCGTGTCGCTTTCGTTTGCAGCCGCGGTTTAATTCTCCGGTTTTCCGCAATGCTGGATGGCTAGCAGAGCGCCACCCCATAATGTGAGTGTTACCACTAATATATCTGTTGACACCACCGCAGATATTCGGGTTGAAACACGGCAAACGGTGAACGCTGGTGTTTGTTCTTCAATATTCAGGCGCAATGCGCATGCGCCGCCATAGCGGCCACTGTCATGGCGATTTTCAGTGTTGCCCAGCGACGGTATCGCCCGCTAAACTGATCAGTGAATACCATCTATAGGGAGGCGAAGCTAAAGTTTGCCGGGCGAGGGTAGCGCTGCACTCTCCCCTCCGCGGGAGTACGCGGGGGCTGCCGCCGCTTTGGCACGTGCTTTTTTCGCTGCGCGCGTGCTGCATTTTTCGCGCTAGGGAGAGGGCTGGGTAAAATTTTCTTTTGACTTATGAAACCGTACGCGTCAGCACGTGTCCAGCAAGTTCGGTTTAAACGTAGAGTAGTTACTGGGTTCATTTTTGTCGACGTTTGTCTTGTCGTCTGCTACAGACCCGCCGCTCGACCGGCAGACTGCCCCGACAATTTTAAGGGGGGAAACGCGTTGTTCGGCGGTCGCCGGCTGCTGTCTTTTTGTCTGCAAGGCGACAGCACTTCAGCTTGTCACATAGTACTTTTCTCTTGTTTGTTACTCCCTTCGCGTGCTGGCTCTTCGGCCATCCGGATTTTCTGAATTGCAGCAACACTGAGGCTTGCAATAAATGTAAGATAAACGTGATTGATTATGGCAATAGGTTATTTCTTAATCTGGAAACAATCAGCTGCATCTTATAAAAACGCATCATTAGATAGGCACACGCTAATTGTGTTATATATGGACGATATCGAACGTCACCAGCTAAACAACTCCGAATTTCATTTATTATAGCGGAAAGCAATCATTGGCAGCATGCATTAAAAAAAGAGGACTCCCCACCCCCTATCTATTTCCAAGCAGCCCGAGCAACAGAGAACTAGTGTTCTCTTCTGCAAAATCCCTTTCTTCCCATTTAGCTTTCCCCCTCTGATTAGCACCAAAAGCAGTGGAGGCAGCCTTGGGAGCCAAGCTGTTCTGGACGCGCCACAGCTGTTCTCCACTCTTTGGTCGATGCCGTGCACGACTGAAGGGCCACATGTTTTCGTTTATGCACGCGGGAATACTGCACAGGCGCAAATGCATCGGCCTCGTATCAGCTGAACCTTCTGCCTTTCTTATTTGTGAAGACGGCGAGAAAAAAAAAAACAAAAGGGCAAAAATCTATCTGAATCCGTCCCAGCTTATAGCAGTTTTGCTTATTGCACACAAGGCAACCATGTTTTGTCGCAGCAGTGTCTACATGGTCATAAAACACGGGAACATAACAGAAAACAGGCGTGGAACGTTGGCGGAGTCCCGAGTCCTGACAAGATGTTCTGTTGTTCCCGCCGCAGTATCACCCTCACTCCCAGCGGGTCAATCTGTGGGATAAATGTTGCGAACAAAATTCCTTCAAGGATAAGCAAAATAGAAATGCGGTGTAATCAGCGCACCCCTTTAATAGCATGTACCTTTTTAATGCGTCTTTCATAGGAGGGCAGCTGATCATTTCAAGGATTAGAAACAATGAATTAACGGGAATTCTTGTAAACCTCAATGTTTCTGTCGTCCATAAAATCCGGATGTTCAAAGTGGGAGCACGTGAAGAAAGTAGCAAACAAGAGAAAAATGCGCTCTGACAAGTTGCACAGCTGTCGCCTGGACGACAAAAAGACGGTAGCTGACGACCACCCAACAGCACGCTTTATCCCGTGAAACCGCCGGGGCGCTCGGCCGTTCGAGTGGCGCGTAGCAGACAATGCGTCTCTAGCAGACGACAAGACAAGCACCGGCAAAAATGGACCCAGCCGAGTAGCTACTCTACGTGTAAACCGAACTTGCTGGACACGTGCTAACGTGTATGCTTTCATAAGTCGAAAGAATATTTTACCCCGACCTCACCGTAGCGCGATAAATGCAGCAAGCGCGCAGCGAAAAAAGCACGCGCCGATGCGGCGGCAGCCACCGCGTACTCCCGCGGAGGGTAGAGTTCCTGTATATCGCGTAGCCTAGGGGAGCTATATACAGGAACACTAGCGGAGGGTAAGGTCCCTAAAATTATTAAGGTAGCGCCATCTTTAGATCTCGCCGCCTTTCGCCCTCGCCCGCGCTCCTCTCTTACTTCGTTTTTTGCCATTTTCTTTTTCGCCGGCGAACGCCGCGCGCCATTGGCCAAGGGAAAAGTCACGTGGTTTTGTTTTTTTTGCTCCGCCGCCGGGTCGCCTCGCCGATGCTTCGCCGGCTGGGACATTGCGCAACGCCGCCGCTGCGACGCCATTGCTGGCTTCCGAGCCACCGTCGCCACCGTGCTTCAGTACCGGCTTTATCGTAGGCGCCAGCTAATAGCAAAGTAAGAATTAGCTGCTCGTTTCGAAAAAATGTCGCACCGGTGTCGTTTTAGGTTGCTTCTCGGTGTCGATGTGTTGTGCCTTAGGCAGCGCGAATATCGTCAGGCAGGGCACAAGACTTCGTTATTCCGTCCGGGAAACGCGACGCAGAAAGGAGAAAAGTTTGGTTGCATAGATTTGAACGGGCATACTTCAGGCCGACGCTACCATCACTCTTTTGCGAGGTAAGTTTCTGAATGCTTGTTCTTGCTCTGTTAAATTCTGCGCGAGCTTGAGCGGTCACTGACGAAGAAATGCGTATTCCCTTCGCGACCGTCGTCCACGCTTTGTTCTGAGTAGGCATTGCGCGCAGCGCCGAGTTCGTCCCGTCGTAAGCTTTGGTTTGTATAAGAGGCCGTGTATTTGTCATGTGCGCGCTTAACTTCCAGCATCAATATCAGCGGCGTAGCATGTTCAGTCAGTTGTCGTAAGGTTTTCGTGACGCGAGTGAATTCATGCTTGTTTTGGCCGACGGCAGCTTGCGTCTGACCATGTATCGTGTGCGTTCCGAGTGCGTGTACGCTCTTTTTGGCGTGAAGTCATGTTTTGTGTGTTAGCTACCCGGGGTGGTATTATAATCCCGTTGTTATGACATCGGAGTGATTTGCTGCGTAATATGGGCTTGGTCGGTGCGGCGCAAATTGAGGCTGTTGCGAGAAAACAAAAATTGCGGCTAGGTAAAACAATTTAAGGTCAGCTAATATAGTGACCGCGCCGTTGACGTACGTTTGATGCGCAATTTCTGTTATCGCTTTATTAAATTCGCGCACGTTTGAATGAGCACTTCAAATGCATATTCGCACCGTAACGGCTGTACGCCCTTTCTTCCGTGTATGCACAGAGGAACGTTAATTACGACTTACGTTTGCATTACACGCCGATGCCGTACATTTGCAGTGTGCGCGCTTACTTCATCTTAGTAGTCAATGGCGCAGCGTATCCAGTCATTGCGATTTGAACCAAAACACACTGGGCAACTATATTATTTTCAGCAGACGTATTTTTGTCCAGCAAAGCGCTTGCTAAACGGGTTTAGTGTAGCGAGTTGAGCGGACGCGGCACTGAGCAGATGCGCGAACACGAATTTGACCATGCTACGGTAGAACAGTCACTAACTCCCTTCTACAATGCATTATTGCCTATATTTGCGGAGTGTTTGTGGCGCATCTCAAACTCGGTGGCGACATTTTTTTTCCCTTCTCAATAGGATTATTTCACGGATCAATTGAGGCAACGGATATTGGAGAAGCTTGGCGTTAAAAAAACTAAACCCAAATGCCACTCCAAACATTTTTTCTCACGGGAAGCCACGTCAGCAGCACAAGCCACCTGCACGACGTCATTACGGACGTTTGTTCCAATAAAATATCTATTTGCTGGCACCAATTCATTTTTGTGATTTATTGTTTTCTCTTGATAATCATCGTGACATTGGTCCTCTTTCGAATTTCTTTCGGGTGTATCCCTGTGTTAGTGCAATGTGCAAATCTGCCAGAATATATCCCAGCACAAAACAATTCTGTCCAGGCGCCTCCATTAATAACGGCTGTAAACGACCGCGCCCGGTGAAAAAACGTATTGCATGATTAATTAACTCTAGACGGGGCTCTAGAAATCCTATCCTCTAGAAGTTAACGGGGCTCTAGAAATCCTATAAATGCTACCAAAGAGCGATTTCGGCGCGAAAACAAGAGCAAACTGCAGCGAGCGCCCTGAAGCGTAGCGAGGGCGTCTGCTCTCAAGTGGCCAACAAATATGGCAGCCCCGCCGCGGAGTTAAAGGGACGGCGGCGCCGCGGGTGAGGGGAGAGAAAAAAGAGGAGGGCAGCGGAGAAGGAGGGAGCAGTTGGCGCTACCTTAGTTCTTTCAGGGACCTTAGCGGAGGGGAGAGTGCAGCGCCACCCGGCGATCGTTCCCGAGCCTATACCGGAATGCATTTTTAGCAACTAAGCTCGCACCCGAGTCCGCATGCTCGTCCAGCGCTTTGGGAGGGCGATGACGAATCCGACGTGGGCGAAAAGCAAAGACAAAGTACTACTTTGAGAGGGTGACTGCTAATTCGGGGACACGACCCATTGCGCTCTGTACCTCCCCCATGACACATTCACGCGGTGGAGATAAAGCGCGGAGGTGGGACGCCTCTTTGGGTTGTGGGTAGACAAGCCGCGTACAACTAGTCTTCTTTTCATGCCTTCAAGAAATGTGGTTTCCTTAATCGGAGCAGGGGTACCCTGATGCCCCTTCCCCTGTATAAGTGTGGCGTGCGAATTTACCCCACCTCATCTCCTGCCGTCTTAGTTCTGCGCGACTAGTGGTACGCAGCCCTCAGGAGCTCGGTCGCGTTTACCGATACGCAGTGTCTAAAAGGCCGTCGGATGGCACGCCAGCTCAGTGCGCCTGCCGTGGTCACCGACAACGCTCGAAGTTTTAGGTCTGTGCTGTCACATGGAAGAACAGCGTCTCTACCGTTGTGGTGTAGGGTATCAGTCTTCCAACCCTGACGCCTAGGGAGGCGCTTGAAGTCCCGTTGTGGCCCCTTTTTCTTTTTTACATTTTTAATTTCAAGCTTCGTTTTTATGGTTCAGGTTAGTTTCCGATGCGTTAAAGAACTCTTTTTCGTTCGTAAGGTTATGTAAGATTAGGTTACTATACGGTAGAGGGAATACCGTAGGGAGGGATAGACAACACCGATAGAAGTCGTTTTAGTGGAGTGCTTATGGTACGGTCGGACGACACCCGATAAGCAACGTACAAATATTTTGATATTTCCAAGTTTACCTCGTAATCGCCAACAAGAAAACGTGCAAGGGTCGTTATTCCTCTTTATTGGGGGGTGGGGGGGGGGGGGGGTTAGGTGCACAGGACTAAAAAAAACCTTGGTGACCAGGAATCGCAGTCGTGACCTCGTGCGCACTAGTGCTGCTACGCCTACAGGCAAATAGCTCGTTGGTTCCAGAGGGACACTCCCGCTGGCTGACGAAGATGTGCGCAAAGAATACTCTGTCCTTGCCGCAGGGTCGTGCCTGAGCTGAGTGCCGACACCGAGGCGGCTATTTCCCGAGGCCTGTTCCACTTGGGCGTCGACCTTTTGCGAGAGCTGCGCCATTCGCCAACCGATGACGGCAACGTGATCGTCTCCCCGTACGCCGTGGCCAGTAGCCTCGAGGAACTTCTGGTCGGGTGCCACCGGAAACACGGCCGACCAGATCGCCGCCGCGTTGCACATTCCGCCAGGACAGCGGGTGAGCAGGACTTAAGGCGGTGGTGCAAGCGCTTGTCTGAAACGGTGCGCACTCGCCCGCATCGGCTCGCACGAAGCGTAGCGGCCCGGTAGCCTCAGTACAAAAAATATTGGTGTGCAAGGACTGCGGCTAGTTCCATGTCGAGGTCAGTGTAAGCTCCAATTATGAGATCAGCGGCCAGGCGCCCGGGCTGCGCGTGAGAACCCGCCAATCTGTCTGGGGGCTCAGCACTGTGGACTCTATGCCGCAGCCGTCGAAATTCGTCACGGCGCGCACGGAAGACGGATTGTCTGGCCCACCGAACACCACGAGGATAATCCCCCATTGAGAAAGCAGACCGCGCCGCAGAGTTCCGAAAATCGTCGACGTGACGCGCGGAGGGGGTGGAATTACCGGCGTCGAAGCGCGCGCCGCCCGAGACACCATTGTTAACGCGCCCCGGTCAGCACGGTGCACTGTCGCCGCCTTTCGCCCTCACCCCGCGGGGTCGCGCGCACTTGCTCGTCCGCGAGCATGCCGTTGACCCAGAGATGGCGGCGCCTCATTGAATATTGACCAGAGGCGTGTACGAACGCTACAGGGGCGTTCCCGAGAGAGTGTGATCTCGAGGTGTTATAAGGCCGAACTTGGCCGTTAGAAATCGTTCTTGTCTGAGCGCTGAGCTGGGCAGTTCCCGGCGGAACAAGGAGTCTCGACCGTTAAAGCTAGGTTGGGATTTGTGAGCCCCCTAGGCTAGAGGTTAAGATCGCGTCGGAAGTTTAGGGTACAGCGCCGTACCGGGCAACTAGACGGATCTTGCGGCGAGACATAGTCTCGGCAGTCGTTTCTCGAGCGGTTTGTGTACGCTCCGAGAATAGGAGAGTTAGACGAAGTTGAGGAGCTCGAGTGATTCGTGCGCACTCGGAGCTAGCGTCTAGCTGAAGTTTGAAGTTTTTCTTTTCATTACTCATGTGCCCAGTTTTCCTACTGTAAATAGCTGTATATAAACTCTTCGTTTCACTTAATCAACCCCAACGCCTCGAGTTCGTCAATTCGACCGCCGTCTCCAAGAACTTCAACACCGTCGCCCTGCCAGCCCCCTGCCAATCAACCGGAGCCCGGGCGATTGGGTTCCTGATCGACGCCGGACTTCGGGGAAACGAACCACACCCAACTTTACTGTCAGGAAGCATATGGACGAAGAATGTGTCTTTTAGAGCAGCGTTACTCAATACACACAAGTGGTGAAACTTCTCCTCGGCCCCATGTATCAAATACCAGTCCGCGAATGGCCCCCATGCGCAGGGGCATGCGAGGGGCTAGTTAATAGCTTGTCATATCTAGAAAGCACGTTGAAGTAGTGCTGCAGCTCTCGGATCTGGTGCCGTAAGCCTTTAAGATGAAACCGCGGGAACATAAGTAAACATCACTTCATTTAGGCTTTTATATTTCAAAAGCACGATTATTAAATTAAGTCGTGTGGTTAAGTTAATGGTTAGCGCAGTTCTATTTCTGTCCTGTAAACGCCGCGTCAATAAATTTGCCCTTCAGCGTCAACCAAGCCGATGCGTGCGCGTGGCGTGATTTCAGAAGCGGAGTTTCGCAACTGGTGTATATTGAACGACTCTGCTACAGAGTGTGTTTTAGTGAATGCGGTCAAATATTTTTTAAAGCTTACTTGATGTTCGTACACACATGCGAGCACACGTTACTCGCCTACGTAATGCCCGCACCATGGAAACCGCGCCAAATCGAGCTGTCGTCTATCTTCTCAAGGCATCTTCCGGTCGTTAGCAAAAAATTAACGCCGTTCCACTCAATGTGAGAACTGTTGGAAGTGCAGAGCATTGATTCGCCATAATGGGTGATAGGGCCGTTATCCGCTCACTGCTACCACCTATCACGCTCTTCGCCGCCCTGTCTCACTCCTCTCTTGAAAATTATGCGATTCCAATTTCCAGCCTTAGCTCTGCTCGCGAGCCCGCAGTCTGAAACTATGCCAGCGGGCGGTCTGTTCTTTTTGATCTTGCTTTAATTCCGTATGCTGGAGCTGTTTTGCGAAATTTCGAACGCGTCATTTGTTTCTTGAGCGGCTGGAGCCTTCCTGCGTCATTTTGTCTTGCGCGGCCGCTTTTTCTCTTGCTATCGTAAAAAACAACTCAACGAGCGTTCCTAACTAAATGAACGTGAGAGCTGCCGGTTATATACACATATTTTGCCTGAAATGTACCTGCAGTGTTCTTTGCGCTAAACAACGGATAGATGTATGACAAGCGCCAGCGGTTCACTAGGTTCGACCGGTTATGACTATTTAAACTGCAAAGCCTTAGCGATACTCGCTGACGTCGGTACAGAAGGCTCTACTTGGGTCTGTTATCTCGCTGCGTCGCCTGATTCCGGCAGTCGCTTGACATCGACCGTTAGCGAGCTACGACGACAAGGCGAGCCCACCAAGTGCTCTGCACTCAAAACATCTCCATTTTTCATTCTCGACTCGTGCTCCCGTGCAGGTGACCAAGTACTTCCTGGATCGCGACCGGCAGATTCCCACCCGGCGTCACAGCGATCCATGCAGGCGGTTCGACATGGGCTACCTGAACAACGTGCACAGAGACCAGTGCATGCCGACCGTGGAAACCTGCACCGAGGCCGACGAACTGCTGCGACTGGACTACTTCAGCTGGGACTTCGCCGAGGACGCCGAGCAGAGCAGAGTCCAGATCGACCGCTACCTGCGACTCTACGCCGGCTCCTTCAAGCCCGGCGAAATACTGCCTCAAGGTGCGGGAACCCCTTCCTAGTCCACGCGAAGTAGTCTTCCCTTTTTTCGCTGCTGACAATGTTGAGGGTGGTTGCCTGACTTTCTGCTAAAGAGATTTCATTCAGCGGGTCGGAACTGGTCTTCATTCGTGGCGAAAAATGGATGCATATCTGAATGGGATCGCCAGATGTTCCCGATTACACGAAAATCCTTAGCGGTCGTTTTTGTTAGGTGCAGGAAATGGGCGCAGCCGTAAACGGTAACGACACATTGAAATATGTTGAACTTTGTGTCAAAGTGCGTATATGGAATAATTTTGATGATGGAATCTAACTATTTTAACAGGAAATTCCGTAGAGTGGGGTTTGTACGGAAACTGAACTCCGGTTTCAAGACGGTCTCAAGAGTAGAATCCGAGTGGCGTACCACGACGCTAAAACAACGCGTTGCCTGCCGTGGGGAAAGGGCGCCTGGTGCTTGAGACGATGTCATGATACGGCATGACTGGTGGAAGTACTTGCACGTGCACGTAATGGCGCGTTAGAAGAACGGGTGTTTCTCCGCCACGTAGAAGGCTGATTCAATCGATGTTGTACTTCCATTAAAAGAGAGCGACCTGACTCGCGCCTCCCCAATACTGCAGCTTGCGTTTAAGCGTGTGTGAAGGGTTCTACAGCGTCTGCTTCAATAAAAACGGAGAAATGCTTTTGTAATCACATACGTAAGCAAACACGTTTCTCTGGGACATCTTGAAGGTAGCGCACTTAAACACGGACACTAGCGAAAGAAACGACAAACCACAGCGCTGACTCACTAGTGTCCTAGTTCTTTCGCTAGTGTCCGTGTTTAAGTGCGCTACCTTCAAGATGTCCCATATGCATTACCAACTAGCCCAGTTGTCACTTCTTCTACGTTCCTCTGGACTTTTTGGTACCATTTGATGAGACATCTTTGTGGTCAATAAACAAATAAAATATCAATCAATCAAGTACTAACGAAACAAATCAGTAAATATACTAGGAAATGGAAGTTAACGTCGAATATGAAGGCTAGCCAGCAGTGAAGAACGGACAGAGGAACTAGGAAGTCCAGTTCGTCAGTTTTTGGGGCAAAGAGGAAAATTTTGTAAGGTTTGAAAGCAACGAAGCACAAAACAGTGGAAACATGAATGCCGCCTCACCGTTGAATCTCGTGGTGGTGCGTGAAGGATGGGCGCCGAGACAGTTCAACGAGGATGTACTTGTTTTGCTGCAGATACGTCCAAAAACGATTGATTTCTGCCGGGCGTACCGCGTACCTCCTTCCTCACTGTAACCCGTCCTGCTGTTCTGCTCCTCTGTCACTGTTCTTGCTCATGTAGCCTCGCGAATTGCGACGGATGAATAATACATGACACCCGGTTAAAGCTATGACAAGTTATTACTGAGTGATTAGTGGTTGATAGCAACTAATTAGTAGGGAAGCAGTTCGAGCACACAGTCGAAATGCATAGTCTGGATGGTTAGGACAAGTTGGGTGCAGCCAGGGTGAATTTCGGGCTTGTCTTCCATGCAATAAAGAAAAAAAATATTTTGGGCGGATTGAGTTGGAATAAAATGAATCACGATGGATTTTGATACAATCGAATGTATAACCATTAAGGGGGATTAAAATTTAATAAAGTGGAATATTGTGCTATTAAGGTGCATTAAAATCGACCGAGCTACAATAAACTGGAGTACGTGGCGTTACGATGACTTATAGATGGTACAATAGCATGGCTTGTGGATGTATGGGTGTGTGTATAATGGGTACCCATCACAACAGTACACGATTTCAAAGAACACACGCAGGCTTATGCAAACTTGGCATAACAGCCCTTTTTTTTATAATTCATTCAGCCTTCTAAATATCATATACTCATGAAAGCCTTTAGTATTCATCCGTTATGCCGCCCATTTTCGAGATAGTTCTTTCATCAGGTGCGCAGGCTTTGTTTTCGTAACAGCGATTCCCGTCGGTATGTCTAGTTAAAAGTAAACTGCTGCTCCCGGTAATGCACTTTTCTGGTGTTATGTCGTCCGAATTTTATTTCGCGCTAAATGATGTTGAGACGTTCGAGCCGTGTAAGCAGTTTGAGTAGTGTAAAAGCGGTCTACCCTTACGGCATATTCGCGATTTCTACGGAGGCATCTGGTAATGGTCCTACCAACGGCGATTCTATGCACTGGAGACGCAAAGAATGGGGATGTAAAGTTTAATGCTATGGTAGTCTGCATACAAAACAATCACATAAAAGATGATTATTACAGTACCCAGAGCCGCGCCACGGCGTACCTGAAAGACTGGCCTGACATGTGTTGTACGCAGGTCATGCTGCAAGCAACGCACAGTAAGTTTGAAGCGCAATGAAATTGCTTATGCTTGTGTGTGATCGCCATACGTCATGGTAACAGTAGGCAGAAAGCGGGCAGAATGTGTGCTTACGATCTCAAGTCTGCTTCATCTTCAAGGAGCGATGCAGACAAAACGCACGCTCGGTTCATTCGAGAGATTGCCATGTTAAAATAGCTCTGACACCACTTTTACGCACACTTGGCTCAGATCAGCTCTGTAATTAGGGGAAAAGGTGGTTGAATCCTCTTTCACAGGAACTGGTAAAAGATGAAAGTGAAATGTGCCTTCACAGGAGCAGCTAAATGTTTATTGTGCATCGATATGAAATTGCACATCGCTATTTATATTCGGTCTGTATGGCACCGTTACACGCACCAACGTTAGACGCTGGATTGCACGTCCCGTAGCATTGCGTAAATCCGACTCAAACCACAGCCGCTTGAAAAATGTGTAACGATAGCGAACGAGTTGTCAGCAAATCATTCGGTGAACAACAGGGCCACTGCAGCGAAAAGTGCATGATTAACGGGTCGGAAGCTGCCTTGTGGGTGTGCTTGGCCACGGCCGCCCGATAAAAAGGACCTTCATTTCATCGAGCGGCCATGGCTTGGAGAGCTACGTCCTGCTGGCGGGTCGCTTCTCCAAACGTGCGACCACTTCGGTCATACTCCGTGGCGTGCACGCTAGATGGTTGCGTTACGACGAGCTCAGCTTGTAGTACGTGAGAGGAAGGGTTCATACCTTGGACTGTGAATTGGTGAACGCGTTCCGCTTTTGGCTGGCGTGTTTCTCATGGCACCAAAGCAGTCACGAGCCCGACATTCGCCAGTGGGCGTCGTTGCCTTACAGCGGCGCTTAATGCAACAGTTTTGTTACACGGGGCGTCATATGAGGAGCAGCGGGCGGTGGTGGTGCCCTAATTTACGCACGTCCCCCGTACACGAAGCCGCTGGCATCGAGGCGCCAGCTGTCGGCGCTCATTAGCGTCATGAGGGCACTACTTCGCTTCGCCTTTCATAGACGGCAACACCACCTGATGAAGAAGGCCACAGAGAATGATATAAGGCGCGTTCGTAGACCTACTTAGCGTGGGCCCGGATATGTTGCTGGACTCCGGCATACGTACAAAAGGAACAACGCAAAGCAGTGTAGCATGAAAAACGTACAGAGCTACCATCCGGGTCCCCCGGCTGGCTTGGTTATACGGTGGTACCCCGATAATATGACTTTAAAGGTACCATGAGAAAGCGTCATATGATTTGGGTGTCGTGCGACCGGGGTGCGGGTAAATGGCGGCCTAGTAGAAGGTTTCACGTGGCAGTTAGGCTAAGAACTTATCTACACTACTATATTTAACGAATTTTCGTGTGATTTGTGATGTTTAGCTGAGATCCCCAAGTTAAAAAAAAAAGCAACGCCTATGTTGTGCAACCCTCCCCTCCAGGGCGTCCGGCTAGCCCGCCAGCCAAGCGCCGCTGCGCAAAGCGACACCCGTGCCGTCCGGAGTTATTTATAACCCGCCAGCCCCGGGCCTTGCGCCAGCGAGATAAGACCGACGGGTTCCGGCAAATTAGGAGAGGAAAAGGCGAATGTGAAACTGCAAAGTCTAAGCGAAACCAACGATAGTACAAGGTGGAGATGGCAAAAAAACGGCAATGCCGTACATGGTGGAGACACCCTTGAACGGTCCCGTGCCGTCGCTATTGGGTCGAAGTGCTCAACGCATAGCTGTTTTCGTTTCCCATGATACTCAGGAATGAAAAATCGATAAGATGATTCAAAACTTCGCGAATATACCGTGTTGCGGCGAAAATTATCGCCCGGTCTTGCTATAGTGACTCAGCGGCGGCCATTGATTGACCCGAAATGACGGTGCCAATGTATACGTGTTTCTACCGGTGCGGCGGACGCGCGTGCACTAAGGCACTCAAGCAAAGAAAGGTATTTTAGCTCCCCTCGCGGGAACCCCTGTGTAGATGCGACGCATAGGCGGAGCGGCGAAGGGACCGCGTTTTATAGCGCGCATAACGTTGAGGGGACTGCGTAAGCCGGTCCCAGTCGATGACGACGTTGGCGTACTTGTGAAGCGGCGTGGACTGTAGGTGTTTGAGCCAAGCGTGGATGTTGCTTCGCAGGAGAACGACACACCGGTTATATGCGCAGCGCGCCCGAAGGAGAGGAAACCGCGGAAAAGAGAGTACTGCACATGCGCCGGCCCCAGCGCGTCTGCCGCGGCTATGACGCAACGTCCCGTGGCTATGACGCAACACAATCCAACACAATCCACTTTAATCCAATCCAATCCAAATCCAATCCAATCCCATCGAATCCAATCCAATACCCCTCGCCAGAGAGTGTTCGCTTATCGGAGAGGAGAGGGGTGTGAGCGGCGGAGTAGCGCAGCTTGGCGCGGCGAAGAGAATGGGGGAGGGGTGGACAACGCCGCCGCCGACGACGACGACGACGCCGGAGGGACAAGGCGAGTGAATGAGATGCTCTGCATCTAAAGGAGTGAGTGACAACTCGGCTGACAAGCAGAGAGCAGAGGTATAGGGAGAGAGAGCGTCATGAAAGGAAACTTGGATCGAGGGGGCGGGGAAAGCGGCTGTTCGGTCATCGGCGTGGGATGGCGTCGTATCTGTTCGGGCTTTCATCGGCGGAGCGACGGGAGCTTTAAATTCACGGTCCGCCTGCCACCTGCACTTCAAATTCTCGCGGATGGCGTTTTGGCGTGCTGCTGCCGCGTTGGGCCGTCGCAGGTTAGCTTCCGCTCACGAGTACCCGCTGCTTGTTTGCGTCTTCTCAGCAGGTGCTCTGGCCCGCCTACGGACCTTTGCACATCAAGCAGCGCCAAACGGGGGCTAAGAATAAAGGTGAGGACGAGGCGGCGGAGTGGCGTAAAACATGGGAAAAACACCGGATTATCCGTGCTAGGGTCCGTCGTATGAAGCGAACCGCGTGCACACCAGCGTCGTATCAGGGTTTTTAATGCATTGTTTTTAAGGGGGATTTTCCGGGACCGCAGTGATTTGTCGTAAGAAGCGGGTCGTCGTAAGTCTGGGGTACGAACAGCTGGGTTTCACTGTAACATTATTTCATCATTGCCAATGGTTCTACACGTTTCACTCAATCTGGTACAAGCCTTGAATTCTAATCCTCCCAACAAACGGCGGAACACTCTCGTGGAAAATCTGCCTAGCCGGCATTCATTCCACGTCGCCATGGAGACTGGCCATGCGTGCTATCCACGTACTACGGAGGCCCAGCAGCGTCAGTGAAACGTACAGTACCCCATTCTCATTTTCGATATGGAGGTTCTAAATACCGTGTGGGTTTAATGGATTGTCTTTATGCAGAGTTCGCTGTAACGCACGGCAGTAGTGGACCGCCATTCAGCCCTGATTGAAAACATGATCAATGGTTTCTGGTTGCTCATATGTTGCTCAATCAGAGCCCCATTTACCTCTAACCCGTCGTTGTGAGCTAAATTCTAGCTGTAAGTGTCTCGGTATGCAGCTTAAAAAAAGCTTTGCCCCCGCTGGCACAGGCATTCTTCTGACTATTTTTAGCACATCTTTCCCTGGTGCTCGAGAGTAGAAAAATCGGTACCGCGGTGCAGAGAAGAGGCTATCGCATACATCCTTATACAATGTCCTACGTGAGACTGTATTCAGGTATTTCAAGGCGAAGCGAGTCAACAAGAATTTCGTCTGTAACACTATTTCTCTGAAATGGCCAACAATTCCTAGCTGCACCCGACGTGATGACACCACGAACGGCGGTAGCGCTTCACATAAGCGCACTTGGCACATTGCTCTCAGAAAAAAAGCTCAGCAGGGCCCTTGAGAAAACGAAACCGGTTCACCGACTGGCGGATGAAGAGATGCATTAGACCCAACCCTCCATCGCGTACTGTTCTGAAGAAATTGTCTCTCCCGCACATTTCCCACGTCGACGCCCGAATGAACACTACGAATGCTCGGTTAATCCTTTGCCCATTGATGCGTGAGTACTACAAACCACAGCTTCGAAAGAAGAATATAAATTACATATAGTTGTCCTTGGAGACATGGAGAAGTTAGCTGCTCTCCATTTTCCCCCCCCCCTTTTCTCGTATTTCCTGCAATTCCGCCCGCCAGCATGGCTCGCCGTCCCGGCAATTTTCGAGTGGCGCCCCCTGGCACTTCAATGGCCTGGTTACCCACTTGACATACGCGAAAAGGCTGGGTTTTATGGACCGGCGGCCACGTCAAAACCAAAGGTACTTGGACCAATTTTGCTTATTTCATTGTCCATTTAGTGCGTATGCCGAAGTCCGGTAATATATATGGATGGTGGCACTGTACGTGTGTCGGTATGTTCGGCATTGTTATGTTGCTCCTGTGTGTCCAAATCCGGCAAAAAATAAAAATAGGTTGATAGCGCTGTTGGCTGAGCGCTTTGTACCTCCAGTTGCAGCGAGAGACTTCGTGACTCGAAAGCGGGCGCAGCCGTTTCCATAGAACTTTTTCTGTCGATGTCATTTCCATGCCGGATATGACGTCAGTGAGATCATGGTGTATCCCGGCATAAAACACTTTTGTGTTAAAAGAGAATGCCCATGCGTCAAACTTACCTTTATTTCCCGAACCAGAACCCATAAAGTATAATGGGAACTTGCGCGATTGCCTCAGGCCGTCAAAATCAAACGCAACTTAGGCAGGGATTAACATCTTATAGAATGAGCTATTTGCTGTTATATTTATTGCCTATTTATCTAATGGTATCAATAATGGTGTGGTAAACAATGGAGCGCACGCGTAAACATATAAGCAGAGTGTGCAGTGCGCGCACTACGCCGGTTATGGCCGAACCCCCGTCCGTCGTGTTTCAGCTTACACTGCCCAACTAGCATAAGCGACTTTCTTCTCCTGGGGCTCTGTTTCTCGAGCATACGCAATGTTTCACAACACGATTACTATCATCCGTAGCAAAGCGTAGCCAGGTACAAATCGGTCAAAAACAAAGCGAGCGGGGACAGCAGTCCAGAGCCGTGTCGTGGCGCCATGTTGGAGGACAAACGATAAACCAGGCAGCACAACACATTTGGCCATTCGCTGCCGCCAGTAATCACCGTACTAACAATCGCGCCGAAGTACCTACCTCTATGCGTCATCGCTGACGTCACAAAACACATTGCTTAGCGGGGGAAATAAAATTGTGCCTTAAATTGTTTGATTTTTCACTGAAAAAAGCATCGTTTGCTTCCTGACAAGCGCTGGGCAACTATAAAACACCATATATTTCTGAAAAAACAACTTGTATTGTGTCTTCATTGCCCCTTTCAACACTCATCCCGCAGAGCCTAATGGGTGCTCAAAGTGGGCGTAAAACGCACGATATAATCTAAGCTCTTTGGTTGACGTTCATTGTTGTCGCACTAATGTAAGAAGTTCGAGGTCTATGCTACTCAAGAGGAGAGGTCAATTCGTGCGACATTCTCTGGTGTCGTAGGTACATGTCACAGCTATATTGAACCAAAGCTAAGCGTTACCTAGTGGGCGTAGAAGTACGCTTTAGTTTTCGCAGGCATCCCAGTTTGTTGGTTACAAAACTCCTTCAGAAGCCTCGGGCGGGGAGCTGACACCCCTCCGTGTACCATTGTTTCGCAGGGTGCATAACGCCCACGTCGCAGGTGCTGCTGGTAAGCGTGGTAGACTTCCTGGGCTCCTGGGCGCAAAAGTTGGACCACGCCACGCCCGTCTCCAAGCCCTTCTACGAATCGGCAGAAGAGACTCCCACCATGGTGCCGACGATAAGCCAGACGGGGTGCTTCCGCATGGCCACATGCGACGAACTCGGGGCCACCGCACTCGAGCTGCCCTACCGGTCGCCAGCATCGACGGCTGAAAATGCGTCTCGGTGTGTCTCGCCGCCCTTCGGTGCCACGACAAGCAGGTGAACATCAAATGGTTGACTGTATAGATCTTTAACTGTCGAGCTCCAGGTGCTGACTTCAGGACCAGCCGCGGAGGCTCAGTAGGTAAAGCGTTGTGTTCCTGTTGCCCAGGACGCGGATTCGACCCCGGCCGCGGTGGTAGCTTTGTTGGTGGAGGCGAAAAGTGGAAACGCCCGTGTGTTAAAATTTAGGCGGCCCTTAAATATTCCCAGGTGGTCAAAGCTAATCCGGAGCCCTCCACAACCACGCTTCTTATAGCACATGGGTAGCTTCAGCGCGTCAAGACCCAGAAGTATGAATCTGAACCTACTACATCACAATCCCACCATCAATCACCTGGTAACTTCAGGACACCCACTGAGTAGTGGGCATTCTTAGTCTCAGATTCGGTGGCCACAACTAGCTGTCCGTAACTGCTGACAAGTCCCTGCACTGTCTCAAGATTTGGGCTGACAAGGACCACTGCTCGTCGAATATGTCGTTATCGTGTGCTATGTTCCGTGTGTGTTCGCAGCCCGCACAAAGTGCGCCAAACCAGCGCGTCCTGTTCCAGGGAATGCACAAGTGCCTGTTGCTGAACCAAGGGTGCCAAACAAGCTACACTTAACACCCGAAGTGGGATACATTCTGTGAATTTCTTATAAAGGTGTTTTCAAGTGCGCAGACTAAGAAAAAATACCGAAGAAACTTTAATGCTTGGACGCGAAGCCAAGTTCCTATAATGCAAATTTCATAAGCGGCTACTCCAAATGATGGCGCCTTTAAACTCGATTGGAATGAAAATATGGCACTAGCCAAAAGATTTTAATGCCTCATAACAAAAGGAAAGAAAAAAAGACAGCGTGACAGTAAATTATGAGAGCATTCTCAAGGAATTGCACGTGTTGATGTTGCGTAGGGTGTCGTAACAACATGCACACGCACGCAGGCACAGAAACACACTCGCTCGTACGGAGAAACAAACAGACAGACAGGAGAGCTGTTTGCTCTTTGTGGGATGAGTACATCGGAAAGAGAAAAAAATTATCAGATCTGTTGTTCGGGCTTTCTGTGCTTCACGTCTGAGGCCTTTTGCCACGAGCTGCGGCACAGGGCACTGATTACGTCGCATGTAGAGCTCCCCCCTTTTTTACAAAACACTTGAAGCAAATAGGGCGAATTGACATCAGCTGGCAAATTGACATCGGGGCTCATAGATTTGGCAATGTTTATGTGTACATCTAATTGGGGTCAAATGGATCCGGTATTCTTTAACGAAATGTAAAACATTACTCCGAGTGTTACAGCTTATATGGTAGCTTTAAATTTGGGTTCAAGATGAACTGAAGGACAGGTATGGGGAAAAGTGATTCATAAGCCGAGCCTTTTTTAAGGATGGAAGCCCTAGGTGAATCACTCTGCGGAAAACCAGCGTTGCACTCCCACGATTAAGAAAATTGCGCCCACCTCCCCGCGAAGGGAACCCTGTGTAGATGCGACGCATCGTGGGGTTCACTTGGTGTTTCCGTTGGATTGATTCTGAAATCGCGTGAAACGTGTCGGGAGCGCGTATGATTATTATGTTTTATGATTATTATTATGTTTATTGGCCAATCTTGTCAATCTCTCTAAGTGGTATGCTTGGGGCTTCGCTGTCGCAACTACCTTTACTCCATCATTGTTGCTGTAAGTGGGAGCTTCTTTTCTTTTATTGCAAGTGTTATACGTTGCCCCATCATGCGTTGTATCAGTAGCATCTTGACGTAGTTTGAATGAGTCAAGGATATAAGGCGCGTTCAGCATTTGATTCTGTCTCGGTTTTGCGGCGCAGTGGGAAGAGCACCATGTACCTCGCGTTCCGCCCACAGGGTCGTGGATTCGAAAGCGGGCGTTGCTAACTAATTTTTTTTTATAGTGTAGTGGGAGGGGTGTGGACGAACAACAACGCCGTATGGAGGGACAAGGTGAGTGAATGAGATGCAGTCGCGTCTAAAACGGCGGCATGTCTATGTGGGATCAGATGGAATGCCCCCGAAGGTGGCATCCCATCCCATGGTGTTTTTTTTTCTCTTTTCCAACTGGCCCTGTGTGGGTTTCCAGGCCCATCAGGGAGCAAGAAAGTTCGAAGACGCAGCCAGAATGCAATAACGTAGGGTTCTAAATTACGTTGCTCCCACTTATTTTATGTCAGCCAAAGATACGAACCACCCAGTTTTGCTAACATTTACCGTCAATTATGTCCTCATTGCAGAAAGAAAAACCCATTTCTCTTTCTAACGAATTAAGTGCTTGGACATTTAAAAGAAAGTTCTTAAAATCTCGCCTTCTATGAGGAGGGGCTTGGCACAGCAGGAAAACAACCACAATCAAGCTGTGTTTGGGGGATGCAGTTTTCCTGGAGTTAAACAGCAATGGTGCTACTAAGGAGTGAGACAAAGATCTTCGCCAAAAGGCAATGATCACTTGTAAAAACGACTTGTGAAAACGCGTTGTAAGTCAGAGCCGTCATGCAATGTAGGTGGCTTTTTGCCTTTAAATGCGAAGCGCTTAGGTGCCTATTCAGCGAGAAACCGCATTTGTCGTCCTGTCAAGAAAGTGGCTGCCGCTGCAAAGCGTAGAAAACACAAGTGTTCTGATGAGATTTGAACCGCAGTCTTCAGAGTCGCAACTCTGTGCACTATCGCTCTGCTATTGCCGCTTTTTTATTATTATTGTATTCGGCTATCTCCGCATGTTGTCCAGCGGTAAAACATAAGTAGTAGTTGTTGGTCCTTTCTTCATGAAGCATACCCACCTGGGGGTTTGGCCACGAATGGGAGCTTTGCGGTGCTGGCGCGCCCGCTTCACAAAATTCACAAAAGTAGTAAATGGAAATGTGAAGAAAATGTGGGATAATGCCGGATTATGGCAATTGAACGTTGTTACACGTGGGTACAACATTCAATGAGGGCAGATGCCTGATTCCAGAGTAGCTGTGGTGCACACCAGTCTTACTTGCTCACTTAATCTGTGCTGTAAGGCGAAGAAAACAAAACCGAGAGACGTAAACACGATGTAGCAGAAAAGAAGCCGGTCGAAGTAATTCGCGCCTAAAGAAAAAAAATGCCAACATCTCCACTCAATGGATGATGGCGCGGGTGCAGTAGTACGGGGACTCGAAATGACTATCCAAGTTGCTCCCCGAGTGACATCCGATTTGCGCCCCGACCGTCATTCGATTTGAGCCGTGAGTTGAACTTTGATTATTCCCTAAATGAATCTGCAACTCACGGCTCAAATCGAATTTCGCTTGATATTCACTTGATGGCGGTGGGCGCACGGATCTAAGGGGACGGACATTGGGAGGTCCTAAGCTACTCCGCATTGTTTCAGGCGAGGGAGGAAGCCGTTTGACTCTCGGGCACTAACTCAAGGTTTTAGCCCAATATGGGTTAAACATTTTTCTTTAAACTTCATGCTGGCCGGCTACCCGTAAAGACATGGCAGAAAGAGAAGGGTTTGTACCTTCCAGGGGGCGTTCAGTGTTATCCGTGCAACAATCCCGAGTCGATCGAACATGTGTTTTTACAGTGTTGGGATAGGGTATTTTTCTGGGACGTGCTTCAGCGCACATTAAAGAAAATTTCCCCGCATTTCCCCGAGGGGAAGAATGTGAAAGTGCGAATGCATGAGTTGAATTGCGCGGTTCGGTAATGTTCGCGAAAGAGAGATCACACACACACACACAACTACAAAGAAAGAAAGATGCATTTATTCACAGACACCTATTTGTGTTGTCGTTGTACTTGATTGCTAGAGCGGATCTCAGTTTGAAATTTCGGTCAGTACTCCTTTAGGCGGGGCATTAGCCCTTCTCACGCCCGATTCCTGGCCAATCCCCACGTGGGTATATGTGCCATGTCAGCGGCCAGGCAGCGCGCGCCCATGTTGCCAAGGAAGACGAGGAGATTCCTGGCCAATCCCCCACGTGGGTATGTGCCATTGTCAGCGGCCAGGCAGCGCGCGCCATCTCGTTGCAAGGAAGACGAGGAGAGCTCGCACCCGCAGCTGTTACTATGTGGACGGACGGCGGTCACCGGAATTCAGATAAAGTGCATTCGCACTTAAAAGATTTCCCGCTAGACGCACACGGAATCCGGTTTTTGTCCATCGAAAGTGAGGATGGTGTACCGTACGACCTCGTCATGGTTCTGGCCCTGCACGGCATTTTGAAGTCGCGTATGGCCATGCGCCATCGTGATATTGGTGCCAAACGCTCTAAGGAGTATTTTTCTGAGTCCATTCGGTTGCTTATTGAAGTATGGAGGGCTCGGACCGAGCCCCCAGAATGGTTGCCAGTGATGGAAACATTAACAAGCATGAAACAATTTTAGATGGCTTTCTGCTACCCAAGCGTCGGTAAGCAGTTTTATCAATGTAGTGTTTTGTTGTGGGTGTTTGTATTCTCAAAGTAAGGCAATAAGAAAAAAAAGGTCGTATCCCAATGGGTAAGACGACTGACACTAACGCTGTCTGGTCTACCAGACAGAGGCTCGAATCCTGCCGGTGGCTGTGTGATTTTTTCCGATTGTAAATGCTATGCGCACGGACGCGGACGGACATTGTGCGGCCCTAAGGTGCTCCGCACCTAAACACAATAGCAAAGCTACGTAAATACGAGTCTGCACAAAAGGAGTTGTCGATAAGTATCCCTCGGAGTTCGCCTTCAAAGAACACAAGCAGATTTTTTTTATTTTGTGCGGCATCATCGCAATAAATTAGGCATATTAAATTTCTGCTTTGCTGCGTTTGCATTTTTCTAACTCCAGTGCCGAGGCGAGCTGGGATCCCGAGTTTTCGCTGGTCATTCTTCTTCCCGACGAAAAGGACGGACTGACCAAGCTCATGGACAAGCTGAGTGCCTTCACGCTGCAGCGTTGCCTGAGCCAGCTAAAGTCGAATGGGCAGGTTCACGTCAGCCTGCCACTCTTCAAAGTCAAACAGGTGGGTCACTACAATCGTTACACGGCTTCTAGAAGTGGCCCCGAAGCTTACTTTAAGATGTCCGTAACACTATCCGAATGCGGTGAACGACCGTGCCTTAGCACAGCGATGGCTCCTAGGTACAAAACGCGCTTCGTGTGCCGAATGTGCCGTGTTCGAATGTGCTTACAACCGGGTACCCACCGATTTTTAACACGAAAGTGTTTTATTCCCGGATGCAGGAAGATCTCGCTGACGCCATATACGTCACGGAAGTGACGCCAGTAGAACGAAGCAAGCGGGTACACCCCTGCACATAAGGTCTTCTTGCGGGGAAGCAGCGTTAGTACTAAAGAGTACGTTATACTTAGGGTTGTTGGTTTTCTGGTTTTATATTTCAATACGAAAGTGTTTCAATGCCGCGATACCCCAAGACTTCACTCACGTCATATCTGTCATGGAAATGGCCGCAAGTACACCTTTCCCGAAGTGACCCGCCGCAGTACGTCACTCGCCAAGCATACCCACAAGACAGCCACCGACCCGCAAATCATGCTCAGCTGCAGATTTCGCTGCACATCTCACTTTCGTGTTTTATTGATTCCTATGACCGGGGAAACAACCAGTTTTTTTGTCCCTGGTGTTGTCTTTGTAGTTCCAATTTGCACACCTTTTTTTGAAACGTCCCATTGGTCGAGTGGGGACCTTTGGAAGGGAGTACCACCTGAAAAGCTGCCCTTGCCCATATGAGGGATCCATGGCCCCTGTCTGACTGGCGGTATCCCCTACCGTCTAAACATCGCATTGCTTGGGGCAAAACAGACTGGCCACTTTGTCCTGCTACAGGCGGTGGCTGAGTTGAGCGTCCACCTTGACTGAGGAAGTCGGCCATGTGCATTCGTTTGCCTTGGTGGTGCCGGGCACCTACCCGTATACGCTACGAGCGACTTCCCGACGTGGCTCTCTGCCCTTGTGCAAAACTACAACGCTTAAGAAGGTGGCCAAGCTTGAACTGGAAATCACCCCTATGAAATTGGGCGGCTTCAAAACCCACCTTTTTTGCCAATGTGGGTCGACGAAATATCTGAGCCAAGTACTACAGCCCCGCGCTAAACCGAACACTTAGAAACTTTACCGTTTCCCAGCGTTAATCTAATTCGACTGTTCGTCTGTTGTCCTCGGTAACCAGAAATTAAGGAGTGGAGAGAAGCATGGCGATATCACGTTTGTCTTCGTGTGTCGGAATCAATTACAACTGAAGTCCTGAAACGGTCAACGTGACGTGGGGCACTTCATCCAGGAGGCAACCACCCGAAGCAGCAACGTGGCCCTGTGATGCTCCTGATATCCCCACAACTGTCCGAGTATTGATCACAGCTTCACCATCTCAGAAAAGTCACGCTCTACTTTCTTAGCAGACGTATTTATTGCGAGATGATTCTAAGCATCGGCAAATCAACTTTCTAAAGAGGTGTCAGTTGATTGATCTGATGGAAGCCAGCAAACCATAGTAAATTCATCCGAAGTCACCAGTTACATTATCATAAAAGGCGGCTCACCGCATAGATCTCTTTTTCACTGAAAAGGCTGTTTCAATGGGCTGTATGAAATTTCAATTCCTCCCTTGCGGATTTAATCCTCACATAGTGTACAAGAAGGCCCAAAACGTCTTGTTGGGAGATGGACGTCGGCTTCAACACGAAAGATACAAAAATTTAAGGAAGGCCTGAAGCAAACTAAGCCCAACAGCCGTGTGCGGAAGATGAATAATTATTACAGCTGTAATTATTGGACGAGTAGTAATGCAAGTTAGGGCGAAAATGCGGTGGATAAGGAATTATCATGTGAGATGAAATATGTAGATAGAGCAGGAAGAAGAAAAGTGATGGTAGGAATGATTACTGGTTGATAGTAATGACTGCTAAGGTGGTATCGGCAGAGATTATGGTGTCACGACTTCAAGTTACGGAAAATAAAGGATCAATGTAAATTAAGACCGATGAAGGTGGATGAAGCAGGACTAAGATAGGACTAAGCCAAATTAGGGATAGGAAAATTTATACTTCAGGTAATGCAGATAGATTAAGGACGATTAAGATGAATTACCATGGATTAAGGTGCATTGAGACTGATTAGGAATAACGAAAATCGCGTGGCTGATGTGTCAAAGTGATAGTAAAACTACCGGACAGAATAGTAGCCCGGGATTTTACCCTAAAACACATGAATATTTGCGTGGGCCGAGAATTCTTTGCAACGTTGCTCCCGTGTGGAGGTAACTCGTAACAACTGGGGTGTTCCTCTCCACCAGGTCACCGACCTCGTACCTGCCCTCTCGGCACTGGGCGTGTCCGACGTGTTCACGGAGCGCGCAGAGCTGTGGGGTGCGACGGCTGGGAAAAAGCGGGTCTCTGGTCTGCGCAACGCTGCCGCTTTCCGGACGGCGCACGCGGGCGGACGCCGCCCCTGGGAGCAAAAACGGCTCAACCAGAAGCGTCGTCCAGTAGGGGCTGACCTGGCCGTGACGTTGGCGCACGCCGTATACTCGATCATCAAGCCGCACCAACAGCCCGTCCACTTCATCGTGGACAGACCCTTCGTTTTTCTGGTTATACACGTACATCCGGACACCCTGCTCCTTCTGGGATGCGTGCGAAAGATTACGTGGTGATGGTGAGGCTTGCCTGGAGCTCCCACGAGACCTGTGCTGGGATGTTTAACAGCCTGCAAAAGGCCTGCCTTCTAAAATGCGTCTTTTAAACAGAATCCCTTCTTTCTAGTTTGTTGAAACGGTACCACAAGTATATGCCATTTTCTGTAATTAGGACCGCTCAGGAAACCTTTTGTATATTCAGAGGATAATGGAGATTTTTTAAAGAAATATTTGTGACTACTATTTATTTCATGTAGCTTTCTGTCATGACCCCCATAGGCTGGAAATAAATTATTGTGTTTTTTATACGACGATAAATAAATATTTCTCGGCCTTAGGTGCATATGTCAGTGCACCCACCCTCTGGGCGATGTTTTTTCCACGACGCCACGTACTCGGTTGACGGTCCAGGCCCTTTTTATGAGTCTACGCTGAATGCCAAAGTCCGGGACCGCCAAGTGTCAGGAAAACGTCTGCAGGGTGCTGTGAGATCGACCTCTGGCAAGAGAGTGTGCGTGACGTACTACAAAAATTGCCGCTAGAGGTAGTTAGTTTGGGTAAATAAATTAGTAGTAGGGTGCTACGTCCATCTGCAGTGGTCGAGTGGTGATGGCTTCTATCCTTGGATTATGGGGGATGCCGAGTTTGGGATCTTCTCCTGTCGAGACGGTAATGACTCGGAATGTCAGCACACGTGACAAGTAGTTCTGTTTTCGGCTCCACAGTCGTTTGTGGGTTCCTCGTGGGTAATCGCCCGGTGTATATGCGCGGGCCGCTATGAAATTATGCAAAAGATCAAAACGTTAACGAAGTTTTATACACTGCCCTTATTAGGACTGAAAACATTTTGTGATTTCCGATTTCCCCCGGCGTAACTACTGCCAACTCATTAGTAAAAAATGCTTAGTTGAGGACCCTCCCCGCTGTAGAATTCAACAAGGGACCGGAGGTAACGTAGTTGGTGGATGAGACTAAGTGGAGTACTTGTTGTGTGTGATTTTTGTGTTCACTCCACAAAGCTTAATTTACTGCGACAGGCACAAAAAATCTTCACAGTCTTGTGAGCCCATGCCGTCGTTCATCCTTGCTTCAGATAATCGGCTTCCTTCAGATGTAAACGGGGGAATCTCAGTCTATCACTTCATTACCGGCACGAGCATGCCTCTTGACAATATCCTCCTGGTCGCTGAAGAGCTGACTTGCGTGTACTTTCGCGCAATACGATGTCGCAAAATGCCTACCAAAACAACACATTCTTCATAGGCTTATTGTCTTTGAACGATGCCTTGAGGAGCTCGCGTGCATACAAGTGGAATGGCGGCTCTGTTTAGTTTTCTTTCCTAATGAGTGCCATTTTCTGTGAAACGAGTTTAATTTTAACTCGTGGCTGCAAATGCCCAAACCATGAAGATTCTGATCGTGAATGTATCAAGCTTGGCGATAAAATTTGGCACAGTGTCTAGAACGAGATCAACGGCTCGTGACGTTCCGTTCCATTGTGCGTTTAATCCAGAGACTTCCTGTACGCACCCTGCGGCATCTACTCGTTCACTCAGAACATTTCTTCTTTTCTTCGGAACAAATGTTCAATGTGGCTAAGCTCCCATCTATGTTCAGTTTAGCTCTTTTCGCATTGTTTTCGTAAAGAAGGGTAGTATGGCATATTTTAGATCGCTTTACGAGCGGACCGCATCTTGTCAATTCATTCAATTCAATTCTGTTTCCTCGGAAGTCCATTCTCTGAATAGTTTTTCAATAGAAACGTGTTTAATTCCTGTTCTGCATGCCGCTGAAAGTGTGAGGCTTGTGCATGTATCCAACGAATATCGCCTCCGGCGGTGGTGGTACTCCAAAAAATGTACAGAATTATGTTCCCTTCAAATCGGCCAAAATATGTAAAAATAAGTAGTCAAACAAAAATATGACCGAAGAAACATAGAATGCAATAAGTAATTTAGGTACATACAACAATGACAACAGAAATGACAAAAGGCACGCTCATGCAAAATACCGGTTCACTTCAAGGAACGATGCGGGATTTTGTTTTCCTTTGTATTTTCATCCGTGTTTGACGCGCTTTCGCAAAGTATGTTTCTCGTTGGAACCTCTAAAATGAAGACCTGTAATATTAAAGCGCGGGGGCAAAATATTGGAATATTCAGCATATAAATAAATCCACACACAGTGCAATTTGACGTAGAGTTTATGGATGAGTTCCCATTCCGCTTTCGAAATAATTGCGGAGACTTTTTTTTCAGAGGACAGTAATGGAAGGTGGCAACAGCGCGGAA